>PVIJ01000880.1:99607-239026 GCA_004024925.1 Scalopus aquaticus
AAAAAAAAAAAAAAAAAAAAAAAAAAAAAAAAAAAAAAAAAAAAAAAAAAAAAAAAAAAAAAAAAAAAAAAAAAAAAAAAAAAAAAAAAAAAAAAAAACAAGAAACAAAACCAAATTCCTGAGTTTAGTAAGATTTAATTTATACATGGTCAAAAGACAAGAGACAGTTGTATTTCTGTGTTTCAGCAATGAGTAACTGGAAATTTAAATTTAAAACAATATCACTTAGAATGTTATCTGAAAACATAACATACTTGGAATGAATTTAACAAAATAAGAGCAAGTCCTGAGCACCAAGAACTACTGAGAGGAAAAGGACCCAAGTAACAGGAAAAACATATCATGCTAACAAGTTCAGTATTTTTATAGCAATTCACTCCAGATTGACATAGATTATATGTAATACCAATCTACACCCCAAAATACTTTTTTCAACAAGTTATTTTAAAATTTATATGGTAATCCAGCAAACATAAAATAGTCAAAACTATTTGAAAAAGAGGAGTAAGGTTGGAGGACTCATACTAGCCAATATTAACATAATTATTTAGGTCTAAAGCAGAGTACAATTAGGAAAAAATTTCTCCTTCAAAAGTCCTTTGGGTTCTCTTTTCTGATACTTACAGGTTTTACCACCACACCTAGTTACTCACCGCCATCAACGGAAATGACCATTTCTTGGACTATGAAAGAATTTGGTGTTACCAATTACATTCAATCAGGCCAAATCATAAGAAGTCTCATGCTATTCAGTCAGCTTGGCACACATTCCAAGAACTCAACAATTTCTTCCATTACTTCTATGCTTTATATATTGACCAATCTGTAAATTCCCTTCTCTGCATTTCTCCCTCCCTCCCCCCGCCCCACACCTTTTTTAAATTGAAGTAACACTGCAAACACTGCACTGTAACATTATATAGCTTCAGGTGCTCATCCCTGAGAATCAACACGTGTGTACACCACATTAAAGTCACTGCTGTAAGTCCAAATCTAACCATCACCATACTACTCTGGACTTCAAATCCTTCATTCTCTCCAAATTTCCACCACAAAGCTGAGCATGAATCATTTATTATCTGGGCCCAGATTCATCAACTTTTTCGCATCAGTTGGAATTACTAATCTTGGCTAATAAACCACTGAGCTCTGCTGCAAGAAAGCTGACAGGCCCTTGTCTCACTGACACTTGGCCTCTTATTTCTCAAGCCAAACTACAGTAGTGGCATTTCATTCTGGATCAACTCTTCAAGAACTCACATCCCTGCCTCTTCATATTCTGGTCCTTGTACTTTTAAAAGTTAATTTCCCTCAAAACTTTATAGAACTCAAGAAAGCTAGCATTTTCCGCTAAATATTAAAACAACACTTGATAACATTTAAGTTCTTGTTCTCAATTCACAATCCCTTTTATAGCCAGACATTACTGAAAAATAAATGATGAAACCTTCACAGAGAAAGATCAGTCATTTAGAGACTATTGTTCCCACTGCAAAATATAAAGTGAGAAAGATTATAGAGAATTGATTTTAAACTGTGAAGGAACTTTACACCAGAGATACTCTATTCACTGAAATGGTTATCCTGACTTTCTAAAATCTGGCCAATATATAACTGGGTTTGGGAGAAGCTGCAGTATTATATAGTATATATAGCTATATATAATGTGATTTACTATTAAGTTATAGACATATAGATTTCTTTTACCAATAAATCCATAAATTTCCCTCTGCTGTAGACGTCCTTAAACCTTACTACTTACACACAACAGATATAATTATATTTCTCCTTAATAAACAAAGAGAAAATTCCCATATCTTTCTATCATGTTAGGTGTGGGAGTTTCTTTCAAAACAAAATACTGATCTACTTAAATAATAATGGAAATTGAAATTTACAAAATGACTTCATAACACTAAGCAGAAATAGAACAGAAAGAATTTGAGAGTTAGGTCATTATATCCCACAATTTCTGATTCCTTCATTGTCACAAAAAAGAGCAATTTAATTTACCAACTGTTGGCATATTAATTCTTGATTAATTCTTATTATAGCAATGAAAACAAATGTATTAATGGAAAACAAATGTATTAGTAAAAAAAATGAAGTTTTACGTAGTATTTCCCATAATAGATTAATATATCTAAATTATATTTTGTCACTGGGGAAAGTCTGCTGTACACAAATGGATGTAAAAACCTAATTAACTTCCCCACACTGTTGAAACATTGGCTTGACTTATAACTTTTAAGCACAGTTGGTGAATTTGAGAAAGTGGAAAAACATTCTACATGAGTGTCAGAAATAGCAGAGAACATTTTTCTTACTCCCTTCTCATTATTTTCCCCAGAAACTACTGAAAGAAGGGTGAAGTTAAAGAATAAAGGCACACCTAAACAACCTATGGCAATTTAAAACCATTAATTCCAGGTTAACATATAAATGAAAATTGTAACATATAATGAAAATTTTATGTAGAGTAAGTCCTATAGAATCACAGTGGGAAGTCTATATCTTTTCCTACCAGCTTAGGATGAAAATAAAAACATAACTATTCACATTTCAAATTAACATGTCATTTTTCCTATGAGTCAACCAAATAAAAGATATGAATTGAGGTGCCTACTAACTTTAAGGCATTATAAAACATTTAATAATAAACTGCCAGGTAAATAAACTAACCCTAAAGAATTTAACATACCCCACTGTATGTAAAAAATGAGAAAAGCAAATAATTTCAAGTAGTTAAACAGAAGTAATGAATATATAAAAAGTTTCCATTAAAGATTAAGGAAAACAAAGAGGCCTATCATTTAAGAAAGTCTGACAAATCTGGTAGCAGAGTAGAAAAATGTACAATTTCCTAGAGAAGATTTGATATAGAAAGAAATGACATTCTAATTACAAAAAGTGAATTGGCTGAAAAGAAATATTTATTCCTTTTCCAAAGAGACTATTTTCTAAGTTAGCTGTCAGAAACCACTCAAGCAAATGAAGGACTTCTCAAACAACTGCTTAAAAAGTTACACTACAAGCAATTTTTAGCAAAATATGCTGAACATTAAAAATAAGCTATCTTTCATGCTATAGTATTGCCTGCCTTTCCTTCATCCCACAAATACTTAGAGATCTTCTAGTACAGAATTAAGCATTGTTCTAGTGCCAGGACTACAGCTTGAACAAAATGGACCAAAATTCTGGCCAATGAGGAACTTAATTTCTAGGTGAGATAAATAACTTATAAACAAAAAAGAAATGAATGGTAAAATGTGTATATTCCATTACTGTTCCAGTGCTATTTTGCTATAATATTGTCCTGTGGTTTCATGCCACAGGATATGGTTTACGTAAATTATGTGATAAAAGCCTTTTGATATTTCAGATAAACCCTTTTGGCCCAGATCTAAGGCAACCTGTCTTAAAAGGATTACCATAACAGAAACCAGGGATCACTGAACTTTTTCTGTAATGAGTCATATATAATTATTTTAAGCTCTATAGGCCAGTTATGGTCTGTATCTCATATTCTTCATTTCTTTTAGCGCTTTAAAATATAAAACACTCTTACCTTGCAGGCCACACAAAAACAGGCCAGAAGCTGAATCTGGTCTGCAGTCCCAGCACTCCACCCCCGGACAAAGGGAACTCAGTACACTCCTGTTAAATGGCTATGCTCAGGCCTACATCTTCCCCATCACCCTCCATTTATTCTTTTGTTATTTATTATTCATTTGCCAAAATTTAAGAAAACATTCTTTCCTAAAACTACAGTATTCCAAATACCACAGGCTCAAAGTCAGTTCTTGAAGAGCAGTGCTGCCTGTTCTATTTCATACAAGCCACAGAAAAACTTCTTGGCAGAATATCTCTCCTAAGTCTACATGCCTCAGAGATAATATGGGGAAAACTGGACACGCTCTCCACGACCTCCTGGGCAGATACATACAGGGCTAGTGTCTCCTTACCTTGCTGGAGGTACATCAATATTGGAAGAAACAACTTTTCGTTTTTGCTCAAGAAGACAGACAGAGCGAGTGTTTTCTTTTTCATGGTCAAGAGCTCGGTTGACCTTTTTGGTGTCTGCTGTTTTCACATCTTCCTCCATGGCCAAGGGGAACAAGTGTTGGTGAGACATTTTTTTACTAGAGTCACGTTTTAAGTCCTCTGCTTGAAATGTGAAGGTCATTTCCCGTTTAATGCTTCCCACCTGTAAAATGAAACGCAAAAATCTTACACTCAAAACGTCAGCATCGCATGACGATGTGCAAATGGTTGTGAGGAGACTGCAGCTCCCTGTTCATCATGAAGGACTTTTAATTTGAATAGGGAAAATGTAAGAGAAATAAAATAACTGACATTACAAAGTAATGTGCAATTGGTATCTCGTAACACAAACAAAAAGCAACACAACCACAAGAGAAGCTTGGAAGAAACGAAAGCATAAGATTTTTAAAAGTTTCTAAAAATTTAAAACATCCTGGATTCTTCTTCCATAACTTAGAAACATCAAATAGTAAATACATTTTTAAATATTTCATGCTGAATTTTTAATAGAGCTATAAATATAAAGAGAAGCCTTATATTTGACTGTGAATACGGATCTTAACCATACTGTTTAGTTCATGAAGAATTTTTATTCTTTACAGCTATTATGTTCTTAATACTTTTATTAGTATGCTGATAAAGAAGTTAATCTTTCTTATCATTTTTAACTAAATTCAGTGATTAAATTTAAGATAAATTTAAAAATGAAACATCTGGGTATTGAATCCAATTATTCCAGATTTTGTAGTGACTGAAAATATAAAATGTTAAAGAAATATTTTTATAAGGTGACTGGAATTGTACATAAGATTTGGCGCAAACCTGTTAAAGTCCTAAGTGTACAAAGAAGAGGCAGACTATCTGGTAACTCGGAGCCTCACCAATCAGTGAAGTAATTGCAAAATAAATCTACATATAAGATATTTCACTGGTCTACACGACAGTCCAAACCTCTCATGGAGTTACTGTGGAGTCAGTAAATCTTCACTCACCCACTTATGTAAAAAACATGCCTGTTTCTTTTTAATGTTAGGTATGAGGAAAAGCACAAAGTATTTGCTCAAACAGATTAGACTTACAGAAGCTAAATCATAGATTATAGAAGCTAAATTTACAAACATAAGGCATTTTCAGAAAAAAGTGAAAAAGTGTATTCAGTAATAGGAGAAACTGGTCAAGTATGATATTAAAGACTACAAATTCTCTGATGAGAGCAAAACTCAGCTATGCATGTTAGAGTCAAAGAAGACCTGCCCACTAAGGAGAATTTCTGGAGCACAGGGGTGACTTGTCCCTTGGAATCCATGTGACTGGAAGGTACCTTTCATCTGAATACAGGGCTTAAACTAAGCTCTCTTCTCTCTGCAGCTTGTATTTGTCTGCTTCCCCTGGTCTTTCTGTTAGAACAAAGCCCTGTCTCTTCAGGAAAATTGTCAGCCACTTTTGTTTTACTTGTAGCTTATTAAAAAGTTACCATTATTTCTTAGAATGCATTAATGAAATAAAAGAAAGATCCAAGAAAAATGTGTCTGCTTTGAAATGCTGTTTTGATGTATCAATACACAACAGAAAGGAATAAGAAAATATTTCACTTCTCAAAAAAGCAATGAATGCTCAATAAAAATAGTTCAAAAAATCAAACTAGCAACCTGACTATAGATCTGAGGCATACAGCAAGGCACCGGGAGAGAGAAGGGTCAAAACAGGGGAGAGAAGAGCACAAGAGAATACGGTGATGCTTCATGGGTGTTAAGGTGGTGGGAGAACTATGAGGACTACACCTGAGGGGAGAAACCAATTACTGTACAAAAATGAACACCAATATAATAAAATAATAATAAAAAATATGAAACATCTAAAATAAAAGAAATAGTTTGGGGGCCTCCCTGGTGGTGCAGCGGTTAAGCTCTGCACTATGGAGCTGTCCGCAGTGGTGACGTAAGTTTGATGCCCGGCCTGGGAGATTCCCACATGGCACGACAGACTTCTCCTGCCTTGCCCGCTGCTCCCCTCAGCAGTGTATTTCCTTCGATCTGCCTGTGCTGCTCCCCACTCCGTTTCTGATGAACCCTCTCGCCACCCCAAGCCTCTGGCCTGTACCCCAGCTTGAATGCATAAATAAATAAATCTTTAAAAAAAATAGTTTGGAAAATCAGCAAATGTAAAAACAAAAAAAAATTAAATATTCATCACCAACCACTTTTTATGCAACTTTTTCTATAGAGGTGGGAGAAAAGAAATTTTCACTTATACAGCAGCCCATTCTTACCCTGTGTTACAATAGGAACAGTGTAAACACCAGGCATAAGGGAGGAAAACAAAGGCCCAGTTTTGATGATTATAAATAGTTTCTCCCTAAGTGTCAAGTATTCCATTAATTAAATATTTACGCACTCATTAGTATTAAGTTGTAACAATAATTGACATCCATATCTCCCTAGGAGCCAACTGAACTGATTAAAATGAATTCAATCCCAAGAGAGATGGGGTTGGGGGAGGATCTGACGGGAAATTCAGTGTTTAGTTTCAAGATTTAAAATAAAACTTCCAACATCTAAAGCAAATTAATACAAAGTAGAATAAATTTCCTGAAGAAATGATGTTATAATTGTATGTCATGCACTTTGCCAAGACTTCATAATAAAATAAATTACAGTAACATTCAACAATGTAAGCCATAAATCTTCTATAATATATTCTAAACAAAAAATTAACCTCTCAAAAAATTAATCAGGGAATTTAGCAATGTAATGGATTCCAAAGACTATTTATTTAGCCCAGACTCCTTATTTTAAAATGAACTTAGAACAAGTAGAAATGACCACAAGGGGACAAAAAAAAAAAAAACCTTACAGAAATGCATAAGAGACTTTAGATATTTTGAGTCACTGGTTCCACTGTTTGTAAGGCTGATAGAAGGAGCAGGTGACAGGTGTGGTTATTCATTATATTACCATACTTTAAAGTTTATACATATGGATTACATGCTCTTTTTACAGTTCTTTTACTTGTGTTAGCTATTGTTTTTTTAAAAATCTTTTAAAAGGAGAGGTTACAAGAGAGAAGAGAGTAAAGAGAGTATAAAAGTCAAATTTTAGGAGACTGAGCTCAAAGATGGCCCAGAAAAACAGGTGGGGGCTGCAGAACATGTTGGACAAGGGAGAATATTTTAAGATGGAAGATAATCGAGCTGTTTGAATACTGAGACAGAAAAGAAAGTGATGAGGGTCTCCCCCATGGTGCAGCAGTTAGGCCCTGCGCTGTGGAGCTGCCAGCAGCTGCAGCGGCAGAGGCAAGTTCAACACTGGCCCGGGGGAGATTCTCACATGGCCCGGTGACCACTCCTACCTCGCCAGCTGCTCCCCTCAGCAGTGTATTTCCGTTGATCTGCCTGTGCTGCTCCCCACTCTGTCTCTGGTGAACCCTCTCGCCACCCCACACTTCTGGTCTGTACCCTAGCTTGTATGCATAAATAAATCAATTTTTATAAAAAAAGGAAAAGAAAAGAAAGGGATGAGTAGGGGGTTGTGCCCACAGTGTAAGTAACTGCTGCACTCTAGTAGATTAACTGAAGAAAACAGCTAAAGAAAACTAGGATCTCATTTATATGAAATGGCTACAAAAGGCAAATTTATAGACAGAAAACAGACTAGTGATTGCTTGGGGCTGGAGCTGGGAGTAGGAACTTATAGCAAATGGACACCAGAGAAATTTGAGGTGATGCAAATCTTCTAGAACCAGATCGTCATGGTATTTGTACAATGCTATAATTTTTTTTAAAAATCACTAAACTGGGCTTCCCTGGTGGCGCAGCGGTTGAGCGCTGCGCTATGGAGCTGTTGGCAGCGCATGATGCGAGCTTGACACCCGGCCAGGGAGAAACCCACATGGTGCGGCAGACCTCTCCCGCCTCACCCGCTGCTCCCCTCAGCAGTGTATTTCTGATCTGCCTGTTCTACTCCTCACTGTCTCTGGTTAGCCCTCTCACCGCCCCAAGCCTCTGGCCTGTACCCCAGCTTGTATGTATAAATAAATAAATTTTTTTAAAAAATCACTAAACTGTATTCTTACAGTGGGATGAACATTATGCTATAAAAATTATACTTCAATATATTTTGTTAATTAAAGAAACAAACAAAGAACAAACTAACCAATCCAGGTGGGACTAGTATGGAAGTTATATTTTCAAGAACCTCTAGATCAGAAATTAGGAAACTGCTACATAGAGGCAGCCACAAAGTCTACATATAGGTCTAGCCCTTCTTTTTAAAACACAGGTGGGACAGTAACACAGGCAGCTGTGATGATGTGATTATATCATACACACTAGCAAAATGGGTCTCAAATTCAGTCCCCACTCCTGCCAGGTCCCAGATTTTTCATTTGTGAAAGAGGGACATTTTTCTAATTCATTCACCTAGAAAGGAAATTTTTGTACTTCATCTGCCTAAAAGGGGCACTCACCACAGCACCCCCAATTTGCACCATGCTCGTCTATGGCCATACCACCCTGAACTCGCCCGATCTCCTCTGCGACAAAAGGAAACTGCTCTGGGGATCTATAGGAACTGGGCTACATTAGCTTCCTTCCTTGAAAATGGTATCAAACAATGATGTGACTGATAGTATAAAGGGTTATTTTTGTTAATGAAAAGTTGAGACAATCTGAGAAGTTGCTCTGTGCTACAACTCAGAAGAGGGAAAGTGTTCAACAATAGAAGACAGCCAAAAAGAACAACAAAAAAAAATCTGCTTGGATGGAGAGAAATCAACAGCAGCATCAATGATCTAAGTACAATAGGAAGGAGAAGCAGAACATGCACAGAACTAAGTAACAAGTAAGGATATTCCACTCTAGTGTAAACTGAGATCTGCCAAGGAAAAAATGGCTTTCCACAGTTGTGGGCTTCTGCCTAAGACCCAGGAAAAGAACAGCACACGAGAAGACAGTTCCCCCCTATTGCTATACCTAGGTAGCAGAGAGAACAAATGTGGCTATTTGAAAAATGTGCTTACCTTCCTCAAACCTGGATCATTTCCAAACTTCCTGACTCACTACAACCATCAGTTATGAATGGATTAACATTGCAGGACAAAAGAAAACAACCAACCAAAACCAAAAATTATTCCAGTAACCTTAAAGATCCATCCAGGTAAAGTGAAAGATTTTGTAATTTCTAGTGGGATTTTGTTTCAGTACTCAAAGCTTTAGAAGGCAAAGGAAGACACTGCAAGCTAATAATTGGCTGTACAAATAGTCAAAGATAGTGATTTGATTCTCTATACCAGAATGATGGACTCTTCACAAAACAATATGAATTTTGTGAGATCAAGAATTTCCTTGTCAAGTGATTCACTGACCTGAAAACACTACTTTAATATAAAGTCATATTTAAATGGTTTTAATCTACAATTTGAGAAAGAGAACACCAGATAAAAGCACAAGCTGGATGTCCTGCATGACAAATAAACAACAGTAAGACTGCTGGCTGACAATTTCCAGGAGAAAATACAAGGCAGGGACTTAGGAATAATTGTAGTCTGAATTTTGTCTCTTTCGTAAGGAAGGATTAATCTGACTACCACACTGATGAGACTGAAAGTGGAAGGCAATAGTATTTGATTCTGGTTGTCTCATTTCAAGAGGTACAATGACAAATAGGAAGAAAACATAGTTGATTGGGGGACAAAGGATCTTATTGGGAGAAAATAGCAGTATTTTCTCTAGAAGATTTATGGTCCACAAAGCTGATCCTAAATATGTCTAGCGATCTCTTGAAGAAGAGGAATTTGATTTCTTCTGTGTTCCTGTAAAAGCAGGATCAATGACACCCACTTCAGCTTCTGGTAACTCCCTCTGACCTTATGGTTTATTCTCTCTTCCTCTTTTCTACCCACTCTTTACATTATTGTGTATGAAATATTTTGTATTTATAATACTTTTTATTTAACTGTGTTTTCATGGACTCATAAACTATTAAGCAAGTAGAATGATTAAGCCTGACCAATCTCATTTAAGCATTTTCTCACTGTTTTAGTAGAGTTTAAATGTACTTTCATTTAAAAAAATGCTTTCTTAATTACAAAATAGTCAATAGTTAAAAATTCAATAAAAGTGAGTGTAAAATACAGTCAATATTTTTTCCTCCCCAGTCTCCTCCCAACCCTGCCCACCCAGGTCCAACTTCTAAAGAGAATAGCTTTTAACAACTTACCGAAAAAACTTCAAATTACTTAAAAGCCATTAAACACCTATCTTTGCATAAATACTATTTGGCATGGTTAACCACGAATGTGGTTATACCTAATGTATTATTCTAGATCTGAGGCTTAAAGCAGAGGACGGGGAGGAAAAGGGATTAAAAACGGGTGGGAAGAGCACAAGGGACCATGGTGATGGTTCACAGGGGATGTGGCGCCTGGATATTTACAGGGACTACACCTGAGGGGAGAAATCAAATACTATAAAAATGTGAACAACAATGTAAAAAAATTAAAAATGAATAAAAGGGAAAAAACGTATTATTCTGCAACTTGGTTTTTTTTTTAACTTCACAGTGAATCATGGGCATATTTCCATATTACTAGAGCTACATCTAAAAAATTTGAACTCTCTAACATCTCATAAGATCATACTTTTAAACCAGTCACTTCTTGACAGACACTGAGGTACTTTGCAATTTCTCATTTAAAAAAAAAGCCACGATGAACATTTTTATATATGTATGCATATACCTTTATGCAATGGTGATAGTAATTTTGTAGGAAAAATTCTTGGGAATTGGAATTGTTGAATCAAATAACCGACATTTTCTTTATTGAGGAACAAAATATGGAACACCCATATAATGAACATATCATGAAGTAACTAAAAAGACAACAGATATATTCATGGATATACTCATGACCTAAGAGGAACACATCTGTTCATGATTTATTAAGAGGAACACACAAGCTGTAGAATAACATTACACACCTTAAGGAATGGAAGACAAGATTGACCAACAGGAGTTATTCACTTTTTTATATTATTAAAGATATGCAAACACATGTACAGAAACACAATTTTTTAAGTGGTGAGATTATGGGAGATTTTTACTTTTTAAAGGTTTTCAGTTATAAAAATTAAAACAAAGTGACAATTTTTGGTTTATGAAGTTCACAAAAATAACAAAGAATAATGTCCTGTGTTGGTCACTATATGATGGAACTAGTACTCTCAACCACTGGTGGTGGGAACATATATTTATAAGAAGCCAACCTGGCATAAGGTAGCAAATTTAACTATGTGCCCCCTTTGTTTCAGCAATTCTAAATCTAAGTGAAAAATGAAAACACAGAAAAGGATCTATATCACAAAAAATATACATCATTTTATAAAATTAAATTCCTTAAGAATTTGCCATTTATGTAACTAATGTTTTTTCTTCTTCTAAGTTTCAGTAATTGTTAATAGTATATGTACACATCTAAGGTAGAAAAAATGAATTACCTAAAATACTTTCATTGGCACCATTACTTTTATGATTATCATCACCTATTGGTCATATTATTCTACAATGATTACCACTGAATTTCTTCTTCCTACCCAACACACTCTCTTCACACAGTATATCACAGACACATGCATGAGCCAGTATAATTTCTTGCAAAGAGACAAAGTTTCAGTGTTCAATTATATGAGAATACTACCAATAACTGAGTTAACTGACAAAACTCAAAATTTTTATTGTGAAGAATAGCATTTGTTTTCTAGAAGACAAATAGCATATCTATAAATATGACATACATAAGGGATTTGCAATTTTTAAACAAGATAACAACCTATGTAAATCTTAAATGTCTATAAGTGGTATCTACTGTAAATTGGATACAACTTTTTAAGACAGGGATTGAAGTTCATCAACCTCTCAACACAAAAACATCAGGTTTCCATAGGAGGATTATAACAGTACATCAAAAAAGAGGATGGTTTCTCAAACCAACCCACATGCTTGCTTAAGCCTTCCTCTGCACTCAAATGCATTCCAGGTCACCTTAATCCTACACCATCCCTATAGATTTACAGCAATGAGATGCCAAAAAGCATGTGTCAACACTCACTCTTGGAAACTCTCCTCACTTACTCATCTCAACCCAGTAAGATTTGAGGAGTTGGCTTGGACATTAACTGGATTTCCAGGAATAATCTGCAGAAAGCCAACCCATTTGCCTTCTGGGGCTTTCTATCTAATAAGAGAAGAGAAGAAATTCAGGCCACAGCAAAAAACACTCTTGGAGAGCAAGTCAAGGGAGGCAAGTTGCTTGTCCACTCACCAAGCATCCATTCACCAGGAAACCACACAGTACACCGGACAAACTTTCTTAGATAATGTTTCCTGTTTCAGATTGTGTTTCTCTACATTAGGATTTATTTTTAAAACTTTCTTTCAACACACACACATACAAAAATACACACTTAATTCACTGATGATAATGACAATCAATTACAGTGTAGAATATGTATCAGACCCACAGATCAAAAAATATGTTGCAAAAGAAACAATGGTTGTATTAGTAATGGGAACAATGGATTTTTAAATTAATTAAAAATATTTCCACACAGGGTCAGGCTTAATGAAAAGTCAGACTGGAGTCAATTGATAAAAATTATGTCCAAAATCAGCTAACTTACCTGAGCGGAAAAGTCAAATACTGTGCAAAAATGAACAAAATGTAAGAAAATAAATAAATAAAATAAAACACTTGGTGGGGAATAATGAAAAAATAATCAGCCAACACACCTCTCACTTGAGATTGAATTTTTCAAATTTTATATTAGGTATATTAAAAAAAATCAAGTTGGAAGCCAAATCTATCCAGCTCTAGTAAAGAGGTGGATAGAAATACTTTAAAAGCAAATTGCTTCTAATTGGCAGCCCCTAATCATATTAGCTCCTTAGCCTTCTGAAATTAGTGAAGTATATATTGACTGCCTTGTCCTTAAGTATATTATTTCTCTATATCAAGACAGAGGACCTGGCTGATGAAAATCAGACTGGTTTGGTTGTGTGATGATAAGGCAAGCAGTAAAACTCAGCACCAAATAGTTGAAACCATGTATTAAGTTTTGGCATTACCAATTCTAACCACACAACTTCATTATCTCAGCAGTCAGTTTTGTTAATACTGGGTTTACTACAGCATGTTTTAACTTTAATATCTTGACAATTTGATATTCAACAAAGCATGACTTGGCTTGCCTGATGGCAGATTAGTCAGCTGCACATTTCAGATAGAAAGTTATTGCAAAATTTTTGGTGGAAGACTACTTGGCTGAGGTTTCAAGTCTTCCATTAACATTATGCAAGTGAGAACACACAACTTGGGTATTTTTTTTTTAATCCTTTCTGAAAAGCTCTGAAAGGAAATATCCATTTCTATAAAGTACAATAATAAATTCAAGCACAACAAATTTCTTGCATATTTTCCCAATCAGACGAAAGGACAGAGGGAAAGCTAGTCAATATGGGCTGATGCTGAGTAGATTTAATTCCCATATACAGAATTCTGAACTAACCACGTTAATTAGCTTTCTATTTGTTTCCTATAAATCAGTGTTTAACTCAAGCAATCACACTCAATCTCTGTGAAATCTTGTGGACTTTACTTTCAGAATATACCCAGAATCCAATCACTTCTCAAGGCTACCACCTTGGTCAAGCCACCATCACCTTTTGCCTTGATTTGTACAAACTCTCCTCCCTCAATCTGTTGCCGCCACACCCCCTTTCACACGTTTAGTTCTTTCTCAGTAACGGTGGCCAAGCTGACCACCTAGGAGCCACATTTAGATCATGCTCCCTCTCACACCATTTCTAAGTTCCCCCAGGGGCTCCCCATTTCACTCAAAATAAAAGCCAGAGTCCTGCAGTGGCCTCCATCCTGTTGGGAGGAACCAGGGAGCCTGGGCACAAAGAACAGACCCTCTTCGCCTCTGACCTCCTTCACTGGAACTCTCGCCAACAACCTCTCACTTCCCTTGCACTGGAACCTGCTCTGTCTGGGACACTAAACACAGGGGCTACCATGGAGACCGCAAACTTCATACAGTCTTTTCTACACCCCCTACCCCCTGGTGTGGAGTTGGCAGCCAGTCCCCCATCTTCCTGAAGCCCCCTCACCCTCCTCTATGGAATGCTGCTGAGCTCCTGACCTCACCTGGCCTGGGTCTTAAGCATAAACACACACAAGGGAAGGGCAAACTGGTAGGAACTCAAGCAGTATGATAGGGTTCATTTTCTACATGGGTTAAACAGTTACCACTAACCTTGGAATGAAACCAGGTTTTAAAATTATGCTTTCTCTGACCAAGCCAAACATCTCACAATAGTGGTTAGACTACAGCTTTTTGGTAAGTTGAAGAATAGTTTTTTCACATTTTAAGTAAATGGGCAAATCAATTCTTGAAAAGAATATTGCACAATTTCTCTGGGCACAACAGCACCAAGGGCATTCATTCTTTTAGGAATCTGATATGCAAGACCCAGAAACTTATGTCAATTAGTGGTGGTGACTGAGAGTGACAGTGCTGGTGACCAGACCAGGCCATGTGCCCCTGAGAAAGCAGATGAAGCCGGGAAAGAGCCTACTAGGATGAGGAGAGTAGAGCAGACTCTGCAGAGAAAAAGGAACAAAGCCTGGAGCATACTCAGAAAGACCAGGGTTTCGAGAGCTGCCTCGCTGCCCGGACTCCCAGTCCTGTGCACAGCAGAGCACTGGCTGCAGATTTTTCATGCTGACCAGCCCTGACCTCCCTCCTCATAATCATAATCCCCACCCACTGACCTCACCTCAACTTTCTTTTTTATGAAACCTGAGCTGATTTCAACTTCTTGCAAAAAAAAAAAAAAAAAAAAAAAAAAAAAAAAAAAAAAAAAAAAAAAAAAAAAAAAAAGTTGGACTAACTCAATAACCTGAATTCCTTTGGCAATGAAAACTGTAAAGAAAAGCTTTTCAAATTTATCAATACTGGCATAGTATAACATGAGTTGTTTAATTTTCAGAGCAGATTAAGAAGCAGATTTTAAGTAAACAAGAGTATTGGTTGCTCCGTGTTCCTTCCTTCAATACATATTTCATTAAAATGCAATTTGTCAATCCTTTCAGTAGTAAAAAGTAAGTGAAATTAAAAAGTAAAGTTGAAAACTAATGAATTCACATTTAAGCTTGGGTTGTTCTCTTAATTCCCAGACAACCAATTACTTTTACTAGCTGCACAGATGACTAAATAAAATCTGCTAATAAATGCAGCTAAAGTGTATTCATGAAACTAAGCAGTGCATGTTAGAATAAATTTGTGTAACTGCTTATCATAAATTTAAGTCCTTAAAATAAAGGTCCAACTGGTGTATAAGAGAGAAGAAGGGAATAAGAGAGAGAAACACCTCCCACTTCACCATTCTTTCATGAGAAGGTAAATGGCTCAATAGAGTATGTCTAACCCACGGTAAATGAGCACAAGAAGACCTTAAGATAAAAAGATGTGCTCAAAGCGTTTTAGCCTGCTCATAAGCCTGTCTTCCTGTCCTCTTGCCTGTGGACTTCGAGTTTGTTTAGTGAGCTCTAGCACATACACAAACGTGTGTGGGGGGTGTGTGTGTATAAGTGGATAAAGAAATCACATACACAGACACACATTTCCTAGTGGTTTTGCTCCTGTTAGAACCCTGATACAATAAAAAAAAAAACTTGTCATAAAGCACTTCTACTTTTCCATTTCTTTTCTCTAGTGGTCCAGAAGCTATTTCAAGGCAGAAAACAAATTTTCTCAGTTTTGTATCCCAGAATTCAAATACAAGCATACTTGGCATATACTGGGTGCCCCAAAAATGTTTACTTAATTAAGTGATGATAATATGGCAAGGGGGCTAGCCTCTAAGAGCTGAAGGGAAGATCTGCAAATTCAGGAGACAGGATTATGATTCCATATTCTGAAGTATACATAAGACAGTAACATTTGTAGTAGTAGTAATGGCTACATTTATTAAGCTCTCAGTAAGTGCAAGACACTATATTAAAATTTCATCATACACACATATTTTACTCCAATTCCAAAAATTCCTAAGATTTTATTATTCAAATTTTTATTTTATTATTCCAAGAAATCATATAACTTACTCAAGGTCTCATAGATCTGTTCCCTCATCTTTCTCCTATGCCCTCCTCTTTAATGTATATTTCCCATTAGCACCCAAAATGTTCTAATATTGTTTTTTTTAAAAAAAAACCTTTATTAACCTCTGATCTTGTTCAACTACCGTCCATCTGCTGTATTCCCTTTTCACAGTCAATATAGTTATCTACATATGTTGTCCTCAATTCCTACCTATTTACTCTCCAACTTATAATTGATTTCTACTTTCACACACAAAAAAATGATTTTGCTGGAGTCACAAGTGAACACTACATCCTAAATTTAATAAAAACCTACTTTTCAACTTACACCCTCAATTAGCCTCCTTGAAACATTATCTTTTCTTAGCATTATGAAAATTGGACGAATCCAATTTTTTTTTTTTTTTTACATTTTAAAAGGATAGGTTTATTAGAAAAAGGAGAAAGAAAAAGAAAGGCCTCTGCATAGTCATGGGAAGACAGGAGAGCTGCCCCAATCCTAATTGTTATTTGCAGGCAGCAAAAGGATTATCAGTAATTCCTAAATCTCCAAGAAGCCTGAGAGTGAGACTGGGATGATCAAGAGAACAATGCAGGAGAAAGTCCAACCACATCACAGTTCTGAACTAGCCAAGTGTCACAGCAATGCCCATTATAATTGGGACCAAAAGCTCCATGACAGATGACCCAATATTACCAGAAACTTTTGACATTACATTTGCCAGAAGATTTTTCTGCACATGTCTACCCTGTTTATCAGTCTTATTTGTGCCTCTTGTCACATGCTTCATGGGGACACACTGCTTTGGTGGAACCTAAGTCACACCTAGAAGTCTACCTTCAAGGTATTTGAGGAAATTCTGGTCACAGCAGCAAAGAAAAATAACATAGAAGGGAACGGTGGAAGCATTCAAGGAGCTGATCTACAGTATCTACCACACGCTATCTGGATTTATCTTTTTTTTTTTTTCCCTTTGTAGCCTACCCTGCTACCTCCAACATATAAGTTCACGCTATGAACTTATCTCTATTTCTACTGCCCATCATTGTTCACATGGATTACTACAATAATTTCTGTTTTTAATCTACCCACCACCACTCTTAATTCCAAAGAATCCACATTATTAAGAGAGTCAAATCATAAAGAATATTTCATAATTTTAATATACCAAATAAAATATTATTGTCAATAAGTTATTGTTCTTAGTTCTATTTAACTTTAAAAAAAATCATTTAAATAGGCTGCTACCTTTGTGACCTGACTTGAAGATGCCAGAGAGATCTGAGTCAAGATATATATGCCAATAGCTAAGAATCATGCCAAAACTTTTGTCAATAGGATTAAATAATATTTGTATCATCAACCCAGTATCCCAGGCTAAATAATGTTTCAGGAAAAGGCATTTATGTTTGCTGTAAAATCATATAAAACTGGAATCAAATTTCAGCCCTGCCCTTTTTTAGATGGTAGATCTGGGAAAAGATTCTTAACATCTCTGCATTTCAAGGTCTGGCCCTAAACCATAAAATAGCAATGATAGTTTTGTTGAAAGGATCAAATGGAAATATCTAGTAAAGTGACTAATGCATGGTAACTAGGTAATGAACTACAGTCCTTTCTTTCTGGAAATACCTTACTGAGAATTCAGTTATGAGAGTGATTAATATCCAGCATGACAGTTAATGAAAGACAAAGCGTTACAGCGATCTGACATAGAGTTGAGTGTAAAGGGTACTACAAACACAGAGAATAGGAGGCCCAGGGGTAGGAAAAAACAGGGATCTACTCAGAGAATAGTTTGGGTCCCCAGGAGCAGCCAGTGATAGGCCTCTAGAAAACGTGAGTGGGAAGTAGGTCATAAGAAAAATAGATAGCAATAAAACCAGAAGAAATAATGAAACTCATCTCATCCTCTTAAAACCTTTTGCCGGGAGCAAGCCCAATGGGGTGCCATCAACGTCTCTGACCACTGTCCACATCATCCCACCCCCTAAGCTCTAAGCTCACTAAGGGAAAGATAAGAAATAAAAGCAGCAGGGAAAAATGTGCAGGCAGCAGGCAGAGGATGTGCTTACAGATGGCATACTATTCCTTACTTCATTCTGTCCCAGAAGTTGTTCGCCACCAGCAGCAATCTCCCTCAAATCCATGGGATCCTACACTTGAGCCTCCTTAACAGGGAAAAGATGGCAAGTCTGCCAGCAAGATAACATGCCAAATAGATGTCTACCTTCCCACCTGCTAACATCTTCACCTCAAGAAATAAGCCAGAGCAAACTTGATTTGGCTGTTGCTGAAATACACATATGGCTGTTTACCACTGCAAATCATGTGAAAGAAATTGTTTTCAACCAGTATTTCTTATATGTACAGCCTATGGATTAATTAAATTAAGAAATTTTTTTTAATTAGGAACTTTGTACTGGTGTAAATTTTATTTAGTATTAGTTTGTATATTCTAGAATGGTACCATTTAATATAGTACTTTCAGAGAGAGAATCTGTAGGAGGTGGGATTTTTATACACAGTTTTTTGCAGACTTCTTCTATTAACAAATACACCTATGTGGGTCCTGACATCCCCATTTTAAGAAACAAAATTTGGCTAATAGTCAAATAGCACTTATCATAGGATCCAACACAGAGTAAATTATTGATATGTGTTTATTATTATCAAAGGCCCACACATTCAGCTTTTTTAAAGTTCAATATTTTTTGTTCACTTGCTAGCTATTTAAAAGGTAGTCACAAAAGAAGGTTAAAATATGAGTAAGTCACAGTGTATTCTCTAGCTTCAAAAGGCAAATGAGTTGTTTACCGTGAGAAACATGTACATCCTTCCAGGAAAACAGCAGACAAGTGATAGACACTATATAAACACCTTCTGTATCTCTGTATAACACACAATTTTTAAGTATATGTTAATACATTAATTCCCAAGTAAAATACCTCTTAATTTTCTTATTTAAAGATCATTTTCATGGAACTCTACAAAGGAGGTTGTATAAAAGATTTCAAAGAAGATAAAAATTCTAAAGCTTGAATATTTATTCCAACCCACACACAGAGCAGTCTCCTTTTTATCCATGATAATAAGAAATAAAGATATTTTAGTAGACCTTTTAAAAGAATATTTGCTTGAAAAGCAGTCATTCATTCAACAAATATTTTTATTAGGAGTTATAGGCACAAGGGATAATACTGACATAGACTTATGTGTGTTTACACTAAAGGTATAAGGGTCCCTACACTAATGGAGTTTGCAGATCAATGGGAAGGAGGGCCATAAATCAAAGAGTCACACAAACATAAATATTAAAAAAGCAACAAGTGTTCTGATCGACAAGCATGTGGCGAAACTATGAGCATGTGAGAGGAGAAAACTCAGAGATGACTTGGAAGGCATCTCTGTGGAAGGTCTTTGTAAATTGGGCTGCTATGATAAAAATACAATAGGCTGGGTGGCTTAAACAACACACACTTATTATTGTTCCAGAGGCTGGAAAGTCCAAGATCAAGGTGCTGGCAGCTTTGGTGTCTGGGGAGGACCAGTTTGCTGATTTGTGGACAGCTGTGCCCTCACATGAGAGTTCGAGCTCTGAAGTCTTCATCCCTTACAAGGCCATCAATCCCATCATGAGGTTCACCCTCATGACCCCATCCAGATCTAATTACCTCCCAAAGGCCCCGCCTCCAAATACCATATCATCACAATGGGTATTAGACATTGACATATGAATTTGGGGAGGGGGAGGAGGGGTCACAAACATCCTATCTCCAACAGGAAGTAAATATTAGAGATCTAATGAGAGCGGTGGAACTATCTATGTGAAAGGTGGTTGTGGCCAGAAGGCAGAGCAAGTTTAAGAACTTAAAAAAACACCACCACTGGAAACCAGAATTAGAAATGGTACAGGGCATGACATGAGGCCAAAGAGGGAACCAGATCACATGTTATAGGCTAAATTGTGTTCCCCCAAAATTCACATGTTAAAATCCTAACCCCAAGGACCTCAGGATAATACTTAACATTTGGAAATAGGGCTTTTAAAGAAGTAAATATGGGTAGGTCCTAATCTAATATGACAGTTATCCTAATAAGAAAAGGAGATTAATACACAAAGTAACACTCAGAAAGAGGGATGGTCATGTGAGGACCAAAAAAAAAAAAAATAGATACAGATATGTCCAACAGATTTCTGTGAATAATGGAAATGTAAATCAATGAAGAAAAGGTAAGTCTTTTTAACAAATGGTGGTGAAGCATTGGCCATCCATAGGCAAAAACATGAACATTAACTCAATGCTCACATGCTCTGCAAAAATTGGCTCAAAATACTTTGCAGGCATGAACGTAAAATGACAGTCACTACAGAGAAAACTGAGTTCCCTATAAAACTGAACATGTATTTATCATAATTGATCCAGAAATTGTATACTTAGGCATTTATGAAAAAACGTATGTTCGAAGTTGTTCTAATAGCCCAAAATAGAAACAATCCAAATTCCTTTCAGTGGGTGACTGTTTAAAATTGTAGTATATCCATATTATGGAATACTACTCAGTAATAAAAAGGAACAAATGATTGATACACACAACAAGTTGGATCACGAGGAAATGTTGGTGAAAAAAAAAGCCAGTTTCAAAACACACACTGTTGATTCCATTTATGTGATATGCTTGAAATGACAAACAGATTGGTAGTTGCCATAGGTTATGAATGTACAAGTGGGAAGGAGGTAGCTGTGTTATAAAAGGGCAACACAAAGGGTCCTTGTTATGGCACTGTTCTGTATCTTCCCTGTGGTATTCGTCATATGTATCTGCAAGTGGCAAAATTGCACACACACACAGGTGCATAGAAAACTGGTGAAATTTGAAAAAGGCCATGAGTTATATCAATGTGCATTTCCTGTTGGTGATATTGTACTATAGTTACACAAGATGTTATCAATGAAGGAAACTAAAAGGATATAAGGGATGTCTATAACTTCTTACAATTGTTGGTAAATTTGGTTATCTTTTGTAAAAGCCAAAAGAAAATGGGAAAAAGGAAATGATGTATGTAGTCTAGCCCCACTTTACAGGTGAATAAAGGAACATCACCAAAGAAATTTACTGGATATTGTACCATTAGCTAAAAACTAGATAAAAAATAAGACTTGGGCCTCTGAATTTTCTGTCATGCTAAAACACTTAACTTAAATAATAAACAATCATTATTTTTTCATCCTATACAGAAGGATTAAATTAATAAAGATACCTTCAAATAGCTAAAAATCTAGTTGAGGGGACATGGAATAATTTTAAAGGAATAAATACTAAATTTATGTATTAAATTCTAACAGACATATTGAGAACTCATATAAAAGGTATATATATAGTTATGTGTGTTACACAGTTCTACTACAAACCTGAACAAATGCAAAGCAAATAACCTCATTTATACAGAATAACTAGTAAGAAAGGAACTTCTTATCTAGATCACAGACGTACCCCCAAAATACACTGTATGCTTAGGGTACCTGTTACAGGCAGAAGGTGAACCACCACAGGTGGTTACCAAGTAAGGTCACCAGAATGACTACCCTAGAGCAGAGGCAAACACAGTAACACAAAACATCCCAGGAAAGACACAGGTACTTTACTTCACCAAAATAAATCATTATTATAACACACACAACAAATACATCTAGTTCAGTTGAGGTGGAATTCATCATTTCTTCTGGACTCTAGATTTAAACTTATTACTATTATAACTTGGCTCAAAGGAGACAAAGGCATTGCTGTGTTACACAGTTGCAGCATAAACACTCTTTGCAACAAAACATTGTATGAGGAAAGGCATGCTCTGCATATGGGCTGATCAATTTCACACTGTGGTGAGTTCTAATAATGAAGAACATCATTTGGATTCTGGCAATGATATGGATTTTCAGGCTCTGTTTACCTGGCTCTGAAGAGGATGAATTTTTAAGGTCTGAGGATGCAGATTAAAAGTTTTATGACAGTTTTGCATATTTGGGGAATTTGTTACATAAGTATTCACTGAAATGTTCCTTTTTTTAAATTCAGTATTTCTTGTGCCCAATAAAACACTTGTTTTTACTGCACTGAGTATAAACATGGGATTCCATTAAGGTTTTTTTTTTTAAGAGTCATTTATTTATGTATACAAACTGGGGTACAGGGCAGAGGTGTGGGGCAGCGAGAGGGTTCACCAGAGACAGAGTGGGGAGCAGAACAGGCAGATCGACAGAAATACACTGCTGAGGGGAGCAGCGAGTGAGGCAGGAGAGGTCTGCGCCATGTGGGAATCTCCCTAGCCCAGCATTGGACTCGTGCTGCAGTTGGTTATATTTCATAACAGTTTTCCCTGAAGAAATTTTTACATTCCTATTTAACAGTTACTTTTTAGAATTTTACTCAAATTTATTGTGACTTTTCTGATTTTGTACCTTTGTTTATATTTGCTTTTCAAACATGTACTGGATAGAAATTCATTCCCAATAGTAGCTAATGCTGTGACTTTTTTTTTTATTACAACCTCATTATTTGCTTTATATCACATGATATGATAACATTCACCAGAAAACTCTTTTTTTTTCTTTTGCTGTTAATATTATCTAATATAGAAATGATTTGCTTGCACTTTTTTTTCCAGAATGTGTATGCTATCATGATCCTTGCAGCATTATTTCTGTATTTATATGAACAAGTGAAAATTATGCATAACAGACATATCAGATCAAAAGTATTTAATTGCCATGTTCCCCATCCCATCCCCTCTTATAAAATTGAATTGCATCTTCTATGACATCATGTCATGCTCAAGTCTGAAAAGCTGACATGTTCCTAGCATTAAAGTCGCCTCCACAGCCACCATCACCCGGGGCTCGCACCAGGCTCCTTCCTGCCTGTCCCCTGTTCTCTGCACTTGTAATTTGCTTTTTGCTATTTGTTTTCTTTTACTTTTTGCCTAGAGTGTCATTCACCTTATTCTCCACTTTAAAATCTCTTTTTCAGTCTGTAGACTTAGTTCTAACATCCTGTACTCCAAAGCCTTCATGGACTCCCCTAAGTAGTTAACTTTCCCTTTACTGTGTTCCCAGAACACTTTGGTCTTGTTCCTATAGAACTCAAAAGGCTGCACCACAAATATCTACAAACACTCTTGTTTCCCCTATTTGACAGGAACACCTCAGGTGGGGGCCAAGGCAAAGCAGGTGACGTAAAGCAGGCAATGAGTTGAGCAGGCTGGCTTCTAGGAGTCCGTAGCCACAAGTCTGCTGGATGGGGCTACTCTAGTTTTTGGCAAATAGGCTTAAGCTTATTCCCCGATGAAGAAAAAAGTATGAAGCAACTACCCTACACTAAAATATCATCTTTTTTCCACTTGACCCTGGCAGGGACCTCCCATTTAGATCACCAGGACTGACAGAGAAAACTCATGAGGAATAGGACTTACTTTCCTGGTACATGAATTTAAAGGACAATCCCACTTAGAAAGCAATAAGAAAGGACTCCAGTGCTATTACGGACCCCTTGAAAAACACACTAAGTTAAATGCCCACTGTATTCTAGACAATGAGGTAGGAAATCGTCTCTTGGACCTTTAAGAGCTATACTTCGGAAGGGCAGGAAAGCAAAACGGGGCTTTCCTGACAAAAAGCTTAGACAATCACTGGAACTAATGATAATGATTTGGGAATACCTTCATATTGTTGTACTCATGTAAATGTTTCTGAACATCACAAACACAAGAAAAGGTATTTATCATCACTTATTGTTAGGGAAATGCAAATCAACACCGCAATGAGATATAACCTCATCCATGTAAGAATGGCCAAAAGACAAGAAATAATGATGTTGGCGAGGATATAGAGTAAGGGAATACTCATATGCTATTGGTGTATCACCGCTGGAGTTTGCAAGGTAAATGATCTGCCTATAAGTTTTATCAAACTTGTGGTCTGGAAAGATAAACACAGCAAGGTGACTGAATGATGGCTCTCTGTGAAAGATTAACAGAATTCTAGATGGTTATTAGTTCTTCTTATCATAATTTTAAAATGTTCAATACACACTGTATAATATAAAAGAAAATATCAATCCTAAGATTAGTAATTTCAGTAATTCAGAGGAAAACAAACAAGGGGAGTGTGGAAACAAAAAGTAGGCAATGTAGGTACATTTGGAATGAAGAGAGTAATTACTGAGGGAGAAAAAAGTGGAAAAAACAAACAGGATTTGGTAAAAGAGGTTATAGAAAGAAATCATCAGAATGTACAATGACGTACTTGTTCTCTAATTTTATATTAAATTTAAACATGTATTAAGCATCCATTTCTACGCAAGTATTTTTATTTGGTACCATTAAAAATGAAGGAAATGAAAATCAGTGGTTATTTTTTGGGGGAAGCAGAGATGATGGTGACTTGGAAGTCCCTGGAAAACATGATGAGTGTCACTTGTCCGACATGGGTAAACAGAAGACTAAAGAGAAAATGAGTCATAATGGAAGACATCGAGCTGAAAATGTACAAATAAATGGCAAAGGAGATAAAAATGGGAAAGTCAGGGGCCTCCCTGGTGGTGCAGGGGTTAAGCGCTGCGCTGTGGAGCTGTCAGCAGTGGAGATGCGAATTCGACGCCTGCTGGGGAGATTCCCACATGGCCAGGCAGACCTCTCCTGCCTTGCCCGCTGCTCCCCTCAGCAGTGTATTTCCCTCTATCTGCTGCTCCCCATTCTGTCTCTGGTGAACCCTCTCGCCTCCCCACGCCTCTGGACTGTACCCCAGCTTGCATGCATAAATAAATAAATCTTTAAAAAAAATGGGAAAGTCAGACAGAAAGGATTCCAATTTATTAAGGCATCTTGAAAGAGTCATTTAACCCTCTGACCTTGGTTGCCTCATGGTTAAACTTAGGTAATAATGACTGACAGAGGTATCATATGAAGAACAAGAGGCATTATATATGAAATGGCTCCAAAGAGTGGTGAGCGCTGAATAACATAAGACACAGTATTTTGCTATCACAAATTTAAGGGTAAAAAGAAGAATAAAAGCATTCACTTCCCATTACACATTTACTTTAAAAAGTGAAATCTTCTCTCTCAAGTTATATGCTTCACATCTATGCTTTTCTCTACTTCTACTCCCCAGCACCTTACTATCAAATTCATCAACTTTTTTAAAAGAATGCACTAAAAATACTTTGCAAAGCAAAGATTAGAGGGACTGTCTGAACAGCACTCTCCTTTCCAACTCATTGGGCACTCCTACTGCAAAAGAATATAATTAGAGAAACTTGCCTAACTGATGTTATCATAGTCTGAAAAATGAATTTGAAAACAAGGTTTTTAAGACAGCAATGTTAAAATGTAATTTCTCTAAATAATTACAATTCTATTTCTCTTCATAGTAAACTACAAACAGAAATGCCAGTTACTACTTGATCCCAGCCACTAAGCTTAAGTTTAAAATTTGATTCCCACATCTGGTCCAACCACTATGGAAAGCTATGTGGTGAACCCTCAAATTATTAAAAACGGATCTATCATATGACCCAGCAATTCCACTCCTAGTAATCTATCCAAAGGATACAGATACTGTACTCCTATGTTTGTTGTAGCACTATTTACAACAGCTAAGATATGGAAACAACCTAAATGACTCAACAGATGACTAGATCAAGAAAATGCGGAATATATACACAATGGAATACTATTCAGCAATCAAAAAAGATAATCCCCTGGAAGGGATTAACCTCAGTGAAATAAGTCAGAAGGAGAAAGAAAAATATTGGATGATATCACTTATAGGAAGACTATAGGGAAGCCAAACAAAGGATCGAAAAAAAAAAAAGACAAAACTTGTAGGCAACTATAGATCTGAGGCTATAGTAGGGGAGGAGTGGGAAGAGCACAAGGGATTATGGTGATGGTTCACAGGAGATGTGTGGTGGGATATTTATGGGGACTATACCTGAGGGGAGAAATCAAATACTGTACAAAATGAACAACAATGTAAGAAAATTAAAACATTAATAAAAGAAAAAAATTTTAAATTAAAAAAATAAAATCCCATTCCTTTTGCTTAGAACAAGAAACCAAAAAAAAGGGGGGGGGGCTGGAGTCAGCAAATATGAGCTTAGATTCTTAGATTGACTCTGAAACAGCAAATTACCAACCACTGCCAACTATCTGAATTTGCAAAATGAAACTGTGATAGAACTACTATATTTCAACAGCCTTGCAGTTGTCATTTCATATTGTAATTGCTTATTTGTTCAACCATTTCTCCCACTAAATTGAATGTTCCATTAGGACCATGCCTGTTTTGTTCAATAGGTATATTCTCTATATCCAGTGAAGTAGTTGGTACAGCATAGGCAATAAATGTTTGTCTATCACTAGTTAAGTGACAGCAGTGGAAATTTATTTAATTATTAATCTATTTTCTTAATTGTCACTTAATAGACATGGTTCTTCAATTTTGATAAGGTCTAGTTCATCAATTTTTTTCTCTTATGATTTGTATTTTCTGGCTCTTGTATAAAGTCTTTGCCTGACATAAGGTTGCAAAGATATTCTGTTTTCTTCAAGAAATTTTGTAAATTTTAACTTCTACATTTTTATTTATTAATCCTTTTGAATTGTTTTTTGTGAGTGGTACAAAGTAAGAGTAGAGCGTATTTTGTGGGGTTTTTTGTTAGTTTGTTTCTGTTTTTTCTTTCCACATGAATAGTCTTTCCAGGACCATCAGTTAAAAAGATTTTTCCATTGAATTTCTTTGGTACCTTTGTTGAAATATTTCAGTGCAGGTCTGATATTCAGGCTCTCTACTCTGTTGCATGAATGCTTCTCTGTAGCATCAGCTACTGGATTACTCCCATATTATAGTAAGTCCTAAAATCAAGTAGAGTAAAGTCCTGCAATTTTGTTAACCTTCTTATTGCCTTGATTGTATTTTTCATTTTCATAGACATTTTTTATTAGCTTGTGAATTTTTACAAAAGTCCTGCTGATATTCTGATTGGAATTACATTGGATCAATAAATCAATTTTAGAGAACCAACATCATAACCATATTGGATTTTCTAATTGAACATGGTATATCAATGACTTTATTTAGATCTTCTTTACTTTCAATGTTTTATAGATCACATATCTTCTTTTGCATATTTGCATACTTTTTGTATTATCCAGTGTTCAGTTTTATATGCAATTGTAATTTTTTCAATTTCATTTTCTAAATGCAGTTATACAGTGGTTTTTATAAACTGAACTTGGACACTGTGACCTTGATAATGTGACTAACTTTAGTAGTGTTGTTGAAACCTTTGGATGATCACATTACATAGAATTTTACTTTCTTTTTTCATTATCTTTTTTTCTTTTATTTATTTTTCTTGCCTTATCGCACTGGCTAAGCCTCCAGTATGATGCAGAATAAAGAATTTAGAGCACACATTGTTGCCTTGTTCCTGACATTGATAGAGATAGCAATCTTTTGCTAAGAGGTAGGGTGTTAGTTATGGGTTTCTTACATATGCTCTTTATTGGTCTGAGACATTAAGACCTTATTTCTAATTTGAGGTTCTGGATTTTTAAAGTCATGAATGATGGTTGTTGAACTCTGTTTTCTCCATGTCTACTGAGGTGATAACATGCTTTTCCTTTTCAATCTGTTAGTATGGTTTATTACACCAATTGATTTTTAACTATTTAACCAAAATTACATTCCTGGAGAAAAAAAAAGATACTTTTGTCATAATGCATTATAGTTTTTATATGGCTAGATATGATTTGCTCATATTTCATTTAGTATTTTTGTATATAGCTATAAAATCTATAACCTACTTTTTTTTGTAAAGCCATTGTATGTATTTAGTATCAGGATTTTGCTGGCTCATAAAATTTATTGGGAAGATTCCATCATCCTCTTTACTGTAGAAGTTTTTGTAAGATTGGCATTATTTCTTTCTTAAGGATTTGATAACTTTCACTGAAGTCATATAAGCCTGTAGTTTTCTATGTGCAATGGTTCTTAATTATAAATTCCATTTCTTTAACAGATGGTGGTTATTAAAATATCCTGTTACTTCTTCTGGTCAGTTTTGTTAATTTATGTTTTTTAAGGAATTCACCTATTTCATTCAAGCTGTCAAGTGTACTAGCATAAAGTACTCTACCAACATAAAGTAATTTGTACTAAATATTCCTTTAAAATTGGTAGAATCTGTAGTGATATCCTTTTTCATTCTTGGTACTGATAATTTGTTTCGCTTTCTAAAATCAGTATACCTAGAGGCTTATCAATTTTTATTGATCTTCTTGGAGAATCAGCTTGGGTTTCATAGATTTTTCTCTATTGTTTTATACTTTTTTATTGATAGCCATCACATCATATTTATTTCCTTCCTCTCCTTGTTCTAGCTTCTTGAAATGGAAGTTTAGATAATTGATTTAAAGCTATATATTTCTAAGTAGTGATTTAACTTCCACAAACTTTGACAGGATGCATTTTCATTTTCAGTGAATTGAAGCTATTTTCTAATTAGTCCTGAGATTTCTTCTTTATCCAAAAAGTAATTTAGAAGACTACTGATTTTCAGATATTTGGGGATTTTTACTTAAATCTTGTTAGTGATTTCTAATTTAATTCCACTGTGACAAACGAATGTAGTCTGTATGATTTCAAGCCTTTAAAATTTACTGAGACTTGGTCCTCCTACCCACCCACCCACTCACAGTATAGTGCATCTTTGTAAATTATTTATTGTAAAATTGAAAGGTGTATTTTTCACTTATTCAGTGTAATATTTTATAAATGTTAATCAGATTTAGCTGGTTGACAGTGCTGTTCAAATATTCTATATTCTTACATTTTTTGCTACCAATCATCAGTAATTGAGAGAGTAATTAAAATATTCAGCAGTAATTATGGGTTTGTCTATTTTCCCTTATGGTTCTGTAGGCTTCTGTTTAATACATTTTGAAGTTGTGATTAGGTGCATAAATATTAAAGATTATTGTGTCTTCTTGCTATATTGACTCTTTATTATTTTCCTTTTGAAGAGGGACATATTTCCCAGACTAAAGTGAAAAGATAAAACATAAGATCAAATTCACAGACTCAAAAGCCACCACTTTGGGCCTCCCTGGTGGCGCAACGGGTTAAGCACAGCACTATGAAGCTATCCAGAGCCACTGTAGCACAAGTTTGATACCCGGCCAGGGAGATTCCCACATGGTGCAGCAGACTCTCCTGCCTCACCCACTGCTCCCATCAGCAGTGTACTTTAGTCGATCTGCCTGTTCTGCTCCCCACTCTGTCTCTGGTGAATCCTCTCACCACCCTAACACTTCTGGCCTACACCCCAGCTTGTATGCATAAATAAATAAATCTTAAAAAACAAACAAACAAAAAACCCAAAGCCACCACTTTGTGAGTAAGGGAATCTTTCATGTACAGGGCAGGATTTCTCCCTGTCTTGTCTCCTCCATGACCCACCAGTGGTATAGGTTGTAAGCAACTATCCAAAGTCATAGGTTATGATAGTAAGAAAAGGATACTGGGAAAACAGATGCAGGCCTGCTGTCCTTAGTATTTACTCCCATTACATTCTGGGCTATTTATGTTTATTAGCTCCCCTGAATAGTTCTAATTTGGGTCATAGTTTCTCCCAGAATTGCAAAAGTTCTAGCTAGGTATGAATGATGTTTTATAATTAAAATATTTTCTTTGTTTTTCTCAATAGAAATATTTTGATTTTCTATTTTATAATACATTAATCTAAAAGGCCCTCATTCCTATACTGTGTATCAGGTGTTGCTCAGAGGTAAGTCAGCAGCAGCTGCAGGTCTGCACAGAAGGAATAATTTTACTCCAAAGAACAACATTTAGCTAGCTTTAACCTAGGATGTAGATTAGATGCAATTTAACTTCTTATTTACTGCTAGAGCCCAAACTGTATCTTTAGTTAACTAGGAAGAGAGAGTAGGTGAAGAAAACATGGACCTGTCTGTATCCTTTCTCTGATTCTTTTCTCCTTATTCTTGAACTGCAGGAGATGTAACTTCCTTGCACTGTTGTGACCCCATCAATGGAGTATATGCATTGAATAGCTGGTTCTGCTGTATTTAATTTTTCCTTTTCCTTCCTTTAATATTTCCTACTACATGTTAACCCTCTCTATCCTCATCCTTCCTTCCTGAAAACAAACAAACAAAAATGAATAAAGACTTAGAGGCATTGAAAAACAAAGTAAAATACTAACACAGTTGCATGCAAGGGCATAAGGAACAGTGATTGTTAATGGGCATGGGACTTTCTTTGGCGGGGCGGTAACAAAAAATACTCCAAAATTAGAATGAGGTGATGTGATGATTGTACAAATCAGTGAATATACTAAAATATATACAGTATTGACTTGTACACTTTTAAAGAGAAATGTACATGGTGGATGAATTATATCATTTAAAAAACTGTTGAAAAATACATGAAAGACCTATACTGAAAACTATAAGACACTGCTAAAACAAATAAAAGATGCAAAGAAATGGAAAGGTAGCCATGTTCATGGATTATAAGAATAAACAATGTTAAAATAGCCATCCTATGGAAAGCAATTTACAGGTCTATAAATCCCTATTGAACTTTGGATGTGGGTATGGTAAGTTATATACACATAAAGAGGTGTGAAACTATATTCCCAAAACTTACACAGTATTGCAAATTAAAGATAAATTAAAAAGTTATTTGAAAAGACAATAAAAAATAGACTGTTGAAAGATCAAGAGAGGGAACTAAGCATTAACATCAACTTTAAATATTGCCCTTTTGATTCCATCTCTAGTTCTATATTCTCCACTGACCTTCAGCATGCTAGTCATCTCCATATGAAGGCCTAAAAGGCACCTCAAATTTAATATAGTAATAACTCTTTTTTTTTTATTGTTATTTATGTCTTTTACATTTTGTATTCCCCTTGGGCAAACCACCACCAATTCACCCGTGATCCATCTCCATGGTCCCCTGTATTCTCCTCTCTTCCATTTTGTGCCCTTATCCTCCCCTCCCCCCCCCCCCCCCCAATATAGTAATAACTCTTGATGTCCCTTTCCAACTCAAATCTTTTCCTCTGCCTGCATTCCTGTCTCAGTAATGCACTATCTTCTGCAAAGTTTACTGTCTCTCTAACTAGAATGTAAGCAGGAACTGTTTCCAAGTCTTGTTCTTTCCTGAGTACTTGGAGCCAGCAAAAAGTTGAACTCAGTGAATATTTGTTGAATGAAATAATCAGGAGATTAAATGAAATAGCCAAAAAAATTAAACAATCAAACCATCAACTTGTCACTGAATTTAAGAATGATCTTTGAGGTATCCCAATTTTAACACACAAAGATGGGCATAGTCTGTAAACTTTGAAAACTGTATCATTTCTACTACAATTTTTAAAGTAAAAAATAATTACCCCTAATAATTCTGTGCTAGATTGCAAGAAAAATCCAAGTGATAAAAATCAATACAAGGAGTTGAGAGAAAGACATATTTGAATAGGAATTTCTTTTAGAATAAGAATAAAGAGCTAAAAAAATTTTCTGTCACCCAACAGATGGCTAAAAACACATTTTCAGAACCTCTTAAACACCCACCAAGCACTCATGTAACAAGAAATGCAAATAGCAGCCCCTGCTCACGCTCGAGCGCGCGCTCTCTCTCTCTCTCTCTCTCTCTCTCTCTCTCTCTCTCTCTCTCTCTCTCTCTCTCTCTCTCTCTCTCTCAATCCTATCTTGGATCATTTCAAATCTTCAAGTGATTCCTTCCTTATAGACAGCGACCTATTTCCCACTCTTAAGATGCTATAGTGTTTAGGGCTTACAAAGGCTCATGTTTCTATTTTCTTTCCTTCTCTGAGATAATTTTTACTGCAACTATTGTTTGTTTGATGAAACAAGATTTTTTTTTTCAGATATTCTCCACACATTCTTTTTTGCAAGTTCTCCACACCCTTTTCTAATAATTCAATATTTTTCTAATATGTTTCTTAAACTATTCTTGAGTTGTATGTGAACCTGCTAACTTAACACATTTTCAAAACCTTCCATTAAAAAAATAGTTATTTAAATTAATAGGAATTAGTGAGGTTTGGTCTTCAGTAAGCACTGGAACTGACTTGTTCAACCTATAAAAAAAGTCTTATGAGAACTGACGAAGTCATAGTTTATGCTGTTTGAATTTATAATTTACTCCAAAATAAAGTCGCTCGCTCCTTAAATTTCCATTGTTGCTTAGGTACCAATACCAATTATTTTTTTAAAACTGTTGATCCCAACTGTTTTCTGAAATGTTTGGCAAATACCTAAGTCATTTGGTATAAAATCACCTCATATATTTGTATTTTTGACACAAAATGCCCCTTTCTTCTCTGGGGCTTAGTTTCTATATCCATAAAATGTGGATAACAACAGCTACCTCCCAAGATTATAAAATGGGTCAAATGAAGTTAGCCTTGAGGGCCCTTGATAAATTATAATGCATTAAGTGTTGGGTAATATTATTCAGTATCAAACAAACACTTCCTACAAAGCCTTCAGTGTTTGTTGCTTACAACAGTATACTGCTGTTGACAGAAAAGGTGCCACTCCAAGTATCCTAGTAAATTTATATGCCCTTTTCATTTAGACTATTCTGGTATTTTCCATCTTTTCTCATTTAGAATGTTGAAAACAAATTACCAAATACACTTCCTGGGTATAAACACCTTGTGATTTTCTGTTCCCTTGGCACTTTTTAATTTTGTGATGATAGCACTTCTCACACCTTTTATCTTCCCCACTAGACCCATCGTGGAGCCTGATTTTGAAGAAAGGCTGTGTTCTCTACAAGTTTTTAAATCTCACACACAAGGATGGTATTCACAGATACACAAATGAAAATTTACCACACGAAATATTTTTTCATAAACTTGATACTGAAGGAACTTATAAGCTTTTATGAGGAAAAATATTTCAAAGCTTACAAGACCTACTAACAACATTTTAACCTTCCTCTGTGCAGATGACAATTTATTTCTTTAAAAATACCATTTTAGGTTTTTGTCCCAATTACAATCCACCTTTCCATGGAATTCCCATTCAGAAAAATAATTACAAACCAATATTTCCCAAAATGTGTCCCAAGGGAAAGATAGGCTCAGGAAAAAAGGCCTCTCTAGTCCAATAAAATGTAAATGGCACAATCCATATTTGCCCTAGAAAAGCTAAATGGTCCTTATTTACCAGGGTCAGTAACTTCTTTATTGGTACATGAGTATTTCACTACCCTTCCAATTCCCTCTATGTTTAAAATACTTTATGAATTTAAAAAAACAAACAAAAAACTTGTACCTCTGTTTTTAACTGGAATTTCCCAAAGTTGCTTAAGCAGAGTCCTCTTTTCCATCTTCTGGACATATCCCTAATAGTACCACCTACCCCAAAACAATGACTTCTCCCTACACAAAAGTACAACAGAGCCTAGATATGAATGCAGGGAAGGATGGAAAGAGTAAACCCACACCTCAGAGTCTCAGCCACATGCAAGTCATAGGTGTTATATTGTATTTCCACTCAGTTTTTTCACAACATATTTAATATGCATAGCAACCACTTTCCCACTCTTCTGGATGGTAGCCAGGTTTTTGTCAATATAAGAGTTCTAGATCTGAGCAGACTGATGAACTTAAGAGATAGAATGTGTCTGTCCCCTTTGAACAAGTAGACAAAGATTCACCAGTCAGCTGAAAGAGAGGATTTGAGTTCACCACACATATAATGGAATAGCAGGGTCTGGATGAACAAAGTCACTTTAGAAAGCCTCTGAAATATCTTGGTAGCATGAAATGAGGAAGAACTATGCACAGTTTCAGGATGTCTCTGGGTTCATAGTCAATAACAATAGGTAGTGACAGAACAATATTCTCCTAATTGTATAAAGGGTAATACTGAAGCATAGAGACATCAAGTTACTTGATAAGGTAATGCAACTAGCAAGTGGGGAAGCTGGAACTTGAACCCAGAGCTTGTTACACAGCTTCGTGATCTGCCGAGAAATAGCAGTGGGGTGGCATCACCTGCTTTGACCCAAACCTGTTCCTCCCATCATACTAATGAGCCCACAATGAGTGCACAGTGAAGGTCACATTCATGAACTAAAAATTATCCTGTCTGCAGATTTCATCAAATAGTATTTCAAGACACAAAGTCTTTTAAAAAACTGAACTTAATATAAAATGTTGGAGCACTTCTGACATTCACTTATTTTAACTGGCTATCCCCAATTATCCCCAAAAATCTCCTATATCAGGGAGATTTTACTTCCATTTAACTTTCCATTATGACAAGAACATAAGAAAAACAAATATGGTCTTGGCAACTGTCCGGTGGAGCATGGAGACAAGGTATTCTCAGTCAGTCCTGATGGAGCAAGGCAGAGGTAGATAGATACTTTAGTTTCTTTGAACCTCAAGGCACTGTGATGTTCTGTCAGATGAATGAACTCCTCTTGTATGTAACTGCAAAGCTGTAACCCCAAAATTACAGCCCTCCTTCAAAACTGTAGTTTCCCCTACATAACAGGTTTGGAAAACAGGGTTTTCCAAAACTCTATCTCCAATGAAATGTATGAATGTAATCACTTATATTTTACTATACATATCTCAGATGTATATATTCTCTTCCTGTCACTCAATATATAAGGGCATTAGTGAGCTTTTTGACTATTTAGGAATAACTTCCTAGCCAAACCATATATCTTTCTTCATATAAATGTTATGGCTACAAGTTTTTAGGGCATACGTAAAAATTACATCCCAAATTGTGCTAGCCAAGCAAGGTCAATTGAGAGATCTAACATTGATGTTAGTGATAAAGAGTAAAGGGGGCTTTCAATCTCTTGGCAGACAACTTGGCTGAAATTTGTTAAGCTGTGAGCTCTCTGAAAATGGAAGTAGACCTTTTCCACTGTTATTTCCCACCTGTGTATCAGGACATGATAAGCAATGGCCCACAACAAACATCTACAAGGGAATGAATAGAACATGGAAAGCAAACCAAAGAAAACAGTCTAGTTTCAACAACAAAGGATTTGACTAGGCTATAAGGTTGGTTACAAGGGTCCTTAAGCACTCTCAAATATTTCAGAAAGTCCACTGGAAACCATACACTTAAGCAACTAAAAGATGAAGTTCCCTTGATTTTACCATGCATTTTATCAAGTCATTGTGACAAGACTAGTTACCTAAGCAGCTAAAAGTTCAGACACTACACACAGTGGTAGTAAGGAAAAGACCCACTCCTCTCCGCCCTGAGCTCATCTTGAGGTAGGAGGACAGAGTATTCTGACTGGGCAGATCTGCTAATGGTGTCAAGTACTCACAGAGCTCAGCACGCTCTGGTTCCTTCTCACTAAGAAGCAGGAGGAAGTAGATTTGGGCTAGGGCTTGACTTTTTACTTTTCCTCTTCTTTTTTTCTAATAGTTGTGTTATGGGACACAATATGGTCACCTGGTATTAAAATTTTGGTGAAGGAAGAGAGGCCCTAGTTAAGGGCTAAGGGGAAATTAAGTTTCCTAGACCAGTTTACCAGGATCATCCACTGGGGATTATGAGCATAAAGTTCACAATGAAATGGGCTAATTTGTTGTCATCCGCAGTGTACACATGTCCCTTGGAAACTGCACAGGGAGTGGGGCTGGCCCAGGTAGGAGTCACTGAGGGTCCATCCATCCTACCACAGCCACCTGTGAGGCTGTTTCTACCTGAGGTATGATACTTTACAAAGGAAAAGCATTCCAAAACCAGAATTTGATTAGCAGTGAGAGGTAGATCACTTCATATAAATGAGATTTTTCTATCCACAACTGGATAGGAGTGAAGGGCAGATTATTCCCTGCACACAAGGCACTGAAGCAAAGGCCGGTGATAGCCTGGTTGGCAGACCAGGGCACTAACCCTGGTCCCACTTAACTTGCTAAGCACCAAGAGCTGGACAAAGCATTTCACCTTTCATAGTCTCAGTTTCCTCAGGCATCAAATTAGAGTGTTGAATTACTAAATAATCTCTGTTCCTTTCCATCTCCGGCAGTCTACAATTCAGTGAATGACAACTTTGTCTGGTATCTTAAGCACATGCCTTTTGCTACAGCCAACACAGACCATTTGCAAGACACATACTTGTTAGCAAACTGGAATTCAGTGTTTGCTGCACAGTCCCTGCCAAGGGCTTCTTAAAGTCATCTGATATTCAAGAGATAGCCTAATAGATGTGTTAACCATCCCTGAAGAACTGGCACACAGGAAGCCCATTCCACCCCATTAATATTTATTGAGCAATCAATATGGGAACTTACACATATATTATCTCATTTAAAAGCTTTTCTTCCCAGTTTTCCAGAAGAGGAAATCTTTCTTGGGAGGAGGGCTCAATACCAAAAAATGAAATCTCTTGATAGAACTGCTAGCAGTATTTCATGTCCAGATTTTTTCCTAAGTTTATACTGATAGATAACCAGCCCCTTCAGAGTCTCTAGGTTTTGACCCTAAGACACAGCATGGTAAGCACCATTCCAGGTCTTCGTGTCTCAGCCCCCACTGTTCTGCCTTTGCAGAGTCTTACTGACTATTCCTCTCATTGGCAGTGTCCTTGTATTTGTTTTTCCTAGTTAAAATCTGGTGGAAGACATTATTCACTATGCTACTCAATGTTCCTCATACAAGGGTCCATGAAGTTAGTTTTTTGCTTGTTTGTCTTTTTGATTGGGGAGGGGGTTAGAATCTTATCAGACAAGTTATGAAGACTCCTTTGATCAGAATTGAAAACCATGTAATACAGAGTTGCTCTTTGTCCCATTTAAAGTTTAAATTAGTGTCCATGATAGTAACCAAGGAGTTTATCTGAGATACTGAATTTATCTGAGATCCATTCCACTATTCCCTTAGCCATTCCAAACCCTTCTAGAAATAAATGGGCATATGAATCTCATATAAATATAAGGAGATTCCAGTTCAGTGGTTAAAAGCACAGGCTATGAAGTCATGTCCCCCCTGAGGCCATAAAAACTCTAGAATACAATTTCACTTCTAAATAAGTCTCCTCAGTTTAAGAATGAGATTGTACTGATGACCAAGCTAGAATTCTCCTTAATATAAAGCATTTTGTACAATTCCTGGTTCATAAATATTCAGCAAATATTCATTTATGGGCTTATTTTGAGATCAGATTTGTCCTCTACTTCATTCCCATTTCTACTGATTTTACTGGTTTACTAAATTTTATAAAATCATCCTACTGGTCTTAGACCTCACAGTCCATCATTGTAATCAAAACCAGGCCAGCTTCCTCAACAATATGTTCCTCTCTCATTCTCTCCACTGCTCACCATTCTGGCTAAATCTTATCCTTGCTGAATTCAACTTTGTTTTGTCCGTAACACTACACAGTGTAGTGCAGAGCATACTGGTGTGAGTTCAGGAGTTAGATGGCCCAAACCTCTGCCTTGCCACATAACAGCTATGTGTCTTTAAGTAAGTTTCTGAGGAGGAGGATAATAATAATGCGTGATTTGTGGACATGTAATGAAGTTTAAATGAAACTATACACTTAGACTGGTACTGTCCACACTAGGCACTTAAGAAACATTAGCCAGGATAATTTTTAATAATTTTTTTCTGTGCATAAACCAATGGAATAAATTTGGGGAAAATCACATACCCAGAGAGATGGCTTGAACCATAAACAGAGAAGCACGAACATCACAGGGGACTTTAATACTCTCTGGAAAGTCTATTTGATTTACCTCTCCTAGTCACCCACACTATTTCATGGCTTCAGCTCTTCAAATCTCCTTCACCTCAGCTTCCTGCTGTGTGGGGGGGAAAAGAAGCCACGAGACAGTACTACTTCCTCTGACCATTATCCAATATACAGCTACCTACATCTGAACACATTTTCTTCATCTCTAATTTAATGGCATAGAGGTCTTTGCTTCCATCAAAGTTCAACCCAGGATCTGGCTCTGGTCCCTACTTCTATGGATTTTCCAAAGACTTTCCTGCTGCACTCATCTCTCTTTTCTCTACATCTTCAGTTCCTCAATAAGGTAAACCCCAATTATCCTCACTTCCTAGTATTCATATCCTTGTAGTTCTCCTCCCCTTAAGTGTAGGTGGCTCACATCTAACCAAAAGAATATGGCACAGGTGATGAAGTGTCAACCCTGTGATTACAGTGCATTCTATGAGACTCCCTCTTATTAACAGAAAGGCACTAAGATTCTTCTTGCTGGCAGGAGGAAGAAAGAGGAAATACCACGGAAGCCCACATGACAAAGCACTGATGGGAGTGGAAACTGAGAGTAGGGGAAAGGGGCTTCAAGATCTGAGGGCAGCCTGCAGGCGACAGTCCACAAGAAGCTGGGACCCTATTGATGCAAGGAAATGAATTCAAGGTAGTCAATTTTTCCCTAATCAAGTCTCCTAATGAGAACAGAGCCCACCAACACCCTGACTGCAGCCTTGTAAGGCTCAACAACAAACCCAGTTAAGCCAAGCCTGAACTCTGACCCATATACTGTGAGAACCATTTGTGGTAATTTGTACACAGCAACAGAAAATTAATAAGCTCCTCCTTTAGCAGGTGTTCCCATGATGCTGTGGTCACCACACTAGGGTCTACAGTGTCATGTCTCCGAAAAATTCTAGATTACATGTTCTTCAGATACTCCCCCATTCTTTCCACTCTCCTTTCCAACAGAACTTGCTAAAAAGACTTTTTCATGTGTCTCATGATGTCCTCACCTCCCATTCGTTGTAGTCACTGACCTCATATTATTTTATTAAGGATACTAATGTCAAGTGCTACATAAGCTATTCTATATAACATGTCTTTATCCTTATCTTATTCAATGTCCCATTCAACACAGTTCTCTTGCTCTCCACATTTAGACCTATTTCTTTTATGGGCTTAGTGGAGTTTAGTTTCCAGTTTTTCTTCGACCTATGCAGCTGCTCATTCTCATTCATCTTACTAGCCTCTCCTCCTAGATTCCCAACTTAAATAGTGCTGTGTCCCAGGGTTTGGCCCAAGGCCCTCCCCTCTTGGCCCACTGCACTACTTTTTAGTCCCCAGCTTTAAATGACATCAACATGTTGATGACTCTCAAAAATTTTCCCTCTAGCCCCAACCTCTGTCCTCGGTTTCACACCCTACAGCCATCTGCCTAATTGCCATCTCCACCTGGAGGTCTAGGCATCATCTCAGACTTAACATGCCCAAAACAAACTATTTGATTTTGCCCTCACAAAAATCTATTTATCTTCCCAATTTTCCAATCTCATCACATGGCACATCTAACCCAAAGGGACCTCTCTATCCTTCTAACCCTCACCTCATTCATGAGCAATTTCCTGCAGATCAAATTTTGCAACAGATCCTGAATTTGTCCACTCCCCTAGTCAACCTAGTTCAAACTGCCTTCCCTTCCCTCTTGGACTATATTGAGAGTCACCTACCTGATCTCCCTGCTTCTCCCTCCTGTCCCCTATACACACATAGCATGATCTTTTTAAAAATACAAATCACCTTGATGCCTTTACTGCTCAAAACTTCCCAGAGATTCTACATTGAAAAGACCCCCCGGGTGTTGCTGGCCTCTACCTGCCTTCCCAATATATCTCCTGCCAACCAAGTGACAGTCACACTCACCTTTTCCTCCTTCTCACCCAACACATTTGCAGTTGTTATTACACTGCCTGGAAAGATCTTCCCAAACTGCAAATCTGCAATCACAGATCAAATATCACCTCCTCAGTTACGTCTTTCCCATACCAGCTTTCTCGTTTTCCTCCTAAACTCTGAGATTTCATTAGAATACATGACAAACTCAAGAGTCACGCTTACTGGTTTGTTGGTTTGATTGATCATTGCTATAAATCTTATCAGATTTAGGCATCTAGAAGATGCTTACTGATGTTTTCTAGAATAGCATCTGGCACATAGTAGGTGCTCAACAAATATCTGAGTAAATGAATGCATATGGATCATATACATATATAATGTTGACATTCTGATACACATTTAAATAAAATACTGCATTTGAAAATGTCTTCAGAGGCTGCATCAAGAAGGCTTTACAGCAGTAAAAAAAAAAAAATCACAAAAAGTATACCTTAAGCCACTCACTCAAAACTTCTGAAAAGTGGGCAAAACAAAACATTATAAATTAATACCCACTTTAAAAGAGTTTAACAGAAATATGTTTGGAGATATGAAAAAAATTATAATGTGTATTAACACACCCTAGTTATTCTGTTCTCATAGATTTTTATCTTTTCCTACATTTGGGGTTGCTTTGATCACAGAATATAAATTATAATTAATTTTTCTATCATAAATTGTGTAACTGCTGTTTCTACTACAAGACATTGTCAGGATTTCTAGGCAGAAATGCAAAGGCATTACTACTCTTGTAATACAATGCCACCAATGCCAAGTGACTTAGTACCCAGTAATATCCTGTAGCCATTCAATGCAGGCTTTTTGGCAGACTATGGTAATGAGCATCGTCATGGTCAAGCAACTGTCAAAAACTATCATCCCTAATGACTACTTACTGAAAATTTCTCCCAGAGCTCCAAGAGCTCCCAGAGCTGGTACTGCCAGGGTGGTCTAAGAAAGAAATTTGTGTCATTGTCTATTCTAAGGCTATTCTACATGCTGATGCTTAACGTTTCTTTGGAAATGCAATTTCATGCTTTAAACAGATTTTTGTTTTTGTTTTGTCTTTTTGCAAGTCCCAAAAGGTTTTAAAAAATATACATTGTCTATTGAGCTCATAAGTGTAGTTTATCTTCCTGATATACCAGTATCATCTGAAAATTCCAGTAGTTACTAAGTTGATTTTAAGAACCACTCTTGAGAAAAATCACTCCATCGCTTACCACTTGCTGCCCTCAAAACTTCTTAGCAACATACACTGCATGAACCTCAACGTGGTTTGCTTTGTCCAATCGCATGCCTGAAAGCCCAGCCAGTGAGTTGTGTAATAATAAACCCCTTATCTCCTGGAGATACACAAACGGGAAATCTCTTGGTGCTTCACTTCTTTAGAATTCTCAGCAGAAACTCACGTCCATTTTAAATGCCAAATCCGCCCGCCCCGTACACACTTTTCCCGATTTCCTCTTTTTTCCTTATTTACAGTTTTGAGAAGGAGGGAAAATGCTAAAACAATGTCGAGTTTAAAACCGGGAAGGGCTAGGGGCCGCACTGCAAAAAGCTGCCAGCAAAATGCATGTAGAAACCAATGGCTTGGTTTTTGCCATACTGGGCTTACGGGTTCCTCATAAGCACCGGTGATGGAAACTCAACAACAATTGATCTTGGATGACTAAGGGGTTGAAAGACTGACATGAGAAGCTGCTTGCCAGTTGCCATAAGCTTGACTCAAAATACGGACAAGGGGACACTTCTGGTTCCTCCGGGAAGAATAAAATCCGGGTCCCGCCTACCTCGCCCGTCCCCACAGGGCGCAAACCGGCGCCTACCGCGTCCCTTCTCTAAGTTCCCTACCTCAGCAGGGAGCAGCGTCCTTCTGCACCCACTCGAGATCGCAGACCCCACCGATCTTCGAGGACAGCGAGACCTGCCGCCCGGGCAAGGTACTGGGGGCCCCAGGCGTGAGCTAACGGGTTCCCTTGCTCTGCCCCGCGCCGCCGCGGGCGCCGCCAGACACACCCCTCCCGGCCGGGTTCCCGCGGGCGGCCAGCTCCCCACCTCAGCCGGCGCCTCGCCCGGGGGCCCGGCCCGTCCCGCGCGCGCGCCCGCGCCCTGCACGCACCTTCAACGCGCCCCGGGCCGGGCCCTTGGGGGCCGCACGCCCAGGGCCGAGGGGCCCGAAGCGCTCCTCCCCGTCCTCCTCGTCTTCGTCGCCGTCCACCACCTCGACGACCACCTCCTCGTCCTCGTCTTCCTCGTCGTCATCCTCCTCCTCCGCGCCCCCTCGGGGCTTCTCCTCCACCCGCCCGAGCCCCCTGCGCCGCCTGCTCCCGCCTTCCTCCTCCTCGTCTTCCTCCCCTAGGAGCAGCAGCACCGGCGACGAGGCGGCAGCGGCCCCGGCGGCCCGAGGGGGGCCGGTCCCGGCGCTGCGCGGCGGCGGCAGCGGCGGCCTCCAGCTCTCCGGGGCCGGAGCCGCGGCGGGGCCCGGGGCGGGGGGCGGGAGCCCGGGCAGCGCGCCTTCCCGGGCGGGCGCGGGCGCGGGTCCGGGCGGCTGCAGCGCAGCACCCCCCCGGCGGCTGCCCAGGCTGGAGCGCTTGGCTAGACGCCGCGCCTGCATGCCTGACCGCTGGCTGCCGGACGCGACGCCGAGCCGGAGTTTGTCACCTCCTCCTCCTCCTCCTCCTCCTCCTCTTCCTCCCGGGGCGGCCGCTGCGGTCGCCGGGGCCCGAGGCGCCGGGTTGCGGGGGGCTGCGGGAGCCGCCTCCCCTGGCTGGCCGCTACCACTGGCTGCAGAGGCGCGGGCGCCGCCTTCACTGGACCGGCCCGCGGGGACGCCGGCGGCCGGTGGTTACGGCGGGGCGGCGCGGCGGCCGCGGGCGGGGGTGGGTGTGAGCGAGCGGCGCGCTGCCGCCTTCGCCGCCGCCGCCGCTGCCGCCCGGGAGCCGCGGGCCGCTCTGCGCTCCATGCGGCTGGCGGCCGGGCCCGCGCGCGCCTCTCCCGGCCCGAGGCGCCCGCGCGGTCCGGGCCTACAGCTGCTGTCCCTGGGCGCGAGCTGTTTGTGTTGTGTGTTTTCCACCACCGCCCCCCTCTTCGCGAGCCATTCCTCACAGCCCTTCGGTCCCCCCGTTCAGACAAAACCCGGACTGGATTTGTTTCCCCTACCCAAGCCTCCGAAATTCTGGTGCTGCCAAGCAATTGGCTCAGATGCTGGGGCAAACGTTTCCCCGCAGCTGATTATTCCCTTTGAAGGGAGGAGGGTAGACTTTGCTGGAAGTAAGGTTGTCAATCAAAGTCAGACTTTGAACGAAGAGGTTGGCCACAAGTCTTTTTAATGGTCTCTGCGGTGTGCAAGGTGACTACTCTTGAGATTATGTGAAAAAGGGAAAGGTATACCAACCTGAGATTTGGCGTCAATTCCTAATGTGAATCATCAGAGTCTTTTGGATTTTGGAAATGCTCTTTCATGACATTGTCTGCCTCAGTCTCTTTGATCACATCATTCTAGGCCCTGCCTGTTGTGCTGTATTGGCTCTGTGTTAAGTCTAAGTCTTTAGGTTTTTATTTCTACATTTTTGCCTCGAGTGCCTGATTATAACTGCTAAATTCCGAGAAGCTTGCTCTTGTCATTCAATCCATACACTACTGGTAAAGGCCTTTGCAGAAAAAAAAAAAAAAAAAGTAGTGCCCTTCAAGATAGCTTGAATTTGTTACTTAAAAATATTTACATTAAATAAGATCAAGTCTGGAAAGCAAGCACAGAACCAATTGGCCGCATAACTGATGACATTGTCACTTTCTGAGGATTTTTAGGTGATACAGAGGTCATTTATTACTACTTGGGGTAAGGTTTTATAGTAAACCACACTCTACTATATTCAAATCATATACAGAGTTCCACTTCTGCAGGGCAGGTTTGGGGGCAGGGGGCTCTAACTTATGAAATACTCTGGCAGGCGCTTCCCTGAAGCCTGTGTAAAAGTAGTCCCTGCCCTCAGCTCCCTCTCAGGGAACATCACTGCCCTGTAGACACTTGAAGGGAACACATTAAAAGCTCACTATGGTGTCTTTCAACTGTTGGACATTTCTACCGGTGTGATGACAGAGATTCTAAAATAAACTTTTTGTTCTCCCTGAATCACATTAACTTCCTGTTATATCTATTTCAGGTAATGACAATCTCATTATAATCATTCAGGTCCCAAACAGCAATATTATTTTAACTCCTTGTCTGCCTTGCCCCTATCTACAGTTGATCATGAATCCAATTCATTGTTCCTGAATCCACTTGTTTCTTCCCATTTCCAAAGCTCCTGCAGTATTTTATGACTCCAAATGCTAAAGCACACTACACCCAGTTCCTCAAGACAGCTTCCCCTGATCTCCTCCAGATAACACCACCAGATTCATGTTGCCCAAACTCCATTCAGATCATCGCATTTTCCAGTGGAAATGTTTATCTGTAAATATTCCATTCATGTATTCAAAGTGAGAAATGATCTGAGCATTATAAGACATGGGTGTTTGATCAAAGCATAGAACAGCAAGGAACAGCCAAGAATTGAATTAATCAGAATCAGTACTTACAAAGAATGAAGAAGAGTCACTGAATTGGTTCCATCCTAATTGCAAGAAATTTCCCTTGATCAATTTGGGAGATGATAATAAAAAGCTGCAGCAAGGTGTTTCTTTGAGCAGGGAGAGTGAAACTCAGGGGCAAGGGATGCCTGGCAGCTGTGTGAAACATGGTGAAGGAGAACAAAGGTGCAAGGCAAGTTGTTAAAAGTTAGGCACATGGACTCAGGACTCAAGAGTGCCTGGGTCTGAATCCAGGCTCTGCAACTTACCAGATATATGCCCATAGTCCCCTCTCTGTGTCTGAGCTTTCTCAATGGTAACCTGAAGATAATTGTAAGCTTGTTTGGTAGACTATGGAGTTAGGATGTAATCTACTTAGTAGAGTGCCTGGCATAAGGAAGCTGTATGCAAGGACTTGCATGAAATATATTGACAGCAGTATTTAAACAAGGTGGCTTTGGATATTCTCAAAGAATAACAAGGTAGGTTTCTTTTATGTAAACACAGAGCTGTCACTAATTAATGAGAATGAGCTTTTAAAACCCCTGCTATGTCTTATCAAGGCACTGTGGCCAGGCTCAGGTTTTAAAACTTTTATGTCTGAAATTAATATAGACGTAAGAAAATAAATGGTTTCCTTAGAATTGAGAGAAAAGACAGTTAAGTCGGTGATTGGTATTGGTGTTTTAGTGGAAGAGGTACTAGTTTCACCATTGTATCTCTTTCAAATTGCTGTATAGGCTTTGAGATCAGCTAGTTCTTTCTCTTAGGCCATCTCAACAGAGCCTATACACACGCATTCTCTGCCTCCAGTGGACATGAGAGCGTATCCTCTGACAGGAGAAAAGGACTAGCCTTGGTATTGGGACCAATAAGTAAAGTAAAGGCTAATGTCACAAAAGACAAGTGGCCCAAGGGCATCCCTGGTGGCTCAAGGGGTTAAGTCGCAGCACTGTGAAGCTATCCAGAGCCACTGCAGCACGAAGGGCACAGCAGACCTCTCCTGCCTCTCCCGCCGCTCCCCTCAGCAGTATATTTCAGTAGATCTGCCTGTTCTGCGCCCCACTCCGTCTCTGGTGAATCCTCTCACCACCACCACCACCCCCCACGCACACCTCTGGCCTATACCCCAGCTTGAATGCATAAGTAAATAAATCTTTTGAAGAAAAAAAAAGACACCAGGCCCAAGTTGGGTTTTAATGGCTGAAAAGACTCTAGATGGGCAGGAGAAAGCACAGGCCATGAAGGCCAACCTCAGAAAATCAGAAGACATTTAGCAGGAAGTGAAATCAAATTACTTAATTCATCAAGAATAAAGAAATATCCCATGATATAGACTTATGACACAACACACTCATGGACTCAGAAGTCAAGAGATATCTTAGGACGCCAAGCAGCTGGGGAGGAGTCATTGCTGCTTTCTTCCTCCATGTTCTAAAAACATAACCCACTTTTATTTCCAAAACCAAGAATAGGTTGGCCCTGAGGACAAGGTGTGATTCTAATGTGTGCCTTCCAGGCAGTTCAGTTTATTATCATCGTTGAAAACATTCCATCAATCACTCAATATGTGTTTATTGAGCCCTGTTAAGTGTTAGCCCTTGTTCACTGACATGCAGTGGCGAACAAAATAACTCTCACTGGGGAGGGAGTATGATGACCAAAGAAAATAAGTGAGCTTTGTAATTTCATTGATGCAAAAAATGCTATAGAGAAAAGTAAAGCAGAGAAGGGAGTAAAGAAATAAATATTCATGTTTAATATATTTAATTTATTATATTTTACTTAGAGTTGTCTAAAATTATTTTATGTGTTATCTATATTTAATATGTTTCTATTTCATATTATCTTTAATATAAATAAATATATTTAAACAAGCACAGGAATAGTATGGAATATAATGTGAAAACTGAATGAAAACTTGCAGTAATGTGTTGTTTCGATGTGTTGCAGTGGACTCCATTTTCTTCCCATGGATAGCATCTGTTCTGCTTTGTATCTGGCTTACTTTAGCTGAACAGTTTGTGAAGCACTTGTTACATGTGACCAAGGTGTTCCCAGGAACTCCAAACTATTTAGGGAAACATACTATGAAGGGATTTGGCCATTTGTCTGCACAAAAACAAAGGAAGCAGATTCTTAGTGTGAAAGATTGTTCATAGGATAGTGTGCATAGATACAGAAGAGAAGAAAGGATATTCCTAATAAAGCTCCAAAAATTACCCATCCCCTCATGGGCAAATTGCTAGGCCAAACAGTCTTGGCCAGAAGTAGGCCCACTGAGGCCTGAAAGTTTGCCATAGGTCTAATGTATCTTCCGTGGGAACCAGAAGCAAGGAGTAGGCAGGTCCCAAAGAGCATAATCCAAATCAAGATAATGGCTGCAGTTGTTCTCTACCAAAGACAAGGAGCAGCCTCCTCACATGTCTCTTCACCCATGTGTCTCTTTCAAGTGTCTCCTCTGCCTTTCTCCTTTCATGTCTCTTCTCCAAGTTCCTGGATACAAGTCAAAGCTAGATAAGCAAGAGACTAGGCCCACCTGCCTTCTGTGTTATATTGGTCCACCTGGCTTTTCACCTCCACTGTAGTTCCCAGTAGCTCCCCTGCTCAGGAAGTCCAGTTAATGGCACACTGGGAGTTGTAATCCAAGGTGGCTGCGTGTAAGTTGGGGAGTGAGGAAAATGGCACTCCCCTTCATGAAAACGTATCTGTAATACACTGATAAGGAAGACAGAGAATGGGCTTTGGAGTAAGCATCACTCTATAACCACAGAACAAAGAGTTTGTCTCATGCCTGGTTTCTTTTGATGCTAAATAATTCCTAAACCTTCAAGTTACAAGCCGCAAAGACACCCAATGCAGTTTTTAAAAAAAAAATCTGAGAAATTGTACAGAGAAAATCAGACTTAATTTAACATTTTGTTCGGTTGTTTTTAAATTCAAGATTCAGGAAAATAATAAGCACACTCCCTAATGTATGAGGTATGACAATGACCAGGGCAAAAATACAATAGAATTTTACCCACTAGCAATAGCTTTTTTATTACTGAAGTTGACTTCCTCGAGAGTGGTTACTTTGTTTAAAATTTATTTCAAAATTAATAGTAAAAGTTGCCCTTTAAACAGGGTATAAAAGTAACATTAGGTTAGTTTTTCCACACTTCTGGGAAACTTAAAAATGATTTCAGATGATGACTATCATTTTACCATTTAAAAAATAGATTAACGTTAGGAGAATCACTCATCTATTACAATCTTCAGGCTGTACAGGCTGACAGCTTGTGTGAGTCAAGCATGAACCTCCACCCAGGTAAATGTTTCTTCCATGAGCAATTAACTTACACCCTCTTTAACAACACAAGGTACTTCCAACACAGTTCTTTAAAATATTTCCTGGAGACTTGGGGGTTTTTAGAGAGTATAAAAGTGAAAGAATAACTTTCTTTTTATTGTAACACATCTATTTGGCTCATTTGGGGGACATGTGTGTGTGTTTGTGTGTGTATGTGTATAAGAGAGAGAAACTTTGCGTTTGTCCCCTCATCACTTTACTCACCCTATATCAGCACTTGAAAGGCAGCAGAATGAAGATGAGTAGGGTCCCAGAGATTTGAGTGAGACTCTGCTCCAAGGATTACTAGCCATGAGATACTAGTTAAATTCCCTAATGTGCAAGGTTCACAACTCTAAGATGACTTAGCTACACTCTTTAATAAGGTGTTTCAATTCTTGAATTCCATGATATAAGGTATTGATATGAAGTAAGTTTTAAAATTATTACCAATCTTAAAATACACATTATTAAAATCCACGTAATGGAGTCTAATAAGTCTAATAAGTATGGCTATGAATGTATATATGTTTATTTATAAACATCTCTTCTAAGTCAATTTTAGGTGCTTATCTTAGACCTGCCATCTCCGTTCCTAGCCATATCCCCTTAGTTACGTGAGCCCTCCCTGCTTTGCTGGAGATACAAAAATCATGAAATTATGCATATACCCACTACCCCTTATTTGCTGGTTAACTCCTTGGTAATAAGATCCCTTCATGGGTACAGACCACATACTTGTTATTTTATATTACATGTATTCATACCCCTCTCCACAAAGTGAGGATTACCTTAGTTTGAGATGCACATTTATATCCTACTAATGATAGTTTCATATCCCTGAACTTTTTCTCATATACTTTTTTCATCCAGGACCCATCTGTTATAAGTCACTGAAATCCTATTCACAGTAAAGGAAAAAAGGGAGGAAAGGGATTTTATCATCTAAAGTAACTGAAACGCATATCTGAATTTGGGGAAAATTAGACCTGGGATTTAAGAACTGCATTGGTCCTTTGTCTTTCTGTCTCTCTTTCTCTCTGCGTGTGTGTGTGTGTGTGTGTGTGTGTGTGTGTGTGTGTGAGAGAGAGAGAGAGAGAGAGAGAGAGAGAGAGAGAGAGAGAGAGAGAGAGAGATTTCATTATCTGGTCAACGAGAACCAGGTTCATGAGCAGCTCTGGCCATACACCCACAAGCCTGCTGAGCAGGCAGGGAAGCTCTTTGCCACCTACAGCACTGAAGGAAATCCCAGCGAAGAATTCTGGCTAACCCAGTCTGGATTGTGAAACCTTGTCTGTGGCCAAGGATGAAGCACTGTGGTTGGCTGCCTTTACCAAACCACGTGGTTAAAGGGAAAAAGATGGTTACTGTACTGGGCAGAAGCAGAACGTAAAAGGCCACCATTTGAGATAAATATAACCAATACTACCTAAAATGTGAGGCACACAAAAAAACAAAGGAAAAAAAATCATCTTATCTCCCTACTCAAAGATAATGACTGATATTGTTAAGATATATTTATTTTAATTCCATTACTACATATCATTGGTTCTTTTGTTTTTGGTCTCATATTGTTTTTTACCTTTACGTTTTATAATGTATCATTTCCACTCACACAGGACAATGTAACTTGTAGATGGAGTATGAGATAACGGGGGAAAATCACAAAAATATAAGAAAATGTGCATGATATTTTTATAATCCCTGGGGAATAATAGCCGTTTTAAACCTGATGTCAAGTCAGAATCATAACAAAAGGCTACCAAATTTGACACAAAAGTCCTTTACAGTTTATGACAAAAGCACCATTAAAAAGCTCAAAATAGTGAAAGATAAAGAACATATTCAATATAAAGCCAAAGATTAATATACAGCAAAGTAAAAATAATTTAGTATTATTAACACAATCAGATGCAATATTTACCTGTCATACTGCAGAAAGGTTAAAACAGGATAACAGGCAGTGCTCACGAGCATACGGAAGAAACAGGTATTCACGACCCTGTGATAAGTCTATCGTAACTAAAATATGTTTTCCTTTGGAAACCAGCAGTCCTATTTCTAGGTATTTATTCTAAGGAAATACTGGTATTTGGGCACAAAGGAGCACCAAGAAGGTATTGTTATGGCCCTGGTTTAAACAGCAAAATAGTGAAAATGATCAAAAGGAGAATGATTTAAAATAGAAATCTTTGGTAATGTGTGAACCCCTCTGCAGCAGCAAAAAAGAGTGAAGGATGTCACGATAGTAAAAGGGGAAGGGCTCACATTTTTAAGCAAAAGGGCGAGTTATAAAATAATATTTAAACATGATGTCACTTGTGTCTAAAGCAAACTCCTTGACCGTGGAGAGATTTCACACAGAAAGAAGGCTCTATGGTTGGCAATAGGATGGAGACTAGCAGCCTTGGGGAGGCATCTGGGATTGAGGAAAGAGGCAAAGGTCCTCTCCCACTTCTCATATTTTTAGCTTTTTAAAGAGAATATATTAAAATATTACACACTTAACTTTAAAATAAAGAGGAAAAGCTCTGCATAGTATAATTTTTACTCCAGAATATTTGTCAAGCCATGGCACCCTGATTTCAGCATGTCTTGCTACTTTAAATAGGGTGTTGTCAGCCTTTGTGCAGAAAGCTTTGTACGATTTTTGTATTCCTTCCCTTGGATGAGCCCTGAAGTGGAATCATTGGTCAAAGTGTATGGGCATTTCCTCCATACATTTTACTGGACAGCTGAGTTGCTCAATTTACATTCTGAACCATGGGAAAGTGACTGGTTTCTGGCTCTTTCCCTTCCTTTGATCCTATCTCATTCTTTCCATCTTTCCCTCTTTTTGCCACTTTGATAAATGTTCCATCAAATCTTATTTTACTTTAATTTTTTTCCTTGATTATTAATGAAAATCATTTTCAAAAAAGTGTTTCTCCATATGTTCAAGTCTTATTTCCCTTCTACAGATTATTTTCTTATCCTGACAGAGTCTGACAGAGTCTGGGTTTTCCTTTCTACTCACGTGGAAGCTCTCGATATTAATAATCCTATTGTTATTTTTGCAAAAACTTCCCTACCCCTGTTGTTTGCCTTTAAATTTATCCACATTTTCTTTCCAAGTTAAGATTTATCTCTGAGTGTTTTCTCCTTTCTTTGCTGATTTTATCTTTCAAATTCTTATCACAATCTTCCACCAAAGATTGCACTGATGACCTCTGCTAGATGTCATCCCTTATAATTTTCTTCAATTCTTGTTTGCTGTTTAATTTCTTTTTTTGCAGCAAGACTTCATTTCAACCACCATTATCTTGTGTATGTGCTTGTCTAATAGAATAATTTCCCTGTTATAAGATGTGCCATTTCTGAGATGAATTCTTAAAACTAAGTTCTCAGATTGAATCTCATTTACTTAGCTCCTGATTACATGCCTTCCTATGCGTATTTTAGTTAATAACCCTTGGTCAGTCTATTCATCCTAAGAGAGATATTCCTAAGTGTAAATCGTCATCATCATATCATAATATCTTTAATAAGCAACATTCTTTCAAACTATTAAAACTAATCATTTTACACATTTAACACTAATACAGATGTGAGCACATGAATGGTTCATCTGCCAGAGCACCCTGGGGTGCTGGAGATGGTCTGTGTTCACACTGCGCTGTCCTGGAGCCACTAGCCACTGTATGTATCTATGGAGCAACTGAGAATCAACTAGTACAAATAAGTCTTTAATTGTGTTTAATTTTAATTAAGTTTAAGTAGTCACATACAATAAATGGCTTAGACCTTCCAAAGGTCATTTTCTACTTTTCAGATCCATTTTTAGGTGAACTTGACTAAACTGATTATGAAAACGAAAATCATATTGTGATACTTTGCTAGAAATCCAAAAATCCAAGTAACAGAAACAACTGTTTCTTATCTACCTACCTAATTTTTAAAACTTAATGTTTTTAATTATTAGTTTGTGTTTAACATTTCTCTTTTATTACCTTCATCAGGCTTCCAATTAGGCTATTTTCAGGCTTGGGAGTGGTAAGATGTCAAAAGCTCCTGATTTATCCCCTCTGCCTTCAGGACTATTTTTGTCTACACCATTTTAGTTCCTATGTTTGTTATTTTTATCCCCCACTAAGAAGTACCTGAATCAACCCTGGCAACCCATTACAAGAGTGTTGAAAACTGCGGAATATGACACATCAGTACATGTTGATGTGAAGTCCCTGGAATTTCTTAAAATCTAGTTGTAAATTTGTTGTTGTTTTGTTATGTTTGTCAATATGGAGAAAAAATGAAAGAATTTTGTACAGTAAAAAATTCTTCACTGTTTACCATATATCCTAAATTGGAGCATTTTCCCTAAACTGCCCTCAACAGCAAAAGCCACACATGTATGGATGAAGGAGGGCAGGGAGAGATGAGAACAAAGTGGGGAGGGAAGCCAGTGCCCTATGGAGAAGGACTCTGTGTGTTTTATTGGTGAAGGTGGTGTGTTAACAACACCTGAAGGGGAGATCCTAAACCTCTGAAACACAATCAAAGTTGTAAATCAAAGTTACTGGGAAAAAATTTTTTTTAAAAGAGATGTGGAGAGCACATATTTATTTAGGTGTTGTGCTGATCCTTGGCTAATCTGCAACTGAATATATATATTTAAAGATTTATTTATTTATGCATCCAAGAGTTGGGATGTAGGTCAGAGGTGTAGGAGGTGAGAGGATTCACCAGAGACAGCAGAACAGGTGGATCTACTGAATACTGCTGACGGGAGCAGTGGGCGACATAGGAGAGGTCTGCTGAGTCATGTGGGAATCTCCCTTGTTGGGGATCGAACTTGTGCTGCAGAGGCTGCCTATAGCTTCATAGTGCTGGGACTTAATTCCTCGCACCACCAGGGAGGTCCTGCAATTGAATATATTCCATTTCTTGCTCTTTTCCTCCTGATTTCTTTATGGCAGATCACCAGCCTCAGCAGGCTATTTCTCTCAGGCTTCCTTCTCAGAGGCCACTGACTGATTTTGGTCAGTAGGAAACACTGATGGGAGATTAGAGACAATACATCTAAAGCTAGAAAAACCCTCCTCTCTGACTTAGGGGTGCTCTAATTCCCCTTGTAGGCCAGTGATTCCAGTTTACTACCAGGTTACCAGAGCCATGGGCCATAGAATACTCACTTCTTCATTTGTCCCTCGGCCTAGGGGGGGAGCAGCTTCTTGTCACTAATTTCTAGGTTGCCTCAATACACTCTGTTTTCTCAGCTCTTCCATCACCTATGGGGATGAAATTCCTTGCATTATTGAAAAAAGAGTATTTTCTCTTTTCTTTGGATTTTGCCTTATACAGAACTTATTGGTATATACAGATATTTGCCAAAGTAATTGAATATGCCTTGAAAAGGTAGATGAGGACTGAAAATTGCTAACTGGGGTGGTAACAAGTTGGTGATCTTTTTTTTTTTTTAAGTTGGTGATCTTGATAAAGGCGTTTCAGTGGATTCATGAGGATGAAAGCCATTTTGCAATAGCCTTAAAAAGTGGCTGGGAATCAAGGAAGTAAAGAGTGCACATTTCAGGTGTTTTGTTTTGTTTTGTTTTTTCAAGAAATTTAACTATTAAAGGAAGGAGTGAAGGAGACAGGATAAAGAGATCTTTAAACAGGAAAAGATTTGGATATGATTAAAATGAAAGATGGAAGAAATAGGGATTAAGAATGGTAAGTGAAAAAGACAGGTCCCAACTTTAGAGAATGTGTCTCCATAAAAGGGGAAGGAGCTTCATAGCACAATGAATGGGCTCCATTTTCCCCACTTCCATTATATGCTACTGTCTTGGATTATAGAGCCCTGTGTGCTATGAATCAGACTTCCTGAATGGGGGAGCTACTGGGAACTGGGTGTGGAGTTGAGTGGTCCTGTGAAGCTATAAACGCAGAAGGTAGGTGGGCTCTGGGGTTTCTGCTTCTCTGGCTTTGATTTGTACCCAGGGACTGGGGGAGGGGGGTGGGGGTGACTTGAAGGAGAGACATGAAGAGACACTGGAAAGAGACAGGTGGGGAGGTTGGCAATGGCAGCTGTTATCTTGATGTGGTATTTCTTTTTTATCCCAGGTCTCGAGGACACACCTGACCACTTTCTTGCTATTTCCCGTCAGAAGGTGCCTTAGACTTGTGGCAAGCTTTTGGACCTCAATGGCCCTACTTTGTGCTGGCCCTATTTGACTGGTCATTTGCCCATGAGGGGATGGGGGGATTTATTGGGAAAAAATATTATTAGGAATAGCTTCTCTTCCCTCTCTATTACTCTTCTATTAAAGTTCTTTCACGACAAGAGCATGCTTTCTTTGTCTTTGTATGCACAGATGTCTGGATCCCTTTAGAGTGTGCACTCCTTAACAGTTTGGGGCCTCTGGAGATCCCTGCTACATGCTTACACTAAGGAGAGTAGGCACAAGAACTGGAGGTCAGTAAAGGAATTGACTTTGCATCAGCAGAGAGTAACTCTCAACTCTGATAGAACTTTATTACATAAGCCTTCCCTGACTGACCTTGGCAGTCTAGCTCCCACCTTCTCCATGATCCCCAAATCTCCTAGTCAAACTGTTACAAGGCAGCCCCAATATAAATAAGGTGCCTGTCTGTGAGTTCTCACCTGTGTGCTTAAAAGGGACTTAATAAGACTCAACTGCAGACACACACAATAAAATTAATTAATAAAATTTTAAAAAGATAAAGAATAAATTGGTGAATGTGTCCCACCAGTTCCACTGAGCTGGAATCTCAATGGCACACTCAAAAACCTGGCAATCCACAACCACGAGCAATAGCCCCCCCTAAAGCTCACATGTCTGGTTTTTAAATACCAAAAACCTTTGCTTAACTCCACCCTCAGTCCTCAGCATCCTTCCTTCGGTGATGATGGCATTCTGGGATTCGTAGTCCTAGGTGTCTTGGATCTCTCTGGCTTGAAGTGGGGATGGGGTCCTGGAACACTCCCCTTTCCTGAGGACCATCCTCTTACAGAACATGATCTTATCTTTCCCAGAGGCATAGTAATAGGGTGTTCATGTATCTATGTCCTCTGTTAGACTAGAAACTACTGAGTACAGAAAATGAGTAATGATCTGTGCATCTCAAAGGGCCAAAAAGAGTTTGGCACATATTACACACTCAATAACCAACTCAATAGTTGAAGGACTAGTTTTAGGGTCTGCGTAAGAGGAGGATTCAACACTGATATCCCTGTGTTTCACTTTAGAATCACTGGTGTAGAGAGAGGGAAATCAAGACATGCTCGATTGTTTATGAGAAACCCCTCTGTTGTCACATTCTCTCTTCTCAATCCAGAAACTGGTTTTATGGCACTGAAAAATGTCAGTGCAAATATTGAAAACCTTTGACAATCTCAGTTCTTTAATCAATGTCCTTAACAGTGCCCAGAATCAGTACTCTCTCTGCAGCCATGGGGTCTTAAAGTTCATGGCAGAATACGCAAAAATAAACATGCTTGTGGGGAGAAGGGAGAGACCAGAGGTGGAGGGGTGAAAGAATTAACCAGAAAAGGCCGGAGAATGGAAAGGGCAGACTTATTGAAATACACTAAGAGAAACAGGGGAGGAGACAGGAAAAGTCTGCTGGGTGAAGAAGGATTTGGAGCTCCATTTTCTAACCTGTTTTCTCAGGCTTTTCACGACTGGGGAGTCGGTTTGGGCCAGTTAGTGCTGGGTTGTCTGGTTTTAGGCCTTGACCTTTGACTCAGAATGTCTACTAGTCCTGCTTCTGCATTTATGGTCAACATGATAGTCTTAAACCTGGTTCCCATATCAACCTTATCAATTCCCTTTATCTATTCAAGCCTCCTAAACCTTCCTGCTGAGCAAGGGGTGGAGGCTCAGATTTAACCTTATTAAATAGTACCCTGACATGGATATCTGAGAATTCTGCCTCAAGTGCCTCAGCAGAAGATGAGTCCAAGTCCCAAAGGCCAGGTGTATTCTGCCTGTGTTATTTATTTATTTATTTATGCATACAAGCTGGAGTACAGGCCAGAGGGTGGGGCTGGGAGAGGGTTTATCAGAGATAGGGTGGGGAGCAGAATAGTCTGCCTGTGTTCTTTAGTCTTTATATACTCCTGCTCAAGCACATGATACTTTCTCATCTAAGGTCATTCTTCAAGAAAGAGGCAGATGACTTATATTTGGGTCTATAGCATTTCTCATTATATAAGAGTGTTCACGCAAAAGCTTAATTTTGAACAACAAAGAAGAAAAAGCAATTTACCTCAGATTTCTTTTCCTGAGATGATCAGTGCTGAATATTGCTGGAAACAAGACTTCAGATACCACTTTTTTGGAGCAGCCTGGAGTGCCTGAGGCATCTCCTCAAGTAGCCAGTATGCCCCCTACCTCAGGGGGATGCAAACCTCACTGCTTTTCCTGCCAGAATGGTAACAATGTGATATCCATAGAAAAGGGGGGTTCCAGGTTTCCTGCCCCACCTACAGAAGGGTGGAGAGAGACATGTGAAGAAGCAGCTATGCTTACTTCTTGGCTTTTGGGCCAGGGACTGGGGGGATATGGAATTGTTGGTGGGGAGAAAGTGCAGTCGGACTGAGTCTAAAGTCCAGTAAAGGTGGTGCCCCCTGGAGGGGGTTTGCTGGTAGAATGAATAGCCCCAGGAAAAAATGTTAAGTTTGCAGTTTGGGATGTAGAGTCTGATGAGAAATGAAAGGGACTGAAGGAGAAGGGGAAGTCAGTCTCCATGATGCAGGAAAAGAAGAAACATTTTTGAATCTTCAGTGACTTTGGGGCCAGTGACTTTGGAGGCTTTGCAAGTAGCCGAGTGACAGAAACTGCTCCCAGTTTTGTCTTCACTGCAGCCAAAGGAAGAAGGCAGAGGCCTGAAGTGGGCGCCTTCCTGAAATGCGCTAGTGCAGTCTGTTGGGCTGTCTGGTCGCTGTAGTTGCTATTTTCAGTGTTGTTGGCCTGGTGCTGTGCTGGGGTACCATGACAGTTTTGGGAGCATCTCCAGTTGTGTTCTGTGTTGTCCTCGTGTGTTGGAAACTAGCCTACACTCTGATTGTTGTGTGTCTACAGAAGAAGGAAGATGCCATTTTGGAAACGTGGCCTATTGTTTGGAAGAGGAGCTCCACCTCAGCAGTGGCAGGAAGATGCCACCTTTGTTACTTTTCTGGGACTTAAAAGGACTGCACATTGCTTTAAGTAAGGTAAACTGCCATATGTTGACTTTAGTAATTCTTTGCTTTTTCCTATTTGTTAAATAAATCTCATTGTTATTGTTTCCTAAGCCTGAGTAGTCTTGCAATTGTGCGCATGGGTGCAGAACTAAGATAGTGACCAGTAAGCAATTTGGGCACTGCCTTTGGCCAAATTTTGAAGTCCCATTTGCCTGGTATCAAAAGGATGTCCTGAACAAACTCCATGCATAGGTTTTCTGGACACCCCCTTCCCACCAACTTCAGACTAAAAAGATCCAAGACACCAAGGACTACAATTCCCATAATGTCATCATCACCGAAGGGAGGATTGCTAGGAACTGAGAGTGGAGTTAAGCAGCCAGTTTGGTCTATAACCAGACATGTGGGCCTCGAGGGGGTGGGGGGGCTCTTGGTTTTATGCCTGGCTTCAGTGTGCCATTGGGGTTCCAGCTCAGCGGAACTGGTAGGACACATTCACCAATTTATCGCTTTCTTTTTTCCCCTGAGTTGTTCCTTTCTTCATTTCCCCTCCTTTTGTAAATAAACCCTTTATTAATTTGTGTGTGTGTGTGTGCCTGCAGTTGAGTCTTATGATAAGTCCCTTTTAAGCACACGGGTGAGGACCCACAGTCAGGGAACCCATTTCATATCAGGAACAGTTAGAGACACTTAGAAGAGATGTGGGTGAGAGGCCTGTAGGGAAACTGACAATGGCAGCCTTTATCTTGACTAGTATTTGATTTTGCTCTTTTATTTCCAGATATGTCTGGCTCCTTCTGCCCCTTTCCTATGGTTCCCTGCCAGAAGGTGCCTTGGACTTGTGGCGAGCTTTTGGTCCTCAGTGGCCCTGATTTGGGCCAATTCTGTTTAGCTGGGCATTTACCCAGAGGGGAGGGGTAACTTTGGGTGTTTCATGAGGAAACTATTTTAACTACATTTTTTCTCGTCTCTCTATTGCACACTAATTCTATTAAAGTTATTTTCTATTGAAGGCCTTATGCACTAAAGTATGTTTGTCTTTATGCAGCAGATGGCAGAAATCATTTAGAGCTTATAAGTTTGAGGGTCCCAGGATGCTCCTCATTCTACCCACTAACAAATTGAAAGGCCAGACTGCCCCCCTGGAGGGCACATCTGCACAGTGCCTTGTTCTGAACTCAGCCCCTGATGTCCTGGGGAGGTGCTGGAAGGGGGTGGAGCACAGCAGCCATTTTGGCAACCTTTAAAAGGCAGCAATGCATGAGGGGAAAAATGCTCTCTGTGTCACTAGGGCTGTTGTGAATGGCAGCAAGTTTGATGGGGGCATGGAGGGCTGTCAGCAGCAGCAGAGTTCTGCCACAGCTTGCTGGCCTCTGTAGCTGCAGACCACCTCTCATCAGTGGTTAGTAACTGGACTTCTCTCTCCCTCTGCCCTGTTGATTAAAATAAATTGATTTCTTTTTCTGTACCAAAGTCCTTTGATTTGCATTTGCGGTGGTGTATTGCTGGGCCCAAAACCAATGGGAGAGATTTGGACTTGGTAACAATCCTTAGACCCTTTTCATCCATAGTTCCTGTTATACAGATCCCAGATTGCAGACTTTCCTGAGCCATTGGAGCAATAAGAGTATCTTTTGTCGAAATATCCAGTCTCTTGTCCTGAGTTCCTGAGAAAACTTCAAGCTATGAAATTTAAAGGGTGTCTTGTTATTCTAAAGAATCTATGTTAATGAAGGTAACTTTGAAAAGCACCTGAGGATGGGGTCAAGGAAACCAACAAAATAGAGGGTGGGGCTTCCTGATTTCCTCCAGTGGTGCAGTTTGATAACCAGTGGTAACCACGCATATCTACCTAATGAAAGCTTAAAACCCAGTATAAGGGACTTTGGAGAGCTGCCAGATGAAGACTTCGGGGAGAAGAGCACAGAAGCTCTGCACCTTTTCTCCATCCTCGGTCCTGTATCTCTTCCATGTGACTTTTGATTCTTATCTTTTAGTATCCTTTGTAAACAGTGATATAGTGAGTAAACAGGTTTCTTAGGTTCTTTGTGCCATTCTAGCAAGATACTTGAAACTGAGGTGCATGTGGTAGAGCTCTCTTATTTATAGCTAGTTGGTCAGAAATACAGATATTACCTGGGACTCGTGGCAGGCACACGAAATCTGAGGGACACCTATAGTTGGTTGGTCACATGCATGGACTTGTCTGGGGCTTGCAACCGGAAACAAAGAATGGTCTTGGATGACTGATCCCTAAACTTGTGCAATTTGATGCTATCTCCAGGTAGTGTCAGAATTGAGTTAAATTCTAGGTCACCCTGCTGATGTCAAGAGGTGTTTGTTGGTGTGGGGAAGCCTCAGGACCCAACTTTGCAGGAAGTGGCCTGCAAGGACACACCACTAACAGCACATCTTACCAAGCAAGATCATGTGTGATAATTGTGTGGAGATCAAGATAAGCAAGTGAAATTTGCACCCGAACAGGTTGACAGGTGCCATGATTGCTGCTGATCCAGGTACCAGACTTTTAAAACATGCACATCTGCAACAATCATGTCTCCAAGCAGTATCCTCCTTCATGCCTTTCTGTTCTCGACCCCGTTACCTTTTTGCATTAAGGAAAGCCAATAGGATGCTTGCCTTGGCTCCGGGCTCACTCGCTGGGCAATCTCACCGGGACATGGAGCACCTGACAACCAAGGCTTCCCTTTCCCCTCTCCCAGCAGTGTCTGTAGTTTTCAGTCTCTCTGAAAAATGTCTGTAGAAATGTTTGTGGAATGTTGCACTCTAATTTTGTTAAAATGTGTAAAGGGAATGCTTTTCACCTTTGCCCCCTGTCAGGTTTTAAGCTGGCGCATTCTGTGCCTTTCAGACAATGTCAGGGTCATCAGCGCTCAAACGCTGTGGTTAGCCACAGACTATCCGAAGGGCCCTGTGGTAGTGACTGCAAGTCTGGGCATTGACTGTTTAACTTCTGCCCCATGCTTTTCAGAGGGAACAGGAGTAAGATCCAACAGGAGTAAGATCTTTAGCTGCAGCAAAGAGAGTTCTTATGTATTCCAGTGGGTCATGGGGAGAGAGTTGAAGTTTTTGAAAGCTATCTCATCTTTTTTTTTTTTTAAGATTTATTTATTTATGCATACAAGCTGGGGTGTAGGCCAGAGGTGCGGGGTGGTGAGAGGATTCACCAGAGACAGGGTGGGGAACAGAACAGGCAGAGCAACTGAAGTACACTGCTGAAGGGAGCAGCAGGTGAGGCAGGAGAAGTTCTGCTGCGCCATGTGGGAAGCTCCCTGGCCAGGTATCAAACTTGTGCTGCAGTGGCTCTGGATAGCTTCATAGTGCTGCGCTTAACCCGTTGTACCACCAGGGAGGCCTGAAAGCTATCTCATCTTAAAGTGTATGCAATGGTCTGAATGTTCAAGTCTCCTAAATTTCCTTTGTTGAAACCTAACCCCCAAGGTGATGTTACAGGACAACCCCGATATAAATGGGGTGCCTGTCTGGGTTCTCACCCATGTGTATAAAAGGGACTTATAAGACTCAACTGCAGACACACACAATAAAATTAATAAAAGGGTTTATTTACAAAAAGGGAAGGGAAAAATATAAAGAATAAATTGGTGAATGCGTCCTACCAGTTCTGCTGAGCTGAACTCAAAAACCTGGCAATCCATAACCACGAGCAATTGTCCCCCTCCAAGCTCACAGGTCTTGTATTTAAATCCCAAAACCATTTCTTAACTCCACCCTGAGTCCTCAGTATCCTTCCTTCGGTGATGATGGCATTGTGGGATTTGTAGTCCTAGGTGTCTTGGATCTTTCTGGCTTGAGGTGGGGGTGGGGTCCTGGGACACTCCCCTTTCCTGAGCACCACCCTTTTACAGTGATAGTATTAGGAGGCAGGACCTTTGGGAGGTGATTAGGTCACAGGACAAAATTTTCAAGATTGGGATTAGTGTCCTTGTAAAAGACAAATTGAGACAACTCCCTCACTTCTTCCACCACATAAGATTACAGTGAGATGACAACAGTCTGTGAGGAAGTGGGCCTCACTAGACACTGAATCTGTTAGAGCCATGACCTAGGACTTTCCAGCCTCCAGAAATTGTGAGCAGTATTGGTCATTTATAAGCCACCCAGTCTATAGTCCTTTTGTATAGCAACCTGAACAAACTAAGACAGAAAGTTTTTGTGTGTTTGTGTGTGTATGAAAACTTCCATTTAGATGGATCGGCCTGGAGCAATTTTGGTCCTAAAAAGGCTTCCACATTTTTTCCCTAACCTCAACCTTTCCTCTGTACCTCTAAAGTCGACTGAAAATTCTGAGTCCCATGATATTCTCCTACTGCTCATTCCCTGAATAAAATTACTAAAGCTCTCCCTGAAAATATAATCATCTTGGAAGTATAACTCATTCAATAGCTATGGTCTACCAATAACCTACCCAGAATGTATGTGTGATAGGCAAAGCATGCTCTTAGCAGTTCCTTAAACTCAGGAGAAAGAAAGTTTGTGGGGGAAAAATGGGGAGGAAAGGTGTTGGGTAAAAAGAATGGCAGACAAAGGACCCTTCTGACGGAACTGTTCTGCATCTTGTCTATGGTGTTGCGCACACAAATCTACATGTGATAGAACCACATAGAATTAAGGACACAAACACAGATGATTGCATGTAAAACTGGTGAAATCCAAATCAGGTGTATTGTCTCAATGTCAATATCTTGGTAGTGATATTGTGCTACTGTGAACTAAGGAGTTACCAACGGGGTTGCTGGGTGAAGGATATATAGAATTTCTCTGCTGTTCTTACAACCACATACAAATCTATACTTACCTCAAAAAAAAAAAAAGTGCAACAGGGAGGACAGATCTGGTTGAGGTCAGAATTCAGAGCTCTGAACAGCTGTGGGATGTCAGGAATCCAAAGAGGAGAGGACTGAGAATTAAAGGGAATATGGGGAATGATCTTAAGGAAAACTCGTTTTCTTCTTGTCCTTAAATTATATCACAAGGAGACTACAGTCTATCACCAAATCGTAATTTCTAGATGATCATCCGGCAGATGCTGACACTGAATGCTGCCAGGTGCCATAACTATACATAAGCTATCTCATTTTATTCTCTCAATAGTCCTATGAGGTAGGTGCTGTTATTATATCCAGTTTACAAATGAAGAAATAAAAACGATAACTGGCTCAGTCAGGAATTTTTTGATAGCGGTAGCCTCACCAACACAAATCAGGTGCTTAGTATACAGTTCTAAATGTTTTTCTCTTCTTGAAGAAGAAGGTGTCTATATCATTCTTTCTAGAAAAGTTTTCATCATGAATTGGCATCACATAAACAAGTTTATTTGTGGGCTTCCTAAGTGCCTGGCACTGTGTGCAAATTAGCTCACTTAATCGCAATAAATCTAAAGAACAATTCTGGATATATTGACTCCACTTTATTTGTAAGAAAAAAGAGATGCAGAGAAGTTAGCTTCCAAAGTCACACAAGCAATACATGCACAAGCAGTGGAGACACTGAGGTGGGCCAATTCTGTTGCTGTCATTCAACCTCTGAGCTCTACTGCCTTCAATCCAGAAACCACAAACTCAAAATTATTTAATTTTCCTCAACACCAGATGCTTTTGAATCTCCTGGTATCCACCAACCAGACATTGAATCCATTCTGTTTTGTCTGCTGTGTAACAGACATAGATATTGCATATTCATCCTGCAAAGCTAACTCAGGGAAATTTCTTTGCTGTCTTACTCTATCCACCACTGAAGGCCCAGACAAGTTCTTTTTACTAGCATGCGTCCACACTCAACGTGCACAATTCAGTGTTTAATAAGCTGTCTTCAACTATGGCAATGAACACCTCCCTTCTTTTTGCTTGGCAGGTTTGCAGGAAACAATCAGCATCTCTGGCTAACAATTTATATATCCCTTCAGTTTCTTTCACTTTTGTTTCAGAGCACCCAGTAGGGATTCCGGACTTCAGTGGTTACCTATTGGTTCCCCTCCTTAAGGGGACACATCCTCTGATACTTTATTACCGTAAAGTCAGAGATAGCACAGGCAGGAGTTGAAAGGACAGGGAAACTTCCTTCTGGCTGATGGAGTTTATTAAATGAATTAACAGCATCTAGTCGCAGGCTTCGGTTTACCACGGATTCGCTCCTCTGCGGTGCGTGCGCCTCACAGACTTTCACTTTTCTCTTGGGGTGCACGCCCACTCCGAGCAGACTCCACGTCCTGGTTTTCCCGCTTGCCTGCCTCCCGCGGGCAGCCGGCTGCCTGTAAACACCCGGGGCTCTCAGAAACCCGCAGCCGCGATTGGAGGAGCCCAGCCTGGCCTCCTCTACGCCTGGCTTTGGAGCTGTCAGTTACTCGTACAGTGTGAGCTAGATTTTGGCGCCACAGCTGGGAGTGAGGCTTTTGTTCCATAACAAAAACAAGCGCCTGAATGGCAGGGCTGCCAGCGCCCAGCCTGGCGAGGCAGGCATAAAGGAGCCCGCCTGGTGAATGTTTGTGACCTGTCATTAGAGACAGCTCCCTCTGCTTCCAAAAGATCGCATGGAGACAATGTGGCAAATTATGTGTGTACCAGTCGAGCCGCCGACACTGCTCAAGTCGAGCAGGTGAAAATCATGCACCCGGTTCTAATAACCGGCCTGTTTGCTCAGGTGGAAACGCACGTTGTTGGCAACAACTGAGTCATTTCCAGCGTTTTGGCCTCCTCTATCAAAGAACTTGTTTTCCCTCTGCGACTGAAACGCTGTCTTGACTGGAACAAGTTAAATGATGGGTTTGTTTATTCCAGGAGGAAAAGCTAGGTATTAATGTCATCAGGAGGTTCACTGGATTTTGTGGTCTCTGGTAGTATATACATTTCTACTGTATGATTTGTTTGAATTTGGCGAATGCGGTGCTAAGTTAGAGCACATACAGATCCGGTTATCTGCTTTGAGAAGAATCATATGTGAGAGTCATGTGTGAAAATCATAAGCCAGAGAGACCGGAGGTGAGTACTCTCATCTCAGGAAATGGTTCTTTCGCTTTCAAAAGCATTCAGACCTGAACACCTCCCTTCTCCTGGAGGGGAAAACCACTTCGATCAGTGGTGCTGATATCTAAAGTGCCACAATTAAAAATATATTCCTTCAGTTTTAGACTCAGTCTTGTTGGAATGAAAGTACTTTTGAGGAAAATATGAGATAAAAAGATAATCATTTACACCTCAGTATGAATGAGTTTAATCACTTCCCTAGAGCAGGTTTTCAAGAGTAGAGAATAATTGCAACTAAGTTCCTGAAAAGAACAATATGGGTGGCAATGCCTGCAGAAAAAGAGAGTCTGGGTGCCTTAGAAACAGGTTGTTTTTGTGTCACAATTCTGGGAAAAGACAGCTTTTTGAAGAGAAGTGTTTTTCAATTTGTTTTGTTTTTACAGTAGTGTCCAGCAGGCTTTTCTGTGATGTTGGAAATGTTCTGTATTTGGACTACTGTCCAATATATAGCCACTAACCACATGTGGTTATTGAGCTCTTGAAATGTGACTAATGTAACTGAGAACTGAATGTTTACATTAACTTAATTTTTTTTTTTTAATTTATACATACAAGCTGGGGTACAAGCCAGAGCTGTGGGGCGGCGAGAGGGTTCACCAGAGACAGAGCGGGGAGCAGAACAGGCATATCAGAAATACACTGCTGAGGGGAGCAGCGGGCAAGGCAGGAGAGGTCTGCCGCACCATGTGGGATTCTCCCCGGCCGGGCGTCGAACTCGCGTCGCCGCTGCCGGCAGCTCCACAGCGCAGCGCTTAACCGCTGCGCCACCGGGGAGGCCCTACATTAACTTAATTTAATTGTAATAGCACAGTGTCCCTAATGACTCCCATATTGGGTGGTGCAACTTTAAGGCATGTTAAGCATTGAATTTGCCCACAAGTTTTCAGGAATAAGCAACTGCATTAAGTTGGGGTGGTGGACAGCCTCTAAACAGTCCCCAGTGAACCCTCCTCCTGGTATTCATGACCCTGAGTCTTGCCATTTGAGCATAGGCTGGACCTAGTGTCCTCCTTCCGGCAACTGAATATGGCAAAATGATGGGATGTCTCTTCCAAGATTAGCTTCCAAAGAGACTGTAACCCTGTCTTGAACACTCTCTGGCTCTCTCACTCATACAGTTTCACATGGGGAAAGTGAGCTATACTGCCAGCTGCCCTGTGAGGAGGCCGCTTTGGCAAGGAAGTAATGTCTCCAGCCCATAGCCAATAAGGATTTGAGGGCCTAAGGCCAATGACCCTCAGAGGAAACCTGTTGCCAACAGCCACAAGAGTGAGCTTGGGAGTGGCTCCCCTGCTAGTTAAGCCTTGAGATGACTCGAGATGACTGCCACTCTGATTGACATCTTGACTGCAGCCTCACAAGCCTGGGGGGCTAGAGAGCCCCAACTAAGGCATGCCGAAGTTCCTGACCTACACAAAACATAAGATAATAAATGTGTGTGTTAAGTCACTAAGTCTCTGGGGATAAATTTTTACATAGCAGTAGATTTTTATATGATTAGACTCATTTAAATGCATTTAAGCAAGTTAGAGTATCACTGGATCCACAGAGACCCCAAATAGCAAATGTCTGAGTGCAATAAAAGTCTAACACAGACATTCTTCTCAAGGTGAGTCAGGAACTTGGCCCCTTTCCTTTTGGCTCTACCATCTTTAACTTACAACAACAAAAGGTTGCCCAGGAAGTCGTTTTTATTGCAGCTGCCTGGAAGGCAAAGTTGCAGAGTGGATCCTGTGGGCGAGTGTCTTGCAAGGGAACAGATCTGGAGAGGGAGCATATCAGTTTCACTCATGAACTTTCATGAGAAGCTCAGTCTAATGATCCCACCTAACTGTAAGTCAGACTGGGAGACAGTTTAACTGCATACCCGGGATGAGAAGGAGCAGATTTGGAGATCAGTTGCAGGTTTTGCTACAACACAGAATCCTTTTGGGTGGTAAGCTCTTTGTCAAAAACAGGCCTTTTCATGTCTTGCCAAACCTCAGAAGCATGTAGACAAAGATCTCTTCACAAGTAACAGTGATGGTGATGACAGAGTGGGAAAGATTGGGATTCACCAAAAGTTTCAGAGTGTTCTAGTTCTGTATATGTCCATGATTCAGCCAAAAGTTAACCAGATCAGACTTGCTTAAAGAAAGCACGTGCATAGTTCTGGAAATAACTATGGAAGAATCAGGAAAAGATATCTGTGCATGTTCAGAGGGAACTTATTAACTGTGGAGAGGGATTCAGGGTGGAGATCCATTAGCTGAGATATCCCTCAGACGTCCAGCGCTATCTGACAAGTCTATTAGCACTACTGAGGCCAAGTGATTTTCAGCTACACCCCCAATGTCACCGTCAGTCTAAGGGTCTGTAGATAAAGAAAAGATGGGTCTGTTTTAAAGTGAAGTGTTATTGTTCATACATCAATACATTTTTTTAAAATGTCACTTCTCCTTTCATCTCCCTAGCCCCTTTCACCCACCTTCTTAGACCTTAACCTGTGAACTTATTCCTCACAAATAAGTCAGTGGAGATACGGACTTTAATTTAACATAATGAGTATGTATCTGTCAACATTACTTAAACAATGTTTTGGCATACTGAAATAGTCAATGAGAAATGCAGGGGTTGGGGGGAAGGGGTTAGGGAGAGAAACAAAGAAAGAAAGGGGGGAAGAAGGCAGAAGAGAAGGAAAGAAGGAGGAGAAAAAATCTGCAGAGCATAACTAAAAGCAGATTTCCTAGGAACTAAGGTAGTATAAGTTTCAAGGTTCCTAACTTTCAGGAGCCCCTTCCTACGCTGAGTGCTATCACCTAAAGAGGAGAAGCAGCAACTGCTAGAGCATGTGGCTGAAACTTGGAGTGTTGCCCTAGCCTGAGGTTCCCTGTATATTCACATTTTTAAAAAGATTTATTTATTTATTTATGCATACAAGCTGGGGTGCAGGCAAGAGGTATGGGGGGGTGAGAGGATTCACCAGAGACAGAGTGGGGAGCAGAACAGGCAGACTGACTTAAATACATTGCTGAGGGGAGCAGCGGGCAAGACAGGAGAGGTCTGCTGCACCATGTGGGAAGCTCCCTGGCTGGGGATTGAACTTGTGCTACAGTGGCTCTGGTTAGTTTCATAGTGCTGCGACTTAATCCGTTGCACCACCAGGGAGACCCTATATTCACAATTTTTAACAGATTTATTGAGATGTAATACAAACAACATAAAACATGCTTATTTAAACTGTACAATTCAGTGTTTTTTAGTATGTATCTGTTCAACCATCACCATAATCTAGTCTTAGTACATTTCTATCATTCCAAAAAGAAACCCTGGGCCCACTAGTGATCTCTCTCTATTCATGCCCCCAACTCCTGAAACCCAGGAAACCATTAATCTACTTTCTGTCTCTACGGATTTGCTCATTTTGAACATTACATATAGATGAAATCGTGGGTTTTTTGGTGATTGACTTTGTTCATTCAGCATTGTGTTTTCATGTTGTAGCATATATCAAAAATCTCCTGTTATCAAATAATGGTTCATGGTATGGATCTGTTACAGAGTATAATCTCCATAAAAAGGAAGGTTCCATGTTCCTTGTCCCACTTAGTGAAAGGTGAAGCTGAGAGGGGAGAACCCGAAGAAGACTGGGAGAAGGAGACTTGGAAGAAGACTTGGAGGCAGGCAGAGGAGAGAAGCATGTGAAGAAGTCCTGCTTGCTTCTCACTTTTAGACTTGCACCAGGGACTTGGGGGACATGGAAGAGACACATGGAGGGGAGACATGTGGAGACACGGAGTAGAGACATGGGTGAGAGACCATGGGGAGGCTGAGAAGGGCAGCTGTTACCTTGATCTGTATTGATTCTTTGATTTTCTTCTTCCATTCCAGGTTTGCTTGGCTCCTTCTACCCTTTTCTTAGCGTTTCCCACTAGAAGGTGCCTCAGCTTGCAGCAAGCTTTTGGACCTCAGCAGCCCCACTTTGGGCCAGGGCGGTTTGGCTGGGCATTTACCCACGAGGGGATGGGTAACTTTGGGTGTTCGCTGCGAAAATGTCCTTTCTTCTCTTTTCTGTCTATGCACACTAATCCTTTTAAAATTCTTTCACACTGAGAGTTTCGCTTTGTCTTTATGCGGTAAATGGCAAACCCATTTAGCGCTGCACACTAAAAGATATATCGCATTTTGTTCATCCTGTCATCAACTGGTAGACCTTCAAGTCATTTGCATACTCAATTTTGTAGGTGCCAGTGGTCCTAGAGTTGTGGGTAGGGTTAGCAGACTACCTTCACGTCTTCCTGGTCCCTATGACAACGTGCCTCTAGCAGTTGTAGGGAGCATTTGGATCTTATCTTTGATCACTGTAGAAGGTTCTCAATTAGGCCTCTATGCCCTGCTCAGGGTACACAAAGACGCAGGCTCCTAGGAGTCTTCCTCTAATCCTAGGGCCAGCATAATATGGGCAGGAGTTGGGAGAGAAGAAGAAGTGCAAGGACCACACCAAGCCTACCCAACTGTTAGGGCACTAGCTGCAGGGGTCACACCAATTAAGATCAAAGAACTGGTATTCTCTGAGGGCTTGTTCTAGCCAGAAGCACTGCCTGAGCAAGAAACTGGAGGAACTTATAAATGTGGCATTGCTCATAGCTGTAAAATATTTTCTAAACTGCTCATTTTTTTAAGTTTAGTCAAATGTGCAAAAGGAAAGTCTGAATTATCCTTCTATTTTTTTCAATGGAAAATTATATTTCAAAATTGCCATCATATGAAAAGCTATAAGAAAATATAAAGAGGGGTTAGGTCAATGAAAATGGTACCTAAAAATTGCAAATATTCTGTCCCTTCATACAAGCAAAGAAAAAAATTGGCACACTGTCAGAATCAACCTTTACCAAGTCCTAGAAATTAACTAAAGGTTTGCAGCAACCTGGGAGTGCTTATTCAAGGAAAATGCTGAATCACAGTAAGAACTGTGAGCTTTGTGGCATCTTAACTTAGCCCAGGCACATAGCCTATACCTCAGCTCAGACATAGCCCTGAAAAGAGCAGCCTGCACTCCCAGTACTAGAGGGACAGAAGAGACCTCATTTGCAAGAAATATAATTATTTTCTTTTTATTTGGTGGCTTCATGGAAGATCAACTTGAAAGGCTTGTCTTTATTTGCCCTGATTTAGAACTAGGCCAGTTCAAAAGTTACCAGGAAGGAGAGAATTTGTCCAAAGCATTTACAGGCAAATGTTTCACTGCTGTCTGAGGCTATAGATAACAGCATAAACTAAAGATCTTGGGAGTAAAATCTGGAGAATGGGATGTCTGTAAAGTCTTTTAAAAGCTCACACATATTCCTGGGATATGCTCACGAATGACATGAGAAAACCCTAGGATTGACCTCAAGTGACCTTGAGGCTCTGCCCAGGAAGAAAGGCTGTGCACACAAGAAGGCAAAGGCAGAATTATAAACTGCCTGCTTGAGTGTTGAAGGCATGCCTCAACACACAGACAACCCCTTGGCAAAAACTTTGAAATATTTCTGGTTCCAGGCATCTAAGGAAATATCTGTCCAATTATTAGCTGACCACATACCAGACAGACAGGTGACTTAAATGGTAACACATGAAAATTCATAAAATTTGCTCATAAAAAGTCATTAAATAAACAGCAATAATTTAAAACAAACAGCAAAACAAGTAACTCTGGAGAGAGGAATCTAATTTTCAGAGTTGTCACATTATAATATTCAAAATGTCAAATTTTCAATAAAAATTATGAAGCAGGCAAAGAAATAAGAATGCATGATCCAAACACAGGAAAAATAGAAGTTTGTAAAAACTGTCTATTATGTCTATTAATTTAATAGAAAAATACTTTAAATGAACTGTTTCAAATATGTTTAAAAACTAAAGAGGAACTAAAGAACTAAAGAAAAATATCAAAATAATGTATTATAGTACCAATAAAACATTAAAAATTGTATTTTAAAAAGAAGCTGGTAGACATTCTAAAGCTGAAAAATGTAACTGAAATAATCCCCTAGAGTTCAACAGTAGATTTGAGCAGGTACAAGAATGAACAATTTGAAGACAGGTCGATCACCATTATCTAATCTGAAGAACAACAACAAAAAAGAAGCAAAACATGGACAGCAAAAGGCAAAAATTGGAAAATGAATATAAAATGAACTACATGTTGTCACAGTCTTTATTTTTATCTGCCATTTTTGCAACTTATATATTATAATAATTCTTGTATTTTTTTCATTTTTAGATTTTCGATTGGATTATTTTTAATAGATCCCAACTCTGGTAAAAACTACACATCCTCTCTTCTGTTTTATTGTATTTATATTTAATTACTACAATAGTCCAATATCTGGATTCTTGTGCCTATTCTCTCTTTTTATTTTTTAAACAGCTCTCTTTTTTCCCTCCTACCACCATCCCATATACCCCTTTGAATTCCCCCTCCCCCTTAACTACAGAAACCTCACTTTATTACAGAAACCTGCCTGCTAGTTTTTGTAAGTATTTTGTTTTGTCAAATCGTCTCCTATGTAAATATCCAATATTTGTCTTTGTCATTATGACTGGTTTTACTGTACATAATTCCCTTGAATTCCTTTAAAATTGTTGTCAATTACAGCACTTCATTTTTCTTTATGGTTGAATAGAATTCTGCTGTGTGGATAGATCATATCTTCTTGATCTAATCCTCTATCAGAGGACACTTTGGTTGTTCCCATGCCCTAGCTATTGTAAATAATGATCCAATAAACTACAGCATACAATTTTTTGCACTGATGGTTTCAAGTTTTTAGAATAGATGCCCAAGAGTGGGATTGCTGGGTCATATGGTATTTCTATTTTAGGTTTTTTAAGGTAAGTCTAGACTGCTTTCTAAAACGGCAGCACCAGTTTACAGTTCCACCAACAGTATGCTACGATTCCTCTTTCTCTGCCTTCTCTCAAGCACTTACTGGGAATCTTCAATATTTATGATTCTCGTCATTTTGAGATCTTATCTCATTGTGATTTTGACCTGCATTTCCCTTATTAAAAGCAATGATGTACGTATATTTTTTCATGTATCTGGATATTCTATTTGGTGAGTTGCCTATTCAAATCTGCTGCCCATTTATTAATCAGGTTGTTTGTTTTTACTGTTAAATCATATATACCTTTTACATTTCTTTGATACTAACCCCTTATTTGTTGTACAGTATGTAAATATTTTCTTCCAATCAGTGGGATGTTTTAAAAAAAATCTACTGACATTTTCTCTCACTGTGTGACTTTTTAATTGAAGATAATCCCAACTGTTTATTTTTTCTTTTATTTCCCTTTCCATAGGGATCAAGTGCCCAAAAATTTCTTTGTCATTGATACCATGAAGAATATTGCCAATGTTTTCTTTTATAAACTTTCATTTTTACAGTTTTATATCTAAATCTTTAATCCATTTTTTTTAGATTATTTTATGCATACAAGCTGGGGTGTAGGCCACACCTCTGGGTGTGGGATAGTGACAGGATTCACCAGAGACAGAGTGGGGAGCAGAACACTCAGATCGACTGAAATACACTGCTGAGGGGAGCAGCGGGCGAGGCAGGAGAGGTCTGCTGCACCATGTGGGAATCTCTCTGGCCAGGTATTGAACTCGAGCTGCAGTGGCTCTGGATAGCTTCACAGTGCTGTACTTAACTGTTACGCCACCAGGAAGGCCCAGTCTTTAATCCATTTTGAATTTATTTTGGGGCATAGAGTTAGCGAATGATCTTACTTAATTCTTTTACATATGGCTGTCCAGTTTTCTCAGCACCACTAAAGCACCATGTTAAGGAGACTCTCCTTTCTCTGTTGTATGGTCATGGCTGCTTTATCATGAATTAACTCTTTATATGTATGTGGATTTATTTCTGGGCTGTCAGTTCAGTTCCATTGATTCATATGAATATTTTCATGTCAATATCATCTTGTTTTAATTACCGTTGCTTCTGTTTCTCCCCTTTTTCCCAATTATTTCATGATTTGTTTAGTTATTTGTATTTTTATGGTTCCATATACATTTTAATATTTTTGTTAAGTTTATTTTAAAAATACTGTTGACATTTTGATGAAGATTTTGTTAAATTTGTTTATCACTATTGGTGAAATGGTCATTTTGACTGTGTTTTCTCCATGCATCAACATGGAGTCATTTTATCTCCTTACGTAATATTCTAAATCCTTTAAAGACATCTAGAGTTTTTCATTGAATATTTTCTTTACTTTCTTGGTTAAGTTAATTCTTTCTGAAGAAATTGTGAATGAAATTGTTTTCTTAATTTCTTTTTCTTCTCTTTCATTTTTTGTATAAAAAATGCGGCAGCTTTTTGTATGTTAATTTTGTAACCTGCCACTGACCTGTATTCTTTGTTTCTAAAAGCTTTTTGGTAAAGGCTTTAGAATTTTCTATATATAGTATCATATCATCTGTGGATAATTATAGATTCACTTCTTTTTCCAACCTGGATTCCTTTTATTTACTGTTGTTTGATTGTTCTACCCAAAACCTCTGTCATTTAATTAAACAGATAGCGGTGTCAGTGTACGTACTTGTTTTGTTCCTGATTTTAAAGGGAAACATTTCAATTTTTTACCATTATGTATTATATTGACTGTAGGTTTGTGACATATAACTTTATTATCTTGAGTTAGATTTCTTCTTTTCCCATCTTGTTTATAGTTCCATGCATTTATGGGTTTTCCTCTTTCTTTCTTTCTTTTTTTGTACACTTGACTTCTACCTTTATGGTGTTATGGCCAGAAAAAGTATGTGATATGATTTTAATCTTTGCATTTATTGATAATTTACTTGTGTCCCACATATGGTCTATTCTTGATAATGTTCTATATGCATTTGAAAAAAATGTAATGCAGTGGTTTTGGGGTGTAGTGTTCTGTAAATAACTATGAAGTGTATTTAAGTCACCTCATTTAAAGTTATTGCTTATTATTTCTTCTCTGTCTTGTTGATCTGTCTATAGCTGTAACTGGAGTATTAAAATCCTTTAGTATTATTGTTATTGTAAATATCTCCCTTTAGTTCTATTAATAAATACCTATGTATCTTGGTGTGCAGATGTGTGTGTGTGTGTATGTGTATACGTATATATAAAATATGTATATTTTACGTTTGTGTTGTATCTGGGCCTTAGTTATAATATTGTGTTCATTTTTATCTTTTATTACCTTTTAAAATTGGAAGTCTATTTATCTGATGTATGTATAGCAGTTCCTGATTTATTTTTTGGTTGCCATTTGCTTGTATATCTCTTTTGACCTCCTTTAACCCACTCTGAACACTACTCCTCTGGTTCTCCAGCAGGGCATTCTCTGTCCAGCACACCCCCTTTTACAGCGCAGTGTCAGGTTTCCAGAGTCTCTGATGTGGGTGTGTGCCCTTAAGATAACAGCAGAAGGGCTCTGTACAGCATTCATCCTTCCATTTCTTAGGTTGCACTGCCCCAGTATTGCTACAAACTGTTTACTTAAAGTTTGTCCTAACACTTTCCACTGCCCCTTTGCTCCAGATGCAGCAGTAGTCTATCTTTCAGGGCTTGCTGACTTTGCTCTATTATAATTTAGTTGTGACTATGTGGAGGATGTGAGCCTGGCATCTTTACTCCACTGTCATCTTGCTGGGCTCCTCAAGAAACTTCTTTTGAATTCAAAGATATAATTAGGTTGAAAGTAAAAGAGAAAAAAGAGATATCCCATGCAAATGGTAACGCAAAAAGAACTTGAGTGGCTAGATTAACATTTTAAAAAATGGACATTATTACTATTTGTAGGATATTTTATTACAATAAAAGAACATGCATACACCTAACAACAGAGTTCCAAAATACTGAAACAAAAACTCACAGAATGGAAGGAAGAAATAGACAATTCAGCAGTAATTGTGTAAGTAAGAGACTCCAATATCCCAGTTTCAATAATGGCTAGACCAACTAGACAGAAGATTAGCAAGGAAATAGAAGAACTGATAGTGTGAGAGGACACTATCTCAAGAAATTAAAAAGACAATCTACAGAAAAAACTGTGAAGTACTAACACACATTAAAATGTGAATGAACCTCAAAAACATTTTGCAAAGTGAAAGAGTCCAGAGACAGTTCACAGTATTTTATGATTCCACTTATGGGAGATGCCTAGAATAGGTAAATCCATAGACAATTGAGAGTACATTGGTAGTTGCTAGGGATGGGAAGGGGTAACTGTTTGATGGGGATGAGGCTTCCTTTTGTGATAAAAATGTTCCAGAACTAGATAGAGGTCATTATTCTATAACACTGAGATGGAAGGATGCTGGAAGAGAGTTATACATGCAAATGCCATATACATATGACACATACTCTGAATCAATCATTTTAAAATGGTTAACATATGTGAACTTTGCCTTAATATATACTTTTAAATGAATATTTTTATAAGCTATGATATGGATGAAACTTGAAAACTTGTGCTAAGTGAAAGAAGTAAGACACAAAAGGACACATATTGATATAATTTATATGAAATGACCAGAATAGGCATTTCCATAGAAAAAGAAAATAGATTAGGGTTCACAGTGGATAGGGAGGTAGGGAAATTCGGTTTGTCAGTAATGACAGGGGAATCTTTGGGATGATAGAAATGTTTAGGTGGTAGAGATAGTTGCATGATGTTGTGACTATACTAAAAACTACTGAATTGTACACTTTGAATCAATAAACTTTATATGAGTTAAATCTCAATAAGAAAAGAAAAAATATGCACTGAGAAAAGATGTAGGGAAAAAATGTGGCAGTGTGCCAGACAATTAATTGATATTAGTCCTAATAAAATTATAATGCCACTTTTCTATTTGTGGTGCTACTCAGCTTTTTATTGTTTGCAATTTGCTATGGTTTCTTCTCTTACTCGAAATGACTTGATACTTATTTTATAGTTATTTATTTTGTATTTTCTTCCTGAGAGGGCTCTTAAAGTTGATTAAACTTCTCTCACAAAATTTGCTTGTACACTAAGTGTTCTGGATCTATTGTCAATGTGGGGAGGGGCGGTGGGACAGGGAAGGAAGGGTGTTGCCATTCTATCAAGCAACTGTTGTCAGACCCCAGTTGGGTGTACTACAATTCAGAGCAATTCTGACAGTACTCTGACAGCAACTCTGACAACCTGGAGATTCCTCAGGTAAAGGACTCCCCCCACCCCTTCCCCTGAAATGATGACCCCCCCCCCGTCACAAGTCCAGGTTGTCACCTATGCTTCTGGCCATGTGTCTATAGATTAGAGATTCTAACAACCTCCCTCCTTGGATTCATGGAATTTTCTAGAGCAGTTCACAGAACTCAAAGAAACATTTTACTTACCAGAGTACAGGTTTATTATAAAAGGCTATAACCGAGGTACAGCCAGATGGAAAAGAAGCCTAAGGCACCCCATGTGAGGAGGGGTGTTGAACCTCTATGCTCACCCTAAGCCATTCTTTCCAAATCCAACCTGAAAGCTTCCCAAACCCCATACTTGGGGGTTTTATGGAGGCTTCACTATATAGGCTTGGCTGATTAAATAATTGCCCATTGGTGACTGAACTCAATCTCTAGCCTCTCTCCCTTCTTTGGAGGTCAGGGGTGGGACCTCTGATAGCTCTACAAGTTATGGAATTCTATCCCCAAAAGGCTGTGCCTACCACGGTAACTTGCTGTCATCTGATCCACAAACCTCTGCCTCTTCCACAGGACCTCAGTAGTCCTTTGAGATGCCTCTCCCTCTATTTCCACTTCTTACACCGCCACTGTCTTCGCTTTAGTTATTAGTGTCTATGCAGACTTTACAATCACTTGAATGCTCTACAGTTTCATAAACTACTATCTGGAATCTTCCTTTAAACTGCATATTCTTTCCTTTCTTACCTCTACCGAGAAACCTTCCAAGTCTCCTTTGCTATAGGATAAAGAACAAATTTCTAAACAAACATCCCAACTTGTCTTTTCAGATCCAACCCATCCTCATTCCCTTATTAAAATGTATCCCTGTGACACAAGACCCCACCAGGCCTTCCTTGTTTCCCGGAACTTTGTTTCTCCTCCATCTTTTTGTATTGTACCTTCTACCCTCTGTAGAGATCTTCCCTCTCCTAAAATGAGTTCCCTCCTTCTCTCCTTGGGAAATTTTTCATCTGTCTGTGTCCAGCTCAAGTGTTGTCTCTGGAAAATTTTCCCAACTTCCTGTGCAGCCCTAATGATCTCTCATTGTAATCATCAGTTAAGGTGTGTGTGCATTCTATACATTTATATGTATTTACAAATTAAACTAAACAATGTCATATATAGATCTAGATCTCCTAAACAAGGTATCTATCAAGAAATCCAAGGCAGAGATAGTGCTAACTTTATTTTTTAAATACTTTCTTCAGTTACTATATTTTCTGTTCATAGTATGTACTTATCCATTTGCCAGGCACTAATATAATGGAGTAAATGCTTTCTGAATTTAACTGAGTCTCTGTTTACTCCCCACACACCTTTTTGATTCTTTGCTGAGAGAGCAGAGACTCACATTTTAGGGTGAGGGGAGAAGAGGCTCACGGGGCACCACATGTGGTTTTAGTGACTCACCACCAGAGTTCAAGAGGGTTGGCTGGCCACACTCTCCAAACGTTTTTTACTAATATATAATTATTCATCTGCATGTTCTTATGTAGAGATCAAATACTGATTCAAAAAATCCGTCATAGGAAGGGGGCAGTCTATCACCCTAAGACAGAAGTCACCAGCCACTTGGCAGCATATTACTTGTGTACTGGATGTTGTGGAGGGTGCTGGGGAAACACAAATTGTTCCAGACCACAAATTTCTCATTTCCTATGTGAAAGAACAACAGTCCTCTACATTCTTGAACACTTTTTAGAACATTTCTTGACTTCAGTTACCGTATTATGGGCACTATGAAAAGGAATATAAAGATAGATGACCAGATTCTATGCCCAAGAAGTTCAGAGTCCAGAAGGGGAGACACACATTATCAACAGACATTAACAGTGCAGAGTAATAAGTCCAAACTCTAGGCATTTCGAAGACTTACCGGCAAAAAAAGAGAGAAGATTATATCCCAACCACACTCCCGCACTGGGACAGAATTACAGAAATATTTGTAGAAGAGGTGACAATATTCTGGGCTGTGAAGGGCATTTCAGGCAATGGGTTTGGGATAGAAAGACCTAAAATAATATTGCTGAAGGGTGAGGTGACAGTGATGGAGAGGAGTGAGTGAGAAGGTGGGGAAGGCAGCAATATTGAGACTATGAAGGGCTTTGTGTGTTCTGATCAAGAGTTACGCAGTTGGTGGGGCAGTTAAAAAGATCCCAGGGAGTGGAGACCTAGAACAGTGAAAGCATTGTGGGCGCTGATCATCAGTTGTGGCATTGCCTTCAGCTCCCAGGAGCTTCGGATGTCTTACCGTATCATATTATTGATATTAAACTCATGTTTGATAAAACTTGAACCAGGTATTCTAATTTTTAGACTCTCAGGGCTCTTTACTCATGAGGCAAGTATTCAAGTTAGATAAATTAACATCAAACCAATGCAAAAAGAGTACAGTCACATCATTGGCCCTGTGGGCTCTGCCACAGCTGACTGAATGCAGGTTTTCCATCATTAAGCGATGGATATGTATCTACAGTCCTCACTGAAGATTAGACAATAGGAAACGGGCTTAATTTGCAGTGAAGTGTCAATGAAGAAGGTTGTCCTAAGCAATAGTTGGTTCTGAGAGAAGACAGATGATGACTTGTCTTCATGATCCTAAGAATAAAGAGACTTCCGGTGGTGTTGAGTCATCCATCCTAAAAGGATGGTTTATTTGTTTTTCTGACTTTCCCTTTTAGCTCTATACCACAATTTGATGTTCAGCAGAAAGAAACACACAGTGGGCACTCCACAGAACAGAGATGACACATGGTACTTTGTTTTAATTTTTACCTCACTGTCTGCTACAATGGGCACATTAGAAGTAGCTACAATATAAAAATAATCTGGACATAAAAGTAAAATAAGTTATAAGTAATTATTAATTGTGTCATAGCCCCATCAAAAAAAAAAGAGAGAGATTCATAAACCCACAATCCTCTATCCAGCCTTGTTGGTTATCTCTAGCTCCATTAAAGGGAATGATACTCATTTGTAAATGCATTTGGCAAACTTACCCTGCTATTGTTTCCATTATTTTGCAAATTACAGACATTGAGATGAAGGCTCTGTAATTTCCTAGCGTTCCCTTTATTCCTGCTTGGAAAACTGGTATTGCCCTGGCATACTTCCACTTTGCTGTTGTTTCATTTGAATACAGCAAATTCTTTATTATGATTAACAAAGACTTCTGCTCCATTCCTCTTTCAAAATCAGTCTGCTCATGGAGATGAGTTGATTTTGAGGCCTGCTGTCTTCTTGAATCTCTCTGCTTCGCTGATCTCAAAGATGTTCAAGACAACAGACACCCAAGCACTCTTAAATGACATGTTTTTTGTGTGTTCTCCCTTTTGAATTTGTTATATGTTTAGTAATTTAACCATCGTCTGGAACATTTTTCTCTTTTTTCAATTGTCTGATTTTAAACGTCTCCTTCACTCATTACTTAAAAGCCTGAAAATATGCAAGCAGTTGGGCTTGACAATCTTGCTATTTTTAAGCTTCTTTCTCATTTAATATTTCATTTTCTCTTTTTCCTCACACACACACTTCTCAAGGTTTTACAATATTTTGTAAGGAGTCTTGATATGAGGCATTTTGGGGCATCTTGATTAGATGCATGGTTTTCTTTGAGCACTATACATCTGTAATGTATTCAAGGATCATTGCACAGAAATCACTTTTCCCAAAATCAGACTCTCTTTTCTTAAAGTTGTCTGGATATCCACCCAATAAAATATCCAAGTAGTAGTCCTTATATTTAGAATACTAATTAGATATTTGCCTCCTAAAATCGGTCATATATAGAAGAACTCACATTAGGAGAGCTCTTCTTGACCATGGTGCTTGATGGGAAATGCTGGAGCCAAACTGGGTGTCTAACTGACGGGAGCCCATCCTCCCTGACATGTTATCCATATACAAAGTCCTTCTTTTATCCCTCATCTTCTCTTATTTTTTTCTCCCCCGTCTCCGTCACGTTGTCAGCCTCTTTGGGTATTCATATTTGCTTTATTTAATTCAGTAGAACCAAATGTTGGGATAAGTGGGCTGAAGAAAGGACAGTGAGTTCCTTTCTTCGGATTGGCTTCCTGGTGGTGTAGGAAGTGAGGGAAATGACAACAGTAATGTCTCACATGTATGAGGGCTTAGTGTATGTTAGGTATTGTTCCTTCTGCTCTCCGTGTTTTATCTCAGTTAATCTCAACTATTGTATGAAGGTAGTAATAACACACATGTGAACTCTGACAACTCAGAGAAGCTGAGGGATATGCCTAAGCCATCAACTGACTACTAAGTAGAAGCTGTAGAATTTGAACCCAATGTCTGACTGCAAAGCGGAGCTGCACTGTGTCTTCACAGAGGAAGCTTTCAAGGAATTGTTAGCATTTTATGGTAATTTTTAGGTATTCATTGTCTGTGCAATGAGAACTACATGTTAGGCAATGCTTGACCCTCTAATTTCTACAATAACTCATGAAATTATGGTTTCCATTTTACAATCAAGGAAACTCAGTCTCAAAGGCATTCTGTAACATGCACAAGATTTCTTAGTAAGCAGGAGAGACCCTGAAGTCTCTGCTTAATCCCCTTTTTGTCCTATCTCAGGAGAACACATTAAATTTTTCCTTATCATGTTGCAGATTTTAATGCAGTCACATTTATGATAATAATTCAGACATCGGTGGCTGGTGTTTCTACTTATACAAGCAGGGCTCACCCACCTCTCCTCTCTCAAAGAACAATTCCTGCTTTGTGGGTCACTGCTGCCTCCATGATTTCCTTCTGTTAGTGACTGAGGGATACCTAGGAAGCCCCAAACTTGAGCACTGTAAAGAGGTCTGGCCATTGTATTCACAAAGACAAAGGAGACTCTTAGTGTGAAAGAACTTCAATAGAATTAGTGTGCGTAGAGAGAAGAGGAGAAAGGAGAATAGTTTCCAAGTAAAACATCCAGCCCCTCATGAGTAAATGGCCAGCCAAACAGGCTTGGCCTGAAGTAGGATCACTGGGGCCTGGAAGCTTGCCACAAATCTGAGGCAACGTCTGGCGGGGGACCATAGGAAAGGGGTTCTGAAGCTAGTCCCAGAAAGCTGGGACAAACAGAGCAAAATTGAAATACAAGTCAAGGTAATGGCTGCCATTGTCAACTCCCCATTGTCTCTCACTCATGTGTCTCTTCCAAGTGTCTCTTCTTCCATGTGTCCTCCAAATCCCCCATGTCCCTGGTGCAAGTCCAAAGACGAGAAGCAAATGTTCTTCCTCTCCATGTGTCTCCTTCTAGGTCTCCTTCCCGGCAGTACCAGGGGGCAAGTAAGGCTGCGGGAATAAGAGCTCTCTCCTTTCTGCTCCCTGAGCCCACCTGCCTTCCGTGGTATATAGTCTCACCTGTCTGCTTAGCTCCACCCTTCATTAAACTAAGGCAGAGAAGATGGTAACTCTCCCTTTTATGGAGATATCTCTGTAACACTTCTTCTCCAGAGAGGCATGTCGTACAGTGGTCTGTGACAAAATGGGGGGGAAAGACTCCTACTAAGCTTAACTTAAGCAGTGCTGCTATGGCCTGGTGCCCTGATGTCTAAACTGGTTGTTTTGGTGTTATCCTAAAAACACTTTCACTTTTCATTTACACTTCCTCTGTTGCACAGGTAGGCGTGCACAGGGGCCAGACTAGGCTTCAAAACCATGTGACCAATGCCATTCTGTGTTCGGAATCATCCTCCTGGCCACCTAAGATGCAGGCATGCCTCCTCATAGAGCTCACTGAATCTGGTTCTTTTTCTCCTCAGGTGACTCCTTCCAGGAGAGACCTCCAGCAGGAGCCACCTCATCAATATTCTAAATATGTTCCACCCGCTAAATCTCTCATAGATCCTGTTGGAGCACAAAGGAAATCATCCCATTCTGCTACACCTTGGCCAAGTCGCACTATCTCAGCCAGACTCTTGGTCTTGTGCCCATGAATATTTAAGGACACCAAGGGATCAGCTCAGGAGGATTTATGAGTGCTGCAAACAGCTCCCTACAAACAGGGAGGGTGGCCTGAGAAGAGGTTAACGCTTGCATGTCCAAGTGTAGGGGTACTTACACTGTTTACTAGGGAAGCTGGCTCTGCAAAGCTATTACGTTGTGTGGTTGTCCCTCTGCCCACATCCTTTGCTCCCCCTTCTCTCTCAGGAAGGGGTGCAGACTGCTATAGACAGGAGGTCTTTTGCTGAGCTGTTTTGCCAACCTAGTTTTGTCACTTTTTTCTTTTTCTTTCTTGGTAACTTTCTGATTGCCTACACCTGGGGTCCCTTCATCTGCAACCTGTTCTCAATTCCTCTCTGGGTTCTTCTAGGCTGGCAAATAAACAAACATTAAAAAGACTGATAAGAGAAAAAAATCACAAAGGAAGTTAAAAGTTAAATGATGGCATGTATAACTCCTGTCTAACAGGAGAGACCTAAAATGATGAGTAACTTGCTCACAGACTTCAAACACCATCTGAAATAGCTTGGCTAAGACAAGAGAGGTTGGGTAGAAAAAAGGAAATTCAGTTAGGGTGTTTACTAGGGAGCAAATAAAAGGTATGCAGATTTAGTTCTGCATTTTCCTTGGAAAAGAGATAAGGAGATTAGGTCTTCTTGGGAGAAGCTCTTACAGAGAGAAGTTTACAGGTAAATATCAAAAACAACTTCTATCCATCTTTCAAAGTCCTTTCCGTGAAGTTAACCTCTTGCCAAAAAGACAAATTTTAAGGTGGCAGATTGTTGGTCCCTTAGTTTAGGACCTATAATGACAGTCTTGCTTTTTGTCTATCCAGCATTCAAGCTCTTTTCCGAATAGTCTTTTTTTCCTTTTGGGAGGATTCTTTTTCCTTAAACTGTGTGGCCTTGGTGGAGGGTAATCTCCACCCACTAAGGAAATAGAGGGGCTAGAGCCTCTTCTCTTGCAGCCATTGGCCGAGCATGTGAATTATGAGCACTGAATTATGACATTGTGGTGCAGTTAGTCATCCCAGTGGAAATTTTATCCACTCCCAGAACACCTCCTGCTACCAGTCCTAAAGCTTGGCCCTCACACTGCCCTTAACACCTGCAGTTTCCAAACTTCTAGCTGATTCTCTGAGCGCCTGGATTTATAATTAAGGTTCTATGTTAAGTAGCCAGGGTGCATTTCTGTTGCACACTATTAAGAAGTCAGACTGAATACAAAAAAATTACAATGTAAATGTAGCAAAGAACATCTTTGTGACTCTCTTGTCTCTGTCATCTCCCTCCCTCTTAACTGCTTTGTTCCTTAACCTTCAAGGGTCCATGCTGTTTCACTGCACAGACCTAGTCATAATTTACTTACCTTGCTCTCTTCAGAGCTGAGAGGTCTGAATTTCTTGCTCCAGCTTCCACCACAACCAGAATCACGACATGTTCTGTGTTAGCAAGGACCACTGTCCAGAAGATCCTCATGGCTGTAAAGCGATACCATAAAACTATATATTTTAAAACACAGAATATTCTTGAAACAATCTTATAGAAGCATTATGCGTATAGATGAAAGAGCAGCCTCTTTGGCCCACACCGAGTTTACAAACCAGCGTTATAAGCCAATCCTTCCTCCAAGTGTGCTTCCTCCAAGAATACTCCTAGCTACTGATGGCTCTGGAGGGGCAGCAGAAAGAATATTTCACAGGTATAAGGCAAAATGGGACCTTCTCACATCTCTGCTACCATCTCACTTTGCTGCTTACCACTGAGCCTGTTTTGGTTTTCATTTTGGGGGTTTTGAAAAATAAAGGCTTTACTTTAGTTTAGTTTTTTTTTTTTAATTTCTTTTCAGTACTATGGTTTGAGTGTTACCATTAGCACTTGCATTTTAGTAAAAGACTCTTGAAGATTTCAAACCCTTGAGTTACAAACAAATAATCATTACTATCCAGAAATCAAGCTTTACTTACAGGCAAGAAGGAGAAATATTTTGGGCTTGCTCGATTGGGGGTGGGAGAAAAAGGAAGGAAAAGTGAGGAGAGGTACTTCAAGCACTACTGTTCATGCTTCCTGTCAATTGCAACTCCACAACTAATTCCTTCTCTCATTAGAATAACAATGCCAAGAGCCTATTGCCACAGAAACAAGGTAGCGGAGGGCCTTCTTGGTGTGTTTCCAATTTGGTCCCAACATAAGGCAGAGAGACAGATGCTTTCTTGGTGCTTGTGTGGCATTATCGATCATTGCTCAAACATAGCCACATCAACTCCCTTCTGGGTCCTTTGGTTCAAGACACATTAAGTGGATCCACATTTTTGTTCTTGACTAAACAGAAATCCCTGCTTGCCATCCTGTGCACAGCAAGGCAGTTTTGTTTTGGTGTGGGTACATGTCTTTGTGTTTCTGTCTCTTGTCCTGATGGGGATATGTTTCCATTATCATCTTAGTTACAGCTCACACCACTCAGTCAGCTATGGACTGCGGTGGTGGTAATAGTTAGCATTTCTTCAATATTTACCCAGCAGACACAATGTTTGTGAAAGCTTAAAATATCAGCCTTTATTTTCCACAATTAAATGAGAGAAATGTATTTTTATCTTCATTTTGATGAGGCAGCTGGGCAAAGAGTGTCTATAACTTTCCAAAAGTCACCCAAACAGTGAGCCAGACCTGAGGGATGAAGCTGTGCTTATCGTTCTCAAAGTTCTTCCTGCTGAAAGGAACCTTGAAGGAGGAGATTTTCCAGAGTGTGGGCAGACCACTTCAGGAAATGCAGGCAGACAAGCACCTGTTCCTCTCTATTCATTTAGAATCAGGCTTGTCTAAAAGCAGGATGTAGAAGGCAAGAGTGAGTGTTCACCACAATATTTGCAGTTCATAAGTTAGAAATTAGCAATCAGCCCCTTTTCACGTTAGGACACTATAATAAACACTGGCACGGTCCCTGCAAGCTGGTTATGCAAAGAAAACAGGAAATAAGCACATTTTCACTGCAGCTTCAGTCTGAGGAGGGTTGGCTGGCATCTGCCCATGTGAGGGCTACATTTACTTGTCAATATCTTATTTACTATCCCAGTCACATGAGCTGAAAGAGAGGATGAGTCACAGTTAGCTGACTGCTAAATTAGGAAAATGTAATCCATTTGTTTCCTTCAAATTAGATCCCCCCAAGCTTTTTAAAGCTTTTTTTTTCCCCTCAGCAATGGTAGTCACAACCTAAACAGCATTTCCAATTTGTCCTAATCTGACTCTCTATTGTAAGTAAATAAATGATCATTTTGTAACATTCTTTTCCTATGTGAGGGCAAATTTTGAGTATATTAATCTTCATCTACAAATGCCAAATGGCTGTAAACCTTCTGCCTTTACTTAACTCATTTCTAGCCCTTGACACTTACACTGTGGAGCCATCAATCTGCACTGCGTTATGTTGGGTGATTTATTTTTCCAGAAAACAACAGTGTAGTCCCTCACCAATAAGAATCACAGAGTAGCAGCTGTGTAAGGAATCTAGTGGGTCATTCAATATGACTTCCTCATTTTACAGATTAAACTGCAACATTAAGCAATATGATGAACTCTGGTCTCTGAATGCCCAGCTCCCCATTATAGCCACTTCCTCCTGGGGCACACCAGCACACCTGAAATTTAGTGCTGCACGAGAAAGCCTGACTTGGAAGTGTGAGACATGTGACAGGCAAAACAAGCAAACAAAATAGCAGGTCATCGCACCTGCACGGAGCTGGCTGGCCATCCTTTGGGAGGAGCATTTAGGGTAAAGTCAGTGGCCGGGAACTTCTCTATGAAAGGCACTTTAGCTTAATCTCTAATCCCACACCCATTAGCTGAATTTCCTTATACAATTTGCTGACTTGGATCAGAGCCTAAATTTGTTTTACCTAAATTCAGCAATGAGGTCAGAGAGACCTGGATGTATTCAAGCATAGACAGGAGGTTGCCTGTTTTGATCTTTATTTTCAGGAAGTGCTGCCATTCTTTGGAAATCAAACAACGAAATAAGAAATAAGTAGCGCTGTTGTTCCTGTTTCTGGGCACAGAGGAGGCACGTGTCAGCTGGGCAGGGGCAGCCCTGGGGGTTTTGTGGGGCAGGAGAAAGACACCCCAGGAAATTCACCCCTCCACAAGACCACCTTTATTATCTGCACCACCTACATTTATGCCAGGCACTTTTAGGGTCTTCACATGGATACCTTCACATGGATAGTTAACATTCACATAAAATAGTTTCATTCATGAGAATACTGTTTTAGACAGGCTAAGAAACTTGACTCAGACCACACAGCTTAAAAGAAACTCCAGCTTCAAAGGAGGAAGTTGATGTTAGTGGTCAAAATTGCTATTATGTGTAGTCCACACACAAAAGAGTCCAGCATTTTCAGCATTTTGAAAGAGCTTCTGCATGTCGTATAGGACCAAGTTCTGTTTCAACTGCTCCTACTTTCTAGTATGGGTGTAAAAGTTGGCTTTTCTGTCTTAACTTCAATCTAACAATATTATAATAACAGCGTTGTTATAAGGGTGAAATGAAAAATTGTATCATCTCTGACAATACCTAAAGCAGTGATAAAAGTTCAGCCAATTTCAATTTTCTTCCTTCCTTCAGGGAGATGCCTAGATTAACATAAAGGAACAATTTTTAATTTTTTTTTTTTTTACATACAAGCTGGGGTACAGACCAGAGGCGTGGGGCGGCGAGAGGGTTCACCAGAGACAAAGTAGGGAGCAGAACAGGCAGATCAGAAGTACACTGCTGAGGGGAGCAGTGGGCGAGGCAGGAGAGGTCTGCCCCACCATGTGGGATTCTCCCTGGCCAGGTGTCGAACTCGCGTCGCCGCTGTTGGCAGCTCCACAGCGCAGCGCTCAACCGCTGTACCACCGTGGAGGCCCCAACAATTTTTAATTTTTAATGGTGATTTTTAAAACATTGGCTGTCAGTCCTTATAGAAGACATTTTTAGAAAGCACCAGTGTAGACCCTCTTTTGGCTATTTTAAGAAAGTACGGGTTTTCACAATGAAGAACTCAAGTACAGGAGTGAAGAGCTCAAGAGCCTGACGGCCTGGGTTCAAATCTCAACTGGCCACTCATTCCCTGTGTGACCTAAATTCCCTGCACCCCTCTTTTCCTCATTGAAAATTAGATTATGATAACCAAGAAAAATTAAACAATCCATTGTAAATAGAGAAAGGACTTGAATAGGCATTTCTCCGAGAAGATTATACAAATGACAAAAGAAACACATGTAAAGATGTTCAGGGTAACCAATTGCCAGGGATAATGACCGCTGTTGGCCCGGATGTGAGGCAATTGAATACTTTGTACATTGCTGGTGGGCATGTAGGATGGGGCAGCCTCTTTGGAAAAGTTTTGTGGTTTCTCAAAATCTTAAACATAGAATTACCCTATGACCCAGTAATTCTACTCTTAGATAAATATTTCCAGGAATTAAAAGCAGGTGTTTAAATAAAAATGTGTACCCAAATGTTTCAAGCAACATGATTTACAATAGTCAAAAAGTAGAAACAATCCAAATGTCCACTAGTTGGTAAGTGGAGAATTAAAATGTGGCATCTCTGTATAATAGAATATTAATCATTCATAAAATGCAGTGAAGTACTGACAAAGGCTACAACATGGAGGAATCTTGAAATTAGTATGTTACCTGCAAGAAGCCAAACACAAAAGACCACATATTACATGATTCAATTACAAGAACTATTCAGAATAAGCAAATCAGTACAGATGAAAAACTGATCAGTGGTTTCTGAGGGCTGGTGGGAAAGGGGAGGGGATGAGGAGTCAGGACTCAGAGGTTACAGGGTTTCCTTTTAGGTAATAATAATGTTCTGAAAGTAGATAGTGGTGATTGTTGTACAACATTGTGAATGTACTTAGCACCACTGAAATATATTAAGTGGATTTAAAAAGCATATCATGGTAATAAAAGATTGTTTAAGTCTTAAATTACATTATAAACATCAAATAATGTTTGTCACAGATGGTATTGGCAAGAATAAAAGATGGGGAAGATAAAAAAAGGGGTCAGAGAAATCAGGATTGGAAAGGTGTACTAGGAATTGAGGTCTAAGTGGTGAAGACAAATGATGAACACAGGATTTGTGTAGAAAGACATGGGAGAGGTGGAGTGGATTTCAAAGGTGTATACATGTTTATATTAAAAAAGAGGGAGTTATGGTGACCTTTTCACAAAATCCTAAGCAATTTACAGTTTATATTATCCAGATAATGCTGTTGCTGATAACTTTCACATGCTGCGGCTGTACAACCTTGCAAGCTCTAATTTGTGAAGTAATACAGGTTTCAGTTTCAGAGAGAGTTCATAATAAAGGGCCTTGTTTTTTAACATTCCTGAGCTCAATTAAAAAAGAGTAGTGAGGGGACAGAAGATAAAAAAATCAAAAGAAGATAGCTATGAAAAAGACCTAGATAAAGTAATAAATATTAAAGAAAGGCTAAGAAGATGCAATATAGCCCTAATAGAAAATACTGAATAAAAAAATCAAAACAAAGGAACAGAACAAATGTTAAAGCCTATAATTTAATGAAAATTTCCTGAAAAAAAAATAGAAGCAACTTGATGAGGATGGACACCTGTGTTAGGCAGTATAGTAGATTTTTAGGAGGCTATAGTATTTGACCCCATCCCGTTAAGCAGCCGCTCTGTTCTAGAATGTTCTTGATAAGTATCTTCCAAGGTGTGACAGTAGGGGAAAATAATAACAGGCCCATGGCTAGCATGCCAGTATTGCAACCCAAAGAGACTCCATGGATTCTTTAATGAAAAGATGTCCACCTTCCACTTCGACATCACTTTAATCTTCCCTCACCCACCAATATCCTGGCCATGCTAGACTAGGTGTAGAATAACCCTCTAATTACTGACATGGGAAAAAACTTTAATTCTTAGTGTTAGAATTTAGAAGATCAAGGGAAAAAGGAATAAGATGGCCATTCTAGACCCAGAGGACTCACAGATATCTTATTCCTTGCTCTGTGATACCCAGAAGCTTCTCTTGGAGTGGGGAAATAAAACGTTCTTTTACAGCATGCAGAGGTTGAAGAGGCCTGGGTGGTTGCTCCAGAATCTGGGAAAGTATCGTATTATCTGTGTTTGCAAGCAGTACTTCTGCAGTGGGTCAGGTTTTCTGTGGGTGAATGTTTCCACGTTTCTCCCTCAGAGTCTCTTACTTTATCGTCAATTTTGGCTCTTCCGTTTTCCACCTACTAAGTGAAAATCCTGTTGGATTCCTGAGCAGCTTATAAGGCAAAATTGGGAGAATGGAAGAGTGCTAATCAGAGAAATGAAAGTGTTGGTGGAAAGGTGTGGCAAATTACTTCGTGTTGAAATGTTCTACAAAATGAAGAAAAGGGGAGAGGAGGGGGAGGGGCAAGAGAAATACCTAATGGGCTGCACTGCAGAGGGAAATTTGCATATGAGATGGGGAGGGGGAGAGAAGGGACCTCTAAATTGGAACTGAGGGAGATTTAAATTCTCTTAAGTAGTTGTTTGGCAACTGGGCTGATTCTCTTTGACTACAGAGATGACACCACAGGAAATCAGCTTATATTTGGGTTCCACAAATACAAATAGAGATGAATACCCTCTGTTATAAATTATCTTTTTGTTCTAAGAAAGAAATCCACATGTTGCAAAGGTAATTGACTAAAATATAGATTAATGAGAAGCCAACAGTGAGAAGCTAAACTCTCCCATGAGACACTGCAAACTGTTTTGTATTATTTAGACTGAGATACTTAAAGGGTTTGTCTGTCTTCCTGGTTGTACCTTTTTTCTGTAGCTTGATCAGTTGGAGCTGCCCCTCTGCAAATCATGTCTCTTTCAGAGAAAACCTCCCCTTGTCCCCCAAGAACATGAATTGGAAGCTATCCACAGGGAATATCCTGGAAAGTTGGAAAGTTTCAAGCAACTCTTCATAGATGTTGAAGCCCATGGAGTCAGGAAAATGACATTCCAGTGTCAGGTACTTCCTTCTTGCCTTCACAATAAAATTTTAAAGAAATTTAAGTTTTTCTTAAACATTAGGTGAAAGTTTCATTTAATTCACTCACTGCGACTCAAGTTACAAAGGCTCCGTGGTTATTTTGTAGTATCCGGTTTTTTGTTTGTTAGCTTTCAAAAATATATGTTTTCTAATCTAAGAAAATAAAGCACTCAGAAAATAACCCTCTAATTACTGCTTTCAATCTTTTAAAATGAGACAATGAGGTCATTGAGTAACAATTCTGTCGAAATCATCGCTTTCTTCAAAGATTATTTGTAGGTCTTCTCTCATCTGTCAAAGAGATTGCTATGTCTACTCCCTCTAAAACCAAGGTTAGTGAGAAGGAACCACAAACAGTCCCATAAAACATGAACACTTACTGTTACAGAACATGAAAGTGAGATGAGCATGGCAAGTCAGTAACCATAGTACATTCACAGGGTCATTCCCTACCCCCTACCCCACTTACATGCAGTGGCCTTGGATTACAGCTCCCAGCAGGCCATTAACCAGAATTCCTTAATGGGACAGCTAGGAAGGAAGAAGGAGGGAAGGAAGGAGGAGGAAGTATATGTGTGTGTGTGTGTGTGTGTATTCACACACACACACACACACACACACATACATACACTGGAGGGAGAAGAAAAGAGGAAGGAGAGGTCCATGGAGAGGGGAGAGGGACAAGAGCCTGTTCTTAATCCTTGGGTCTCTGGACCTGGTCCTGGTCCTTAACATTTTGGCAGAGACAGTGGCAGCCATTAACTTGACCATGTGGTGAATTATAAAGCACATTTAGAATTTTGGTTCTCTCCTTCTGTCCCAGATCTCTGAGAGATACCTAACCCTTCTTGTGGTTCCTCACCAGGAGGTGCCTTAGCTTTCTGGCCTCAGCTACCCCACTTTGGGCCAAGCCTGTCTGGCTGGATAATTTGCAGAGTTTTATCAGGAGTCTGTTATTTGGAATGCTTTCTTCTCTATCTCTTTCCCTACCAATTAAAGATCTTTGAACACACTAAGAGTTGACTTCCTTTGCCTTTGTTCATGCAGATGGCAAGATCCTTTTAGAATGGTCAAAATGGGTTTTTTCTCCTTAGTCGTTTGGGGACCCTAGATATCCCTCAGATTTTTGCAGCTTCAATTTGGTTCCCTATCAGGAAAGATCTTCCTGGTATATTATAAAGCTTATTAGAATTGCCCAAATTTAACTGAAAATGGTTTACATATGTGATAACATTTTTTAAACTTTGGTTAAAAAATCAGTCTGGGACATTAAATCAACTTCCCAATCACTCCTCCCTGAATGAATTCTGAGGAACAAGGACAACCAAACCAAACCAAACTACCCTCCAAAATTGTGCTTTGAGTTCTATTATGTTTGAAAACTTCCAAGTCAGAATAATTTAAGATTATTTATCGCAACAAAAATCCATGTAGGGAGAGGGAAAGAAGAAAAACTTGCCAACTCAGATCATTTTTCTCTGCTAACTGCTCAACTTTGCTGACCTGACAAATTGAATGTATAGTATTTCCTCATAGCATGTTGGAGATTCTTGTAGCAATGTTTTGAAAGAGGAAAAAGATTCCTGTTTGCTTCCACACACGGCTTTCTTGGGCTTTGGCTCCCTGAGTATGATCCTGGGTTTGGGTTTGCAAACTCTCCAAGTGACAGAAAACTGGCAGCTTCCTCATCATTGATTCCTCTGGGCTCTCGGGGAGGAAATGAGTTCTGCTCCGGACTTCGTCAAGCTCTTTTGCTTGGCACCTCAGCCAGCTACCTCAAAGTTCAAGGAACTTGACAGAGGCTGTTTGTCTGGCAAGTAATGTGGATGGGCCAGGTCGTCTCATGCTGATACCTTCTGTCTCCTTCCAGAGAAGGCTTGTTTCTGACTATGCTCATGATCGCTGTGTCTGTGTGGCAAGACCTTTGCCCACCCAGGGAGGCATCAGCCCTGCATTGGATTCAGCCCTGATCCCTCTGGTGTCCCAATCCACACAACCTCAGAGAACCTCACAGGAGTAGTGACAGAGTGTGTGTGCATATGTGTGTTTTACTCAAACAGTTAAGGGGGGGAAAAAGACAGAAGGCTTAGACAGATTTCCAGGAAACAGGCTGTGTAAGTCTAGACTAGTAAACCCCAGCCAATTTAATTTCTGAATTTGTGATTATTATTTCTGCATTTACTTTGTATTTAAACTCCCAAAGGAAGAGTTAAGAAATGAGAAAAACTAGGTATATGCATTAAACTTTCAAATGACCAACAAATTCAACCTCTGTATTGGTATCAAGAGAGTTAAGGTCAAGAATTAGAGATTATATATTGTTTTATGAAAAAGCCTTTGTATAAACCTTTTAAAATTCTTACTTTTTAAAAAACAGCAAGCAACACATGTCATTGTTGAAGTTTTATAAAAAAACAAGCAAAAAGAAGAAAATTAAAATCATGCAAAACTTAGCTACATATAATACTGTTTCGTTAGGTAGCAATCAGCCTTGAATTAGGTAGAAAAGAATTCAAATTATGGGTCTAACAGCATGATTCAGAGTAAGTTTCCCTCTTAACTACTGATTTATTTTTTGTAAAGTGAGATACATATTGTATAGGGATATTAGAAGATTATGGTAAAGTTTTGGGTACAAAAATAATAACTGATATCACCTGTTTTTATCTCCTAAACTATTGATTCTATTTTATTATTAATTTTGTATCACATAGAGCTTCAGAAAAAGAGCTCATTTAATTTGTCTCAAGTTTCTTTCTTTCCTATGTTGCTATGATATAAATTTATGGCCCTGTCTTCTAATTTGTTGTTTCTAATGCTTATACTTCCTGAGGACATGGATACAAAGTCATATTTTATAGTGACCAAGCCTGATGTTATCACTCCATTATTTTTGGTCAGGGATGAGATTGAGTCAAGTCCAAGACCAACTTGATTTTCCCCTCTGTATGTAATATATTTTTTTCCTGGTAAATACCTAAAGATTTTTTCCAAGTTCTATAGTGTACTTAGGATAAGCTTTGATATTTTTATCCTAATTTCATTAACCTTTTTTCATCTACATATTCAGTGATATCTTAAAATTCAGATAATTCTCTTGTATATATCTTTGAATATCTTTCAATTTTGAGATATCTTTGAATATCTTTCAATTTTGAGGTTCTTCAGGTTAGATATATCCATTTTTCTTATATTGGGTGGAAGTTATGTATTATCTTCTATGTAATTTTTTTTCTTTGCAGTCACTGGGTCAGTATTTTAATTTTCAACATTTTTTTAATCCTGTTTATTATTTTTATTATGTTTATTGTTTTTATTGACTCTATAATACTGGTGCTTTGTCCTTTATTTTTTTTGTTTTCTTCATCCAGACATTGTCTTTAATTTGGTTATTTTTAAATTTTGTTATTTTTTAATTGTTTTATTTCTTATTGAGGTAACATTGGTTTAAAACACTGTATAGAATTTAGGGTATCTTCAGTTGTGTGTTCCCACACTGTACCCACCACCAAAGCATCCATTATACTCCACCATAGTTCATTGAGTCCCTGCCTTTTTTACTCCCCCCATCTCTACTCTCCGCCTCTGCTAGTTTTATTCAGTCAGACTTTTAGGGTTTATATACAAACAAAGAACTAGAAAAGAAAGAAATCAAGAAAAACAATCTAACTTATATCATATCAAAGAGAATTAAACATCTAAGAATAAACTTAACAAAAGAGAAGAAAGAACTATACAATGAAAACTCTAAGGCATTGTTAAAAGTAGAGGAAGACCCAAGGACATGGAAAAGACATTCTTTGCTCATGGATTGGAGGAATTAACTTTGCTAAAATGTTCATCTTTCTGTGGCAAGAGCACTTTTATTCCAAGTCACAGCACTTGCCAGCTTCTGGGCCTGGCTTTTTCCAGGAGTTCCCACATGGCTCTCAGGCTGCTCTGGGTCCTCTCCAACTTTGGGGTGGGCCTTGCCTATACACTCTGATGGCTTCTTTTGCTACTTCAGAACTACGTAGAGTAACACCTGTGTTTGAATCCTTTTTATCTTCCACTGGCCGCACAAAAAGTGGGGACATGCATTTTCCATGTTTGTCTTTTTCTGTTGCCAAGGCCACAGAACAGCACTGCTTTGTGCCCTTTGTTCCTTAAAGGCACAGTTTCCTTTTTTTTTGATGAGTCTTGCTCTTTTCCACAGCCCTGTTCCTAAGACTTTGGCACAAGGCCCAGAGGGGCTGAACAGGAAAGACACTCAACTGTTTCTTCCCAGGGTTGAGAGTCTTTTTTTCTGCCCTCACCCTTTGGCCTCAGACTGAGCCTGTACCTGCTCGACCTCTGTATACTCACTCTATTCCCTCAGGAGATGGATGCCTGAATCTTCCTTCCCTGCTCAGAGTGGCCCTTATTTGCTCAACAGTTGAAGGGGCTTAGTCTTATTAGACAGGTCTCAACACCAGCTGATGCAAATCAAATGCTCCCATGAAACTCCCTGAGTTGTTTTTTTTTTTTTTTTAAAGATTTAAAGATTTATTTATTTATAATACAAGCTGGGGTACAGGCCAGAGGCGTGGGGCGGCGAGAGGGCTCACCAGAGACAGAGTGAAGAGCAGAACAGGCAGATCAGAAGTACACTGCTGAGGGGAGCAGGGGGCCAGGCAGGAGAGGTCTGCCGCACCATGTGGGATTTTCCCCGGCTGGGCGTTGAACTCGAATCGTGTGCGCTGCCAACAGCTCCACCAGGGAGGCCCCTCCCTGAGTTTTTATGCACAACTATCAAAGCAGCAGAACCCTGCTAGTTCCCTGGCCAAATGCACACAGATCTGGGTCTGACCAGTTTAGCCTCCATCCATTTAGGTTACTACAATAAATTACCATATACTGGGTGACTCATTAACAACAGAAATTGGTTCCTCACAGTTCAGGATACTGGAAGTCCAAGATCAGGTTGCCAGCATGGTGACGTTCTGGTGAGGACCCTCTTCTGGTTGTAGACTATTAACTTCTCTTTGCATCCTCACGTGGAAGAAAAAGAACCCACTCTCTGTTCTCTTCTCATAAGGGCACTAATTCTAGTCATGAGGGCTCCTCTCTCATCATCTAAATATCTCCCAAAGTCCCACCTCCTAATACTATTATTTTGAGGTTAAGGATTTAGCATATGAATTTGGAGGAGGGAATACAAATGCTCAGTCCACAATAACCTCACTCTGGTACATTTTAAACGAGAAAAGGACGTGGAGGGATAGCCAGTGGCGCTACTGAAAACAAACCAGGCAACCAGATTCCCAGCCCATGATGGAGTGGAGTCTGGTTTATTGGTAAGATAAATCTATTATAGACTGTGCCTGCCACATGTCAAGGAAAAGGACATGTCTGTAAACTTTGTTTCTGGAAATGGAAAGAATACTTTATTAATCTGAAGCCTTATGAGCTCCTATGCTCTTGAAATCCATGACTTCTTTCTTTAATTATAAATCCCTTCCATTTATCACAGATCCTTATTCTTATAAGCCATTTCAACCTCCTTTTTTTGGCAAATTGCCCTAGGCTTACCTCACTCAGCAATCCACTGTTTAAACCCTCTGATGAGACTTCCCTCCATCATCGCTTGCTGTTGGGCACTAAGTGGGGTGAGCTTTCTGTTTTCTCATTTAGCACTGCAGGATCAGAAAGTAAGGAGACAATTACAGTATGGTGACCCTCATGATAACCTCACATAAGAACTTCATTCTGTTATGGATCCTCCTTTTCTGGAAATAGTTATCTTTTTAGCTAGTGTTGCTTATGGTAACTAACAAAAGCACATTCATTTTAAATTAGACTTTGTAGATATGGGGTACCTCAGCCTAAAATGAGACATGACAAGCAAGGTGGTCCAGTCATACCTGTCCAAGGCGGGTGGCAGTAAGATGGCAAAAAAAATCATGCAATTTTTGATGCATATACTGCCACTTATCCATTCCCACCCATAGCAGACATCACTCATCTGTCATAATATTTGTTCTTGTCGAGCATAAATTTGGCCTCAGCATCTTTCTCATCTTAGGACTATAGTGACAACATGCCATGAAATTTGGCACGTGAAATAAATCTTATTTTCTAGTCCTGAAATAGAAGATGGGTTTAATTATCCAGAGTGAAGAGAGTAAGGGAATGGTTGCTCAGAATAGGAAGGAAGAAGGGGAAGAAGAGAAAATGGAAAGAAAAGAGAAGAGCAGAGTTGAACTATAAGAGGATGAATAGTCACCGAAAGACATTAAGGGAAATGCTCTAGCTGAGAGGATACATGTAAGGATTAAGCATTCATTTTCTGGAAGAAGACATATTTAGAATTCCTATAAATAGAGTTGCTAAGATAACAAACATGACCTGAAGCCAAAGCAGTTTTGATTTGAGTCCTAGTCAAGGAAAAAACTCTTTTCTGGGGACCCAAGAGGCTTAGAAAAGAGGTTAGGGTTGGCTCAAGTCGTGGGGAGCTGTTCAGCTGGAGGTCAGGCCTTTGAGACATATCTCCATGGACCTTAAAGCGAGAAACTGTAAGAGTGAAGAATGAATTTGAAGTGCTTACTGAGAAATGTGTCCTTTTATTGAGATTTCACTCATTTATCCACAACAACAGAATTTCTCCACACATCTCTATCCATGTGCTTATACATATGGATTGGCTTGGTCATAAATCCAGAGGAGCAGTTTTCAAGAGTAAAAAAGCAGCCCCTTAAATTTGTACAAAATTTAAGGGTGACTACAAATTTCTCATATTGAAAAGATGAGTTTTTGCTCTCTGTGGTTTCTCTCTGAGGTTGGGTTGCCCGATTTTATCACAGTTATGGAGTTTGAGATCTTCGCTCTTTCCACATTTGACAGAGGGGCCCACCTTCCGTCACCTTCCCCTGTGAGTGTTCCAAAACAAGAAGAAACTGTGATTCTAGGCTTCCCCACCTCCTTCCAGTTTAGGCTCTGGTTGTACAATATTTTGGCACACATGACAGCATGATTTAGGCCAAGAATATTATCTGTCTGATGGGGTTAGGCCCATATCCAGGAGGCTTTTACATCGGCCCCTGCTGCCATTTCGATGATAGATTGATGGGGTGGATATGGTGTGAAGGCTTATATTTATTGTAGCTAATTAACTGAACACTCTGGGATTGTTCTTACATGAAAGGTGAATCTGCCTTTGCCCAGCCAGTGCAGGGCTGATTTGCTCTGTCTCATTGATTCAAAGCCCATGACCTCTCCCACTAAACTTCCTTTCCTCTTTATTCTGTCTACACCACATTAGGCTTTTGTGACCTCTTACCTGATCCCTTACAAATGCTCCAAAAGATCTCTGCCTCTCTCTTCTCCATAAAAGGAGACTATTTTATACATTTCTGCAAAGTAATTACTGTTGCGCCATAATTTTGACCCTTTCATTTTCTGGCTCAAAAGAGAAACTTTGCCCAGCATTCTAAACCCTTCGGCATGAGAGCCACAACCTCCTTCACAGACTATTTAAGTCAAACTAAAATACTTGCTCTTCCTTATAAATGACACACATACTCCTGGTTCCTTGCCTTCTTTTATTCCCTTCCTTAGAATGTCCTCCTCCCAACTTTGCCTGTTTAATTTTTTTTAAAGATTTATTTATTTATGCATACAAGAGCTGGGGTGTAGGGTGTGTGTAGGGGGTATGTATGTGTGAAAGGATTCACCAGAGACAGAATGGGGAGCAGAACAGGCAGGTTAACTGAAATACACTGCTGAGGGGAGCTGCTGGTGAGGCAGGAGGGGTCTGCTGTGCCATGTGGGTTAGCTCCCTGGCTGGGGATCAAACCGGTGCTGCTGTGGCTACCAACAGCTTCATAGTGCTAAGACTTAAACCCTTGCACCACCAGGGAGGCCCTGCCTATTTAATTTTTACTTCTTTCTAGACCGTTGTTTCTCACCCTTGGCTACACAGACGTTCTCCTGAACACATAAAATTCTGAATGTTCAAGCCACACCCAGACCAATTTAGTAAGAACCTACAGAGGCTAGATCTGGGCATCAGAGTTTTCTTTTTTGAGACTTTTTTTAATGCAGCAAAATACACATAATATAAAATTTGTCCTTTCAATCATTTTAAGTTTTGAGGTCATTAAGTCATTCACTTAAGTACATCCACATCTTATGCACCCACCATCATCGTTTATCGTCAGAACATTCTCATCATCCCAAACAGGAACTTTGAACCCATTAAGCAATCACCCCCCTTCCCACCTTCTTTCCTAATCCCTGGATCCAATATTCTACTTTCTGTCTCTAGAAATTTAACTATTCTAGGTATCTTATAAAAGTGGAATCACAAAAATATCTGTCCCTCTATGTCTGCCTTCTTTTATTTAGCATAATGTCCTCGAGGTTCAGTTCTGTTGTCATATGTATCAGAATTCCTTCCTCTTTGACACTGAACACTATTTCATTGCTACATACACCACATTTTGTTTGTCCATTTAGCTGCTGATACACACTCTGGTTGTTTCCTCCATTGTGAATAATGCTGTTGTGAACTTTGGTATACCAATAAATGATCAAGTCCCTGCATTCAGTTCTTTTGTGTATATACTCAGAAGTGGAATTTATGGATCATTGGTATTTCTATATGTAACTTTTTGGAGGACTACATCAATATGTAGGTGACTACAAGCAGCCAAGTTAACACCCACTGCCAGAAAGCCTTGCCTGATTTCTCCAAATAAATGTAACTTCTTCTGACTTCAGCTAGTATTTTAATGAACTTTTCTTATGATTCCTATTAATTTCTATATTATTTCTATTGTTATACATATTACTTGTGCTAGGTGCTGAGTATACAATGACAAGTATAACCCAAGAAAACTAACTGCTTTTGTGAAGCTGGCAATTAAGAGGAAGAGACAGATATTAATTATACAATCAGATAAATGCATAGTTACAAACTGAATTGTCTCCTATGGGAGAAAGAAGCATGGTTCTATTGAGAACAAATTAACAAAGAATTGACCTGGACTGGAGATGGGGATCAGGGATTCTTCCCTAAGGAGAAGGTCCTGGGGTTTAATTCTAAAAGGTAAAAGGGAATTATATAAGCACATAGTGAAGAGGAAAGATCATACCAGGTAGACTAAAAATGGATTTGTTGCATGAAAAGAAGACCAGTTTGACTAGGATATGTGGAGCAAGGGGTCAATGCTATACGATGAAATTGGCCATTTGCAAGGGACAAATCATGCAAGACCTTGCAGGTGTTTAAAGCATTTTGGTGTTTAAAGGCAGTAGAGAACCACTGAAGGGTTATGAGCAGTGGGGTGACAAACTCAGAGTGGCATTTGGAAAAGGTCACTCGGCACTGTGGAGAGGACTTGGATGGAGTGAGAATGGTTGTGGGGAAATCAGCTGATGACAGTGGTTCAGTTGAGACAGATTGAATTCTTAGACTGGGGAGACAGCGGTGGAGATTGAGAAAAGTGTCAGAGTCGAGAGATACTTAAAATGGTTGGGCTTTGATGATGGATTGAATATAAGGAACCAGGTACTGTTTATTTTGCTGACTTGCCCGGAGCTTGAAGAGTGTAACTACATTTAATTAAACTTTGCATGCTCCAGAGTGCTCCACACACACGTGTGCCTGAATAATAATCTTCAAATGAATGAATGAATCAGTCACCTAAGCATTACATTATATTTAACACACCCATATCAAGCATGCTGAGTGTTGTTTTTCTCTAGATAATTTTTTCTGCAGATGGAATTTGCATGATTGTTTTAATTGAAATATATTCAAAATGTTTTCTTCTGCCTCTATAGCCAGCACTGTGTTAGGCACTGGTAATGCATGCACAAATAGCATGGTTCCAAATACAGTGAAGAAAAAGCATACAAATAAGTAATTATAGCAAGATTGCAGTAACAATGCAAACTTTAATTGCAGAGGGAATACAGAGGAGGCAGTGATTATTTTCTTTTTCCTAGAGAAACTAGGAAGGTCCCCAACGCAGAAATATAAGTACAACATATCCCAAGTTTTTAAAAATGAGTTTTTTTTAAAAATGCACATGGTTATTTTAAGAACTTGCAAGCTATTCTGGTTAGAGCATCAGAGGGAGACACTATCACCAAGGTGGAGGAAGGAGTTAGGAAAGAGGGAGGGAGGGAGATATTTGTCTGAGCATCATGGCAGCATAAAGATTAGGAAGAGTGAGGAGGCCAAAGTATATTCCCTGGTACATTGGCCCTGAGATATTTTTGTTAGTCAGTGGATTTCATGGGCAAATAACTTTGGTAAACACGAGTAATTAGATTTTCTTCTTGGAGATTTAAATGCATGTTGGCATATTAAAGGCTCTCTGGAATAGAACAGGTTTAACTTTATACATTCTCAAGTGTATTTTGACTCATGAAACTCCTTTTCTCCCATAAAATGTGTTATACATATTGTCATTTATCGTATATAAGTTTGAAATATGCAATATTGGTCTATAAATCAGAGATGATTTGCGTGGTTTTCTGTGATTAGGTCAAGATATATAGTGTGATCTTTGCTACTAATGAGAATATGTAGTGTAACAATAAATCTTTCAGATGGAGCACTGAGCTGAGCCTGACACGATGTATGACAGGGTTCATCTCTCCGCTAGCAGGAGACAAAAGAGGGAAGACATAGACCGAATGTTTATTTAAAAACACCAAAAGTCATTCAAGAGTACAAAAGGCAGTATGATTAGACTCCTAAATATGTGTGACCTTGTCAGTATTGTTTCCTAGATACCATGAGACTGTAGTAGTGACTGGGCTGTCACGATTGCTAAGTTGTTTAGTGTTGTTTTGATTTTAATTCCTTTGGGAGTACTGCCAACATTGCTAATATTTGAAAGAATTCCATGAAAATAAGAAGTTGAGGCCATTGCTACTTCCCTGTCACAATGTCTGAGAGACACTAGACTATAAACCCAATTCTCAGTGGCCAGTCCGTGGGTGGGGGTGAGAATTCCAATCAGAAGAGCAGAGTTCAGGGGCTAGGAATGTAGCAAGTGGCTATAGTGTGATTTCTTGGTTTTGCATGCCTAGCATCCATTTCCCTTCTAGTAAAACACCCTGATTTTCCTTTTAGGAACCATTTCCTAATCATTCTTGCCAGAATGTTCTGGTAGGTACTTGAGAGCACAGTGTATATCATCCCTCTGTAGTAGAATAGTGCAATACCCTCTTTCGAGCTTCTGTATTGCTCTTCTATTTATAAACTGACTCATGGGTTTCTTCTCGAAGATTTTGACCTACAGAGCAAAGACTTTGTGCTTTTAAAGGGTCCTTTCTACTTTTAAAGGTACTAGACATCATATTGCCGGGACTTAAAGTCAAATGTTGAGAGATATTTAGATCTACCATAAAACATCTCTTTAATGGGTTATAGAAATGCTAAACCACTTCACTGCAATATAAACAATTATAGGGGTACTGCCAGAGTCCACTCAACTTTCAAACTTTCATTGACTCTTACTCACATATGTTCTTCTTTCTTAGTTCCTCAGAATGTACACACAGGTTTGGATTAGCTAGTACCCTGGCAGTTTCATTATGATTCAAAGACAAAAAATACTGTATTGCGATTCCACTAGCAAAAATTTGCTTTTGCGTTTTCTAGGGTTAAAGTTCTTAGTTTCTAACACTTAGGATGATTTCAGATAGTTTTATTTGATCTTCCATTTGAAGCTCATGTGTTTGAGGTCTAGAATAAATTCTTCCTTCTATTCCTGGAGTTCTTTACAAACAAAGCAAAATAAATCTTCATCTTTTAGTCCTCTCGGCCTCTCCTCTGTCACCAGCTTGGAATATGGTTTGGAAATTACCTAAGAAGGTAAGTTCTCCTGAGGAACTTTAATTACCAAGATACGCATCTTTTTCTTGAAACTATACAAGATACAGATGCCACTATACATTTAATTTCTTTCACTTGGATGAGAAAAGTTTATTCGTAATTAGATGTACTTTTAGATGAGTCTCATCTATTTTTTTCATGACTTCAGATACTACCACATTAATAGAGTAGCAGGAATCGAACCTTATTAGAACTCTCCATGGGGAAAGGCAATTTTCTTCCAAAGTAAAATGCCAGTGAAGCGCATTGAGTCCTTGATCTAGCAGAATAGTTCTCATTTTCTCTGCTGGTGGTGGCAAAAATTGTGCAGGACATATGTTAGACAAGCATAACTTCTTTCAATAAAACTCACTTGAATTCAAGAAGTGAAAACCATGACTTTGTAGATGCCTGGAAATCTTGAAAGATTTTAGTGCCAAAGTAAACAGAAGTAGCTATCATCTTCAGTTTTTTAAAGGTTGCAAAGAAATTTACTCTTCATACTTTTGAATTAGAGCACAAGGAAGAAGTTGAGTCTAACTTGGCTATAAATGCAGGGAAACAGAGAGGACTGATCACTGACACAGAAGCTCCCAGACCAAGGATGGATCAAGTGGGATATTAAAATGATGTGCTTTATATAAGAAAGCAGGTCACTGGTGATCCAAAGGAAATCAACATAGCACGTATAACAGCCCCATTGATGAGAAATAATTGTGGTTAAAATGGTTTCACACTGGCAAATGTCAAGATAATACCAATTTATTCGATTCTTAAAAAAAAGGTTATTAATTCTAACTATCCACCAGGCATGTCCAGAGTGATGAAGAGGAAACAGCTCCTGCCCTTGTGTACTTCACATTCCAGGGGTAGACAGTCAACATATGTATATGAAATAGACCAATTTACTCCTTTTGGCAACAATTCTTTTTTCTTTGGTACTTCCCTTACAGCAAGTACAGAACATATTATATCCTCTGCTTATGCCCTTAGCCATCATTCCCCACCAACATAACATAGAACCTAGCGTACCTCATCCTGCTCATAAAGCAGTCACAATTCATTCATATCTGTTCTCCTCCTACTTACCTCCCAGATATCGGAGAGGTTCTATATGATAAGGGTTTGGGGAGGAGAAATTCTTATTTAATTAAGAAAACAAATGGAGACAGGACAGCACATGGTTGAGGGTGGTCTAGGAGAGTGAGAGAGGCCTCTCTGTGGAAATCTCATCAGAATGAAAGCTGAATGATGAGAAATAGCCAGTTCAGAGAAGAATTACAGTAGATCATTTTAGGTACAAGCATAACTCGCAGACTGAGGTGGAGACCAGGGTGAAGGCAATTGTGTCTAAAGTAGTAATCAAGCAGAAAAAAGAAAATGAATGTAATCCATGCAACCATCAAATTTGGATGCATTTTCTCTCCTTTTTGATAACTTTATCGAAGTACGATTTACCTAAAATAGAATGCTCCTAGTTGAAGAATAAAGTTGGGTCGAGTCTGACATATATGGTCACTTTTGTTTACCCCAGGATCTCAGGTTTTCTTGGAATTTCTTAAAAAAAAAAAAAAAGGATAGTTTTAGCTTTTACATTTAGGTATATGACCTGCTTTGAGTAGAGTTTAAGAGAAAGGTCAATGTTCCTTTCTTTCCATAAGAATATCTAGTTCTCTCACCATCCAGTTGTTGGAAAGACTCTTCTTTCCCTATTGAATTCCCTTGGCATCTTTGTTAAAAATCCCTTGGCCCTCTACATGTGTGGTTGTTGGTGTCTGAACAGTTGAGATACATCAGTCCTTTTACTTGTCCACACTCTCATAATTACTATACCCTTATAGTAAATTGAAATTAGGGAATATAAATCGTCTACTTTTAGTCTTTTTAAAAATAAAGTTGGCTACTTGAGGTTCTTTAATTTGGGATGTTTTTTAACCTTTAAATTTGTGTATGAATTTCAGACTCACTATCAATTTCTGTAAGAATTCTTGCTGGGGTTTTGATGCGGACAGCATTAAATCCATAAATCAAATAGTGGACAACTTAGATTTTAGTTGGATTATGTCTTCTGATTCACAAACATAGTATATCTCTCCATTTATTTGGGACTTCTTTAATTTCTCTCAAGAGTGTTTTAAAGTTTTGGGCTTCCCTGTCTCACATATATTTTTCCCAAATGTTTCATTTTTTATGCTAGTGTAAATGATCTTTCCTAAAAATTTATTATTCATACTTTTGTTGGCCATTTAGAATAATACAATCCATTTTGAACATCACCTAGTATTACTTAATTGTTGTACTAAGTTTTGTTTAAAGTGGATAAGAAAATGTGTTAGTTGAGCCTAAGTCTTAAATGTTTAAAATTGAGGTTTTCATCAAGAGATGAATTATGATGTTCAAGATTCAGCATCTGGCCATATCTGGAGGCACTAGAGAGGTCCAGTAGGGGATGGGTATACACGAAAGCTAGAACCCTCCTGGGAAAGTTTGCAGCCTCAAAAGCTAAATGATGAGCTAAATTTGGTTAAAGCATTATGAGGTTTTGGGTTGGCGACACCAATAAGAGGTGAGATCCTTATCTGCAGTAATAGCTCTAAAAGGCTATCTTGCTAAAACCTTTCAAAGCATGTAATCCTTGGTAAACCACTTGGGGTAAAAGGTAACCACAAACTAAGAGAGGATTTCATTTTGCTTCTATGGTAATGTGGCATAAAGGAGAGAGGGTGGGAAAGAGAAAGAGACAGAGATAGAAAGAATTTTAAGATTTTAATGAGACACAGATCTATAAAATGAATTGAGGTTTAGTAACTGGCAGAAATTCCATTCCTCCATTTCGCCTTTCCTTACCCCTCTCTGCAAACACCCCCCACCCCCTGCCTCATACCACAAATGTTCAAATGAAATCTGTTGTATTAAAAAATACAGAGTTTTGTTGTTGCTATTTGCATAGTTAGGAGTCATGGTTGATTGCAGGGGCATGAGCCAGAGCCAACTGTGGTCATGAGACCAAAAGATAAATTCTGGCAAACTCTGGACCACTCCAAGGCATAGAAACAGAACTCATCCTGGCTACCCCAACTAACATCTGGAATTAGCATGTAACATTGCAGGCTGCTTCTTTCCTGTCTCACTTCCTGTCTTTATAACAGAGCTGGGAAATCTGCATACTTGGCATTTTGGAGAGGCTTCGACAATGTAGCATTTAATGCAATTCCACAATCGCAATTCCACCCTTAGATTTGCTGGTCCACTTTCCACTTGCTTTAAATGTATCACTAGTCACAACAAACCAGGTTCCACTAGGATGAAGAACAGGTTCCACTAGGATGGTTGCTTGCTAAGTAGCCAAAAATTGATAAATATCTTCTAATCCAACTCTCTTCTTTTTGGTCCATTGCCTCCTCTTAACTACCTTTTATCTTGTTTACTTACTGGATGGGAGCTGTGCCACATCAATTTACACTGATGATTAAAGTTGATTCCCAATTGCTGAGGTGAGTTAGAAAGTGAGATTTTAAGTGTCACTTTGACTCTTTTGCAAGTGTCATCCTGCTACAGCTTCCTGGATGCTGCAAATCTAAACTCTAACCCAGGTGGAATTTTTCATCAATCTCTGATTTGTCAGGTGGTGCAGGCGGGGCTCTGCCTTCTTCTGAGACAAGAGGGTGCATAGACAGATGTTGAGAATAGCCTGAGGAAACATCACTTTGGGGACTGGGTGCATTTATAGCAGCCATGTTTGGCCACAAAAATGGGATGGCTGCAGGCTCCAGTGCCACCCTTCCATGTATGTAGCAATTTTTCTGATCAGTACTTAATGGCAGAGATTAACTAAACCGGCACCTTTGTTCTCTGGAAGTGTCTGTTTAACATTATTAACAGGACCAGAAATAGTAAGGGGTATTCATCGGAGCTACACTTCACCATCACATTGATTCAGAGTGAGAAACAAGGTGAAGTATTAAAAGAAAAGCTTTGCCCTGGAAGGGGTTACTGTTTGTGTGTCTCCGCCGAGAGGCTAGGTCAGCCCGTGCCTGTGTGCAGACTGGGGTTACAGGGCCAGGCTGCTCCACTCCATTTCTGCGCTAGTCCCAAGATGTTGGTTTTACCTTTTTCTAAGTGCTCAAAGCCAGGGATTTGGCAGTGAAAAGCAGCAGTGGTAGCACTTAGTAAGTTAAATTTATACAAATAACTCCTTCATTATTGTCTTAGGATGTGTGCAAAATCCTTACTTGCATGGGGAGAGAGCAGATCTTAAAGAGAAAGCAACTCTTCATCGAATGTCCAATTGGACCAAGAAATACAAAGGATGAGGAATCAGAAATTATCGAATGTGTAAAGTGTTGTCAGTAAGGTCAAGGTGAGCTCCATCTGTGTCTCTTTGGAAGTTTGTGGATGGCAGTTACTCTGGAGAGGGGCTTGGAGGCTGTGGCCATTCCTGGCCATGTTACCTTTCCCTGCTTTGCTTCGGGCAGCAAGTTGGGGCTGAGGGGAGAGCAGCTTCCAGACTTCTAATATCTCACACAATCCTTCTGATTCTCCAATTCGTCCTGCTTCTATGCCTCCTTTCCACAGCCACTAACTCTCTGGTCAATGCCTTTCTGCTTCTTTAGTTTCTGTGGCATCATGTTCTGGGTAATTTCTACTCCTTCTGATGTGTCATTTCTCTCTCTTTATGGTCTTCTCTTCCTTGATTCATCTCTTAAGTGCTAATGTCCTCTGGGTTTCACTTATCTTCGTCATTCAGCATAAGTTTATTAGGTATGTGCTCTCTGTTAGGGTCATCTCAAAACGAGTAAGCAGTTGCCAGATGAGATATGCCATGGGGGAAATAACCAGGTTGCTCTTTAGAGAAGATGTGGACTGGGTCTTTTCTGACTTTTATGTGGATATTTCGGTTAAAAACCCTTTGGGTAGACACTGTCTTCCCTAAAGATGTCTACATCTTGATTCTGGAAACCTGTGAATCTGTTACCTTATTTTGCAAAAGGGACTTTGCAGATATGATAAGAATTGAGATGGGAGGTTATCCTGGATTATTTGAGTGAGTCCAATATCACCCCATAAAGAGGGAGGCAAGGGTCCGAGTTAAGAAGTGTCAGCAAAAGCAGAGGTGGGAGCCACACAGCCGCAGCCACAGAGGGAAGGACATGGCGATCAGTCTCCGGTGCCCCGAGAGGGCAAGGGACAGATTTGCTCTATAGCCTCCAGAAGTAGGCACAGCCCTGTCAAGACTGTGAATTTAGCTCCACGAGAGCAACTCTGAACTTCTGTAAGTTCAAAGCAAGTAATCTTAAGATGACAGATTTGTGCTGTTTTAAGCCACTGATTTTGAGGCAATTTTTTTTTGTCACCCTAGGAAACTGATTACAGCCCCCCAGTGCTAAAGACAGCAATGACAGGGGCAAATATGCACAGAACTTTCTAAAAGCTAGCAAAACCAGTCCAGAGCTGTCATCCCCAACAGCCTATAAAAGAGAAAGTTGAAGATCTGAAGATGAATGCATTACAGTATTTGCAAGGAATGCTTAGGAGCACAAAGAGCTTTGGCTTCTATTGCTTTTCTTATGAGTGCCCCAGGAGGTGTTCACTCCCCTCTCAAGCTCGTGAGGGGTGCAATCCAGGGTAGAGGTTGGCTAGGAGCATAGCAAGGATGGGCCAGCTTCCTCCCAGCCCCCTCCCCAGCTGCCCTCTTCTGACGTTCTCTGTGGCTGGAAGCTGGTTGAACTTCATACTCTCAGATGTCCTTCTCAACCTATCCCAGGTACTGCAGCTGCAGGTGCTGTGGGGCAGGCAGGGCCCAGGGTGGGAGTTGCCTCCAGAGCAGTGCAGCGGTCCCCTCTGGCTGCTTGAAGGTCCAGCTGATTCTCTCCATCAAATAACCAGCATTTGGATGCCTGCCACGGTAGACACTGGACAGCCAGTTTCAAGGTATTTCCTCTTCTTCTCGCCCTCCTTTTCTGTTTTTACTCCCCCAAACCTGCAGGGTGCTGAAGTAACAAGCTGAAGTGAGAATAAGAGAAGCAGATGGGGGCTGAGGAGACGGAAAGACCAGACTCTCCTTTCATGGTTTCTGAATCCTGCAGAGTGCTGTCCCTCAGGGCTGAGGGTTGCTCGTGAGTGTGACACAGAGTCAGGAAATGGTGGCCTAAGTTATAGAGAATAGGAGTCTTCATAAAGTGGGATCATTAGTATATGCATCAATGCAATGAAAATGGTGAGCTGTGGCCATATCAGTTCCAGTCATTCATTTATTTATTCATGAAACAAATATTTTTATTGAATACTGACCAGGTGATGTCTATCTATAGAGCTGTTTTTTTCTGAAGGTAGCTTTGCGAAAGCATCAAGCCCTTTCTTGACTTTATATAGCTATTTAAAAGATCCCCCAAGAAGTTCTCAGAAAGATCCGTCTTAGTGAAGCTACGAATGTATCGTCATCACTCCCAGCATTATTATTATTATTATTTTTTAAAGATTTATTTATACAAGCTGGGGTACAGGCCAGAGGCGTGGGGCGGCGAGAGGGTTCACCAGAGACAGAGTGGGGAGCAGAACAGGCAGATCAGAAATACACTGCTGAGGGGAGCAGTGGGCGAGGCAGGACAGGTCCGCCGCACCACGTGGGATTCTCCCTGGCGGGGCATCGAACTTGCATCGTGAGCTGCCGACAGCTCCACAGCGCAGCGCTTAACCGCTGCGCCACCAGGGAGGCCCCACTTCCAGCATTATTTAACCTTAAACGCACACAGCGTAAATCAGCTGAGTGATTCTGTACTGAGGAGGGAGTATCTTATTATTGCCCTCTGACAGTTTATTTTCCAAATATTTCTAAATGAGTCAAGTACCCAAAAGTGGTGAATAGTTAATCCCCACAAATCCTCCCTGATAGGTTCAGACCTATGAACACCACTCACCACAACGCCCCTGCCCGAGATCCCTGGGAGAAGGGACTCCCTCTCTATGGCTAAATTAGAAGTTAACCACTTTCTATAGCTGAATTAGAGTCTTGTACTGCAGCCAAAACACAGTGTGGATTAGACAACCAAAAATGTCTTTTCAAGCGAAACAAAGAAATTAATTAAAGCCAGACAGGAAGCGTCTCTGGTGTGGTGTCTGGCTTTGTACTAGCTCTCCGGCCTGCAGGCACCAACAAGGAGGGTGCACTGTGGCAGGTGGTTGTTGTGAGTCTAAGCCAGATCTAGAAGTTAAAAGAGAACCCCTCATGGAGACTGGGTTTGCCACTAAAGCTCGTGCTGATGAGAAGGCTGAGTGGCCCACCCCCCATAGGGAGGGCGTCTACATTGTGTGTGTGTGTGTGTGTGTGTGTGTGTGTATGTGTACGTGTGCAATGTACATGCATACAAGTACACATAGGTCCTAAGAGAGGGCAGGGAAGGACTTCGAAAGAGTGATGATGGTGATAAATGCGCATCTGCTCTTTTGCCCAGTGTAAAAGGACAGGGCCTCTGAGGAAACAATGTAAACTAACTTCGCTGGGAAGGGGTGACAATCCCACTGAGCGATGTCCCATTTTCAGATGGGTAGAATGTGGTAGACAGAGTGACTAGTTACCCCTACAATGGTAAGTGGTGAGTAAGTGGCATTATGGGGATTTGAATTCTGATCTTTGATACCACAACAAGCTGGAGACACCCTTCACCCTACACTGCTTCTCCACAGTCCCTTCCTGGCGGTGTCTTCCAAGAGAAATCCTGATGTTTTACTAAGTGGAACTCCAGAGGGAAATCACTCTGCCTTTCTAGGCTTCTGTGTCTTCAACTGCCAAAGGAGGCAGATTTCCAATATTCCTTCTAACACTCACATTCTGTTTGTGGGGCCTGAAGACTTTCAGGAAGTGGTAGTGGTGGTGGTGGTGGGGTAACCCAAAGCTTAAACGAAGCTAGTTGTGTTAGAAATCTTAGCTCATGAACAGACTCATGCCATTAGCTCATACCATTTAGAATGGCATTTAGTTTCTCAAAATCTGACTTGCAATTGGACACTAATCCCTGCTCTCTTTAACTGCAGGTCTACTGTTTTCAGTGGGAAATACAGTGGCTGGCATGAGAAATACACAGTAATCATTTGACGAATGAATGAAAGATTGAGACTGCGCTCAGTTTGCCTGTGTCCTCGGTAGGAGGCAACGTGAAGGAGCTGTGTGTGGAGGGCCATAGAGACGCATCTGTACTCAACAGATTTAGAAAGATGTTTACTACTGGGCCCACGAGGTGAAGTCTGGATTTTGTTTTTTTAAAGCAAAGAAAGATCTAGTTTCAGGGAGTTGGTTCAGTGATTTACTTTGATGTGGCTACTTTGTAGACCCAGATCTAGAACACAACACCACTTTTTTTGTGGGGAGAGAAGAAAAGAAGTGAAGCTTTAAAGCTACTGCCTACTTGTCTTTGCTGGAAAGAGGGAGCCCCAGAGTAGATGATCTTTTGTATCCGAGCAGCCTTTGAGTTAGTCTGAGAATACGTGATGGATGGTTTAAAGATCGGGAGAATGGAGTTGCACCCCCTGTTCAAACGAGGAGATGCAGAGGCCAGAGTGTTCAGGGAAGAACTTTTGGGGGAGGGTACCTGCAGTGCAATTGAGGTACTTAATATTCCATTCTAATTTTTGCCTTCAGCAACATCTGTTACCTTCACCAATGCTTGTGTGAGTGATTTCGAGGGAAATTTAAAAGCTGGGGTCGGGGTAATGACCCAGCTGAATGGTTTTGCAAGGAGCAAGGGGTGGGGGAGGTGAGGGGCGGGGGGGGGGCGTTCATGTTAAAGATCTGACGCTCCACAGGCATCCTGGGACAATGTGGGACTCCCCCACTTCATATGGCAGCCAGTTTTGTTTACGTTTCAAAAGAAAGTGCACCCTTAACCGAAGTCTGTGCGATCTGTTTATAGTCATGAGTGTGTGGGGCATCGCAAAGGCGGGGGTGGGGGGGTGGTGGTGAGTTTTTTTAGGAAGCACGCAGAGTGAAAGCCGCGCCCGCGGTGTCTCTGGCTACTGGCTACTTTATTTTAGAACTCAGTGGGGAACCACTGGTGCCAGGGAATATGAATATTGAACATTTTCCCCAGGAAACAATCTGTTAGTTTATCCCCTGCCCTATAACAAGATGTAAATGATAAGCAATTGAAAGGCACTGGGGACAATCGAAGGTCGCTGGATCCAACTAGTTATGAAAAAAAAAAATGAAGTAAGAAGCATTGAAAGATTGAAAATCATATAGAAAAAATGTGAACAATAATTGCAATTGAAAGCAAGCATCTCTGAATTAAACACATTTTGTTTTCAAAAGCTACCCAGTAGTTAGAGAGTAAGAGAAGAGGGTAGGAATTTTTTTCTTTTTTCTTTTATTTTTGGTATGGGAAAATTATTTTGACCTTAAATTTAAAAAATGTCGACTGGGTACCCTGGACCAGTCCATAGAGTTAGTTGTTTTGTTGTGTGTTGTTTCTTTCTACTTTTTTTTCCCCCCTGGTTCTCTGCCTTATTGAGTCTCCATTCAATTACTGTGCTAGTTTTCATTGCAATACCTGCAGTTTTTCATTGTGATCATTGAATGAGATCATAATGTAACCCTTACTCATGGGGGCTGGAGTTAATGTAAACCAAGTTAATGAAAGTTAACTGGGATTTTGGCAGAACACGACACCTTCAAATGGAAGGACCCACTGATTTGGTCAACTCTGTTTAATCATGGTTCAGTAGAAATATCAGTTTTCAAATTTATTACTGTAAGGTCGAGTGATAGAAGAGGCAATGAAGCAGAGGGGAATGTAAGGTACAGAGGCCTTTATTAGCAACTCCCGGGCAAGGTTCACAGATGGGGGCCGGGGGAGGTCTGTGGAGTCGTACCTCCACAACCCGGGGACGGGTTTTTATACTGGGCGAAAGAATTCCAAGGGTGGGGGCAACTCCATTTTGGAGCTGGTGGCCTTGCAGGTGCATTTGGGCTGCAGCGGCCCTTCTGCGTAGTGGGGACATGAGTTTGCTTCCAAGGTCACACATCTTCGCAGAGATTCTTCACAGAGCCCTTAATGTTGGGGAGGGGCGGGTTGAGCCTAACAATTACAATTTGAGAGTTTACATCTCCTTCCCTTCCCACTCCATGGCATGGTATTACAAAAAAAATCTTTCACTGATTTCATAAAATCCAAATTATCAAATAATTGTAAAACCAGCAATAAGTAAATACAGTTGACCCTTGAATAATGCAGAGGTTGGAGGGAAGTGGAAAACCCATGTATATTATTTGATTCCTCAAAGTTTAATTTCTAATGGTTTGCTGACCAGGATCCTTATTGAGGTCATAAATAACTGATTAACACATATTTTGCATGTTATATTTTTATATACTATATTCTTACAATAAAGTAGGCAAAAGAAAAATGCTATTAAGAAAATCGTAAGGAAAATATTTTACAGTATTGTACTGTATTTATCAATATCATATATCTACATCATCTGCATACAAGAAAATCTGAGGAGTACAAATGTCTGTTCAAGGGCCATCTGTATTTTATTAGTAGCTGTGGAAATGGAGAGGTGAGTTTTCAAAGCTCAAATTGAAGTCATTATGTGTTCCACTTTTAAACACTCTTTCTATATTTTTGGTTCATTATTGTTATCATCTATCCAAAAACCTAGGAGTTATTGTTTCATCTATACTTTCAACCCTAAATCTGCTCAGTTGCTAGAAGATCCTTTTTATTATACTACCTACTTATATCTAGTATGAGCACCTCTCTTCCCTTACCCTCTTCCCCTTTTCTCCTGTACTGGTCAAGCCCTCACTACACCCAAACCGGCCTCTCTGCCTCTGTCTTAGCACTTTCTAGTACAAACTCCAAATCCCTTGGACCAAAGCTCTTTAACTCTTCGCAAATGTCACCTGCATTGAGAGTTTGAAGGAGAGTTCCTTGCCTATTTTATGTACCATGGTAGCCTCAGAATCTCTAACAGTGACAGTATTAGAAGGTCGGTTGAGGCACCACAGAGATACCTGTGACTGGCTGGATGAGGATAAGAATGATGGAGAAGGAGAGTCCAGGAGGTCTGGCAGGCCAGCCCCGGGTTGTTTTATGTATAGTCTTGCGTTGTCTAACGATGTTTTGGTCAACTGCACATGACAGCGGAGCCTTGTACGCCTAGGTGTACAGTAGGTTACACCAGTCGGTGAAAGGATGCTCTGTGATGGTCTCTTCATGACAAAATCTCATACTCATCCATAGTTGTGTGAGAAGAGCTAGGTTTTCCCAACTTGGAGCCTTGATCTTGGGAGCATTCCATACCTAGAATGCTCTGTTTGCCTTATCCTTTTGGTCGCACCTGAACTATAACTTGCTCACAGAGTCTTTCCTGGATTCCTGTATCTGAAGTACATCTCCAGACTTGGCACAACGTGTTGAGGTACACTTCTACCCTGAGAACCTAAATATGCAAGTCTGGTATTTAAAGTCAAGCACCGAAGCCTTTAGAAGATAAGCTCCTATGAGGCAACAGTTTTTCCTCTATCATTGCTTCTCAGAACCTGACACATAATAAGTGCCCAGTAAATATTTTTAGAATGAATCAACAAATTTTTTTTGTGTGTGGTTTCTTTTGTTTCTCTGTTAACTTGTTTTTCTACTTTGACATTGCAATTACTTGTTTTTATTTCCCACCCCCCCACCATTGGACCAGGACATTTAAAGCTGTTTGCTTTGAATGACTTGTCTGTTTTGGAAGACAATGTTGCCAAATTGCAATGTAGATATTTATCTATGTCAGATGTTTCCCTTCTCTCCCCAACCCTCCACACCATTCTTTGGGCTGGTTTAACTTGGAGTACATCCCTACTTTATTAGTCTGCCATCTCCTCAGACATTTAGTGACAGAGAGCATTTTGGTAGGAGAAGCACCCAAGTATGAAATCCTAAGACTTTATAAACAATGGTCCAAGGCAGGCTCATAGGATTGTGGGTGATAGAGGTGGGAGACTTCAAAGCGGAACAAACATTTATCTAGTGCTTGCTGTGTGCAGGAATGATAGTGTATGCTTTGGAGGACACTTCAAAGCTGAAATGTGCCCCAAAGCAAATGGGGCAGTTGGGAAGGAACTACAGTCCAGAATGATCACATTTTGAGATGACATCAGGACATACAGATGGAGAAATCTTGGAAACAGATGTGATGCCTGGGAGACAGTTGGCTTTGGAGCACCGGAGGTCCAGCCTTGAGATTTTAATCATCTAGATGAGAGCAAATATTCAAAATGGAGACCTTAAAGGTACAGTAAGATCCTGGATCATTAGAAAAAAATAAAATGAAGCATAGTGCAAATTGTATTCGCAAAGGTAGAAAGGTAGGCTGATGATCACACGCACACAAAAGGATGAAGTATATCTGGCTCACTTTAGTTAGGGTCTCAGTATTCTAAACTCCCCTTAATCAACACTTGTCTACTCAGTCCTAAAACTGGCAGATGACTTCTGTCAAAAGTGCAGAGAGAGTCCCATTCCATGGTGACAGAAAATACCCAAGTTGCTGAGCTCTGGAACTTCAGTTTCTCTAAGCAGTTGAGATGAGAAACCTGATTCTGGGATCCAAGGTTTCTGAACAAACTTTTTTTAGTTTCTAGCCTATGCACAAGGAATGTAGCTCTGGGAAGAAGAGGAAATGCTTTCCACATGGTGAGAAATGAGCAGGCATTTGAAACCAAGATGGAAAGCTCTTTCTCCACAGTTGCCCTGATGTCACCATCATTATTTTGTTTCTTGGGCAGGAAAGCAAAGTTGCAGAGGCAGCTGGGACCCTTGACATGGAGGTAGTGGACTTGATCTCTGTGAAGTCACAGCGGCCATTTGCTGATGTGGTATGGTCTGTGGGAGGCTCTTGCTCCCTTCTCTGCCTCCTTCAGCCCTAAACACTCCCAGCAGTCTCTTGTGGGTTTTGCAAAACAAGAGAGTTGAGGGTGGTTTTGGCTGAGGACTGCAGTAGGCAGAAAGCTGCTTACATTATACAGTCCCAGGTGTGGTGGGGAATTGTAACCTACTGCACAGAAGTAAGTTTGTTCATTTGAAATAAGGAGAAAGGGGCAATTTCTAATTATGTAGATGGGGTGGGACAGAAGGAAGGAACAGGAAAAGACCCAGGAAGGGAGGTCAGGATTGGGGAACCTTCTAAAAGGCAACTTGAGGTTTGGCGGTCAAAAGGGAGACAGGAGCACACCAAAGAAAGCCCTTACTTCCTCAAGCTCAGTCTCCGGTGATCTGGAAGGGGCTAGTTGGGGGAGATGCTGGTTAAGGCCATTTGCTCTGAGACTTCCTGCTGGGGTTCCAAGGCCTGGGGGCATTATTTACTCTCAGGTTACATTCCTTCACAGGAGAGGTGGGTGGTGTGGATAGAGTCGCATTTCCCAGGCTTGTAAAGATGTTCTGTTAGCATTTATAGACACTTAGCACCTACTAGGTATCATAAATTAAACAAACTTTAATACATTTAATAGGTTAATAGGTTCTATACTATTATCCTTCACTTCTGCAGAGTCATCGCAGAGCTGGGGACTCAAGCTCAGGTCTTTTCTACAGATTCGCACCTCTGATCGCCCCACCCTAAGGCCTGGTCACCAGGCACATCCTTTTCCTTGGTGGTAGCTGACTGCTGAAACCCCCAAACCCTGGTTATGCACTCAGAGCAAATAAATTTACCGCGCTTGTCTTTTCCAAATACCAAATGAATTTCAACAAACTGTTCTATAAAACTGGCCTTTATTGCAATTAAAAAAGAACAAAGACAATTTAATAAGTGCCTTTAATAACAATGTACCTGCTATTTACATGTAATTATACTTTTATACACAGTTTGAATAAGGTTCATTACATGTAAACTATATGATATTACAAGTTAAACTCCAGCCTTTTGGGAACATTCAGAATAGAAATACTACTGGCAGGAATACGCGGAAAACAAATACCCATTTTCAGTTCCTTAAGTACCATTACTGGATGGACGATCTAGATCTGGCCACAGAAGAGAATTGTGAATATGCATCAAATTCAAAATTCTTCTTAACATGAAACAGTATTGCTATTATTTAATCCTAAACACAATAATTGGATCTTTACAAACAATATAACTTCAATTTATATAGCACCTATATTCCAAAGTTCAAAGCATTTGTATTTATACTATTTTATTTGTCCCCATAACATTCCTATGAGGTAGGCCATGGTTGGTATCATTATCCCCATTTTGTATATGGAGAAACTGAGGCACAGAGAAGTTGAATCATTTGCTCAAGCATGCACAGTAAAGTCACTGCTGCTTCAGGGGCCACAGAGCCATGAACTCTTGTCTCTGAAACCAATGCTTCTCTTTAGACTAAACTGTCTCCTCTGAGAATTTTAACTCAACACCAATTCACTTTTGCAAGAGATAAATGTGCATTTTTTCCCCCATAAAAATTGTTGAAATAGTACAGACAAGAAACAAACACTTTGGGGTGGACATTAGACTGTCATCACACTCTTCTAGAATGAGTTTAGGAATTCTTTCGTTGGTTTTGATTTTTTTTTTATTATTATGAAGAGTCCTTCTCCCAGTTAAAAACAAAGTTAGAAGCCTTTAAAATTTTTTGGGGGAAAATATTTTTCAAGTCACTTAAAATTATAGCTCTGGTAGCTATAGTTTGTTCTCTACCAGGTTTATTCCTGAGTTTACAAAGAAGAAAAACTATTTAAACAATAATTTAAATTTCTGAGATAATCATTCTCATTTGGACACATTGACTGTTCCTTAAGAGACTCAGAGTGGTAAATCAGGAATTAGGATAATGTATTTTAAAGAGACACAAAGAGAGACACAGGGGGTGGAGGAGTGAGGGTTGAAGGTGGGTCTGCGAATAGGAGTTGTGGGGGATAGAAGTGTGGGGGGCTGGTAGTGGGTAGGAGTTAGGGTTGGGACAGGGGTTGGGGGCTGGGGAGTGGGGTAGATAGGGATGGTAGTTGCTCAGGTCACAGAGTTCCAATTTTACTTCTAATTCTTGTCCTCTCCCTCTCTAAGCCAAATACATGGCTGGCATTCAGAAAGAATGTAACTGTTATTCAGAAAAATTTAAAGAGGCATACAGGACCCTCTCAAATGTTTGTTGACTTGACCATAGAATTAAGCTTTCTTGATACTTTTCATGTGCTTTTTCTCAAGACCTCTGCTAGCAGTGCTGCCATTCCCCAGGACATCAGCGAGCAGCCCGGCATAGCCCACAGGAATGGAGTGTCGACATGGTTCCAGGAAAAAACTAGAGTGCCCCTATTCAAAAAATGAATGAGTGAAAAAAGCTGGCGAACTGATGGCATGGGTGATGAATGGCACATCAGGCTCATTTACGGGTTTTCCATTAAAAATACATAAAAACTTGTTGAAGGGATGTTCAAAGGTCAGCTCAGGACTTTGGTTTGTCTCTTTACCCTGTAAAGGGCATGTATTTTTTGGGAAGTGGGGGAGTCTTCACTGCCTAAATGGGGAACTAAAATCAGAAAAAAAAAATTCTCGTTAAGCTTAAAAAAGGCAAAAGGAAGAGTGCTTTAAACTCAGGGTTTCCAACTTGATGTTTCCTGGTGAACTTAATGTAGTATATAGAGATGTTGATTTATAATGATGTATACCTGAAACTTTATGACATTAAAGTGAAATTTTCCCTTAGTAAAAACCTATAAAAAAGTAAACCCCAAACAAGCTTAAAACAAAGCCAGACATTGCAATAAGATGATTCTGAATTGCAGGACCCCAGGGTAAAGAAAGGCCTCTCTTTTCAGTCTTAAATGTCTTATTTAGGTGTCTAACTGGTTTACGAGGTAAACTTTTAAAAAGTAAACGTGTAAAAAGAAAGAGCAGATAGTTGGGCTGTTGATTTGGAAAAAAAAAAAAATCACACCCCAGAATATCCATTCAAATAATTTAGTGTGATGACTCAGGATGAAAAGAGCCACTATCCTGTATGAATGTATCGCCCATCCACTCCTGTGAGGACTTAAAAGGTGCTTGGTTTGTCACTTCAGGTCGAGACTTATTTGTCCATCAATGATCAAGTTATTCTCAACATCAGGTAATTCCACAGTTAGATGGCTGAATATTCTCATTTCCCTGAGGCCTGAGCGAGCAGATCAAACTAGTTAGGACTAACATAATTTATAAACACAATTATTTCCCAGGGTGAAGGGGCTGCATTTGTTACCTAGCTTTAAAATGTGACACTCCATGTATTTTATAAATGATTATTTATTACAATAAAAGGCTTTTTCACCTCAAAATAATCAGCATCCTCCTACTTGCTGAGTAACTGTTGGGCTTAGGCTGTTCTGAGTATTTACTTTGGGGAGACACAGGTAGACTCAATACATTGTGGGGACATTATGCTTGCCTGGTTAGACAGTCAGGTTAGTTCTTCTGCTCTGTGAGTTTGATTCCTCAACAGAATTTTTAAAAAGTTCTTTTCCAGGGCCCCTAAGTGCCAACCATTCTCATGAGAGATGCAGGCAAAAGTATATACATGGTTTAGCAAAACTCATGACAAATAGCATCTGCTTTCCAGGTGGACCTGTGGCCTAGTTTATCTCTACAACCTGTGAGGGCCAGAGCTGTTTGGTCCAGGAACTAAGGCGGCATAGTTTATGTTGGCGGGCAGGACCTATGACACTGGCTTATGATCGGCATCAGAAAAGATGTGACGGGTTGTCCTGTGAATAGCAGCAAAGAAGGTATGGTGGGGAAGAGACCGAGGGGTGGGATATGCAGAGTGACAGAAGGCCATCTGTGTCGGAAAAGCCAAGCCAGGCTGCAAGACATAGGGCCTTCAGACCTCCTTAGCCTTACTCCTTTAAAGGATTAGATTCAGGGAGGAGAAAAAAAGATAAAATGTTGAAACCTGTAAGAGGTACCTTCAGACTAAAAAGTAAGATTTTACACATTCCCAATATTGAAAAAAATTTACACACTCTTTTGTGGCTTGGACGATTTGATGATTGCACAGACCTTTTGAGATGAGTCTAAATGTCATGAATCTTTTTTTTAAATATTTTTGAGAATGGGGAGGTTCTTTGAAACTGATTGGGACCACCTAACAGATAATTTGTCACTTTTTCGGCAACTATTTTTATGAGGAAAAAAATGCATGAATAATGAAATGCAAATTCCTATTTAGCTATATTTCAAACTTCCCCTGAAAATATGAGGCACGTTAATACGACACAATTATTTAAAAGGTAGCAACATTAAAACATTTTACTGTTGCCAATTTAACATACAGAAGTCTCAGGAATGATAGTTACCAGCTTTTATAATTTACTATACAAGGTGACTGAGATAACCAGAGGACAAAACATTATTAAAAAATACCCACATTATAAAGTGGTGTGCAAAGAAAAATCTAGCTGCACTAAGATAAATGGTTATCCAATCGGATATTTAAAAAATTGTCTTGTTAACAAAAATTGCATTTTTAATTTTGTTTGATATCAAGAATATGAACAATTATTTCTTAATTAAATAAAAGAAGAAACTGAAAAAACAGTGGAATACTTCATAAACACTAGAGACTCGATGTAAACACAGACTTAACAATGAGCAATAGGGAAAAAATACTTCAGAATGTTTGTTCTCTTCTGGACCATGATTGTTTAAATTGACTTTGGTAATTCCTGGTGATCACCTATTCATCATGGTTTTAGGACTGAGCTCTTTAAGTCAAACACTTTCTAAGTGTGTGCAACGTGTCAAACACCACTGTCAAGACCAATATATTGAAGAAAAGGTACAATACAGAGCAGGGAAACACTACAACAGGACAAGGAATTTAGACTTCACTGCAAATAAAGCCATATTTGAGAGCATAGACACATGTTCCTATTTTCACATCAGTCACTGATTAACACCAAACATTACACACTTAACTTTTCCCAATGACACAGTACAATAAGTCTGTCAAGATGTCCAGGAAATACCCATCAGTACCTATTGTGCTTCCAACAGCCAAAGCTAAACTGGCCAGTTACTAGAAATCAATACTTTGAGGAGACTGGAAAACACTAGATCACATGGATTCAAAGAACTACTACAAGGAGGATTGGAAAAATGTCATTTACTCATTTACAAAATCCTAATTCAGCCTTAACTGAAACTCTGATTTTTGCGATGTCATGTCATCATTTCAGAGTATTTTTTTCACTTCATACCACATCACTGCCTGTTGATTCTGTGGTAAAATCTTGTGGTTTCTAAAGAGAATGAAATAAAACGCCACCATGTGATAATGGGCCTCAGCTCTGCTATCTGGTTGGGTTCACCTTGCCGAGGTCCCATCCTGCTTCAGTTACTCCCATTGCTTTTGCCCAAATCTCTTCTTAAAATCCTATCTGAGGACAACTGTTTATAGTTCTTCCTACCTGACTGAATATGCAGTGAGTCACATACTTAATCAAACTGTTATAAAATACTACTGCCTTTCAGCTAAGAGAATTATGGACACAATTTAAAATCTGAATGTATTTAATTAGAAAAATTAAATGAGGGCAACTCAAGAAGGTCTTTCTATAATTATCAAATGAAAACTACTGGAGAACTGTTTTTTCTAATGTTGCCTTTATGATGATAGTCATCTCACTAAAGGATATGCCTACAAAATATATAATAGGATGAATCCTAATTAGTTAAGCACCAGAGTAAATTTGTATATATACATGTGTGTATATGTATATCATATATATATATATATATATATATATTTATAGTTTGTTACTGGTTAAAATAAGTAAATGTCAAGTTAGAAAAATGAAAATCAAATAGAAAAATATATAGTGACACAATGATATTAAATTTTAGTATGTTGGGTTGACAACTTACTGTTAATTTAGCATTCAGTTAGAATTAACTATTGAACTTGTGGGCAGATAAATCAATAATTAGCTTTTTTCCCCACAAAGGAAAGTGGTGCCTTCAAAAGTTTTAACAGACCTAACAGTGCAATTGAACTGAAGACAGAAACAAATATATATGTAACTAACATATCTGCAAAAATTCCTTCTAGAATTTAAAATTTCCTTAAACATTTCACATAAAACAGGCCATGCTTTCTGCTGACTATATTTGAAAAGTAGTAAAAACTTAGTAAAAAATTCTTGTAAACTTTTAAAATAATTGAATAAAAACAAAGATCCTACTTTTCTTGGCAAGATAAGTTTATAATTCTGATTTGTAAGAAAAAAATTTTCCTAAAACTTATTCTTATCTTTTGTATCATTTCACATAACCTAGGTTATTACAGTGGAATGCATAATATAGATATCAGAGTGAAATTTTAAAGATAAAATAAATTCTTTTTTTACATAATTACCTTTCATACATTTAAACTCCATAGAATTTAGCTCAAGATAAAATGTTTTAAAAGAAGTCATTGGCTTTGTCCAACTCAAAGATTCTACCACAGATTTTCAACAAATAAAAGTGGTGAAATTAGGAAATACTCTATTATAAGGTCAAAGCAGTGATAACACTTCATCAATAAACATACTTCAATAAGGTACCCAGCGGTTAGAGTAGAGCTGTCTCCTTTGTCTTCTCCCTCTCTCCACCCTCACGGACTGTACCATCACTTATTTTTAAAAGACTTGTACTGGAATGCCTATAATCTATGTCTCCTTTTAAAATACACTTACAATACTTTATATCACAATGTATTTTGCAGCACTGCTTTTTAAATTGAGAGAGATCTCAATGATGCATTTGTGGCTATACTATGTAGCCCTTATTTCAGAACTTCTAGGGAAGTTCTGATAATGACATTTCAAAGTGATAATACTATAGTGATCTCTTTCTAGACATGATTTTACATTTTAGAGTTTATACCCATTCCCCTGGCAATAAGAAAGACATCGTGAAATACAATAAAACTTTTGGTGCCCACAAAGGACTTTCCCCAGTGTGGACACAGTAGGTGTGCAGTGTGAGAACCCGTGACAGAGAGAGGGTTGGGGCCCACTACTAATCCTAAATGATGAAAATGATCAGGCATAACAGTGCTCATTGAGGACGTACGTGATTTCAGAATAAGGGGCTGAGGCTGATATTTTCCTGACAAACTTCTTTCTAATCCTGTGGTATTCTGCCATTATCTTCGAATCACAGATGATTGTGCTTAGGCACATGAGCTTTTCATGGGAGAGACCAGGCTGATTGAAAAATGACAAGTGACGAGTTTGCCCCACATGGCTCACTTTACAGTTTCAGAAATGTATTACAGAGGAATCACAAAATCAAGCCATGAATGCAAGGGAGAGAAAAAACATGCCAGTGAGCTGATCTCTACAATTTTCAAGATGCTTCATCCTCCCAAGTGCATTCTTTGTCATAACGAGTGAAAACAGCAAGATTATTCAATCTGAGAAGTCACAGATGTCACAGCAGTATGGAATAATTGCCTTATTTTTTCTTTATCGGTGTAGGAACAGCTCCCTGTCTGTAGTCCACACTTCCTAATAGCACTTCAAACTTTAAAAGGTTCCTTTTAAAATGAAAAGTAAGTTTCTCAACGTTGGACTTATAAGATCTAACAAGATGATTAAATTCAAACCAGCTGAGCTCTTAATCTGAATTATTTCAGCCACTGATTTTTGTAAAATGAAGGGGAAAAAAAATCCCAATAGGCAATTTGCATTTGCAAACTGGACTGCAGAATTCATCACTCTTTTCTTAAAAATGTCACTCTACCTGAATGGAATTATAATATTTTCATGAGGTTAATAATTTAGTCGCCCCAGTCAGATTTTGTTCTTCTTTCCATTCTTACCAATGTTTCAATATTGCCCACCACAAACCACTGAAAATGTTCATTTATGTTTATCCTACTCATTTCTCCAGTGAACCAGATGATTTTGACCAGGAGCTCCAAGTACCATTTGAAAAGTTGAGTCTTTAAAAACCTTCAATGCTTTATACACTTGGTTAGAAAAAGGGTAACTACTTGTAATTATGTAGTTTATGTGCTTTATGGTGTCTTTTCAAAACGAGAGTATAAATCATTGTACATAAAACCAAAATAGTTAATATACATTTTTTTCTGGCACTTTCTAGAAATTAGGCATTAAACGTAAAACATTTATAAATTCATATAACAAAAATAAATGTTTACATTTTAATCTTAAATAGATAACCATAGGGTAGCAGTTAACTTGTGAAATCCCACACTGTTAGGTGGCAGCAGGGATCATCAGAAACACACATTCAAGTCCACAGCCCTTCAAAGACAGACCCCAGGCTGCCGTCAAATTATGTGGTCTGTGTCCCAACATAGAGATTAAGGCTCTCTGTTTTGGAGGAGTGAGCTCTGGGCTAAAACAAATAGAGAAGTACCACAATACTCAATATTAAAATACTGAAAAGGTGCTAAAGAGTTTCAAATACTGGGGAAAAACCATTTTGATTAGAAAAATAAAATAAAGCATCTAAAAATGACTTCAAGTATTTTGGGAGAGGCTGCTGAGGTGGAGTGCCGAAATCAGAAGGAAAGAGACCTAAAACCCGCAAGGGATGTCCCCAGTCTGTCCACCTGCAGAATTCAGATTCCCTGTGCAGCTCTCTGATGATTGCTGAGCTGATGGGAACCAACTACCACGTGTTTTAACCATCATAAAACACCTATGTTGAAGGCAAAGGGAGACTCTCCTTGGAACGAACCATTAGAAGCTGGGAGATTTTAAGGGAAGAAAACCCCATCCATTTTATGTTAGTAGCAAACAGCAAAAGGGAGAAAAAAACAAACAAACAAAACCTGGCTTTTCAGAATGGCAGAATTTTAGGCAGGTGGAGTGTGGCTCTTGATGGGTGCAGTTCTTCCTTTCATCTTCCTTTCCTCACTAACAGGAGGTAATCACCGACAGCTGGGCCTTTCCCTATAGTGAGGGTGCATGAGGAAGAGGTGCTGGGGTGAGCCAGAGCCCCTGGCAGGCAGAGGTGGGGGCATCCACAGGTGCAGCCAGGTGCGTACCTCACTATTTCTGAAGCTAGAAAACAGTCATGGCATCTCCAGTTGCCTTCGATTTACTAAAGCAGCATTATGAACTGTAAGTTGATAGCGCTTCTTAGCTTCTGTGGAAAAAATGTCCCCAGCCAGCTGAGCGCACGTTATCTGGGATTGTCTCCTGGGTTGCTAGAGTCTGGTGACATCTCTGCCTTGCTGCAAGTCCCCAATGCTCTCGTAGTCATTCTCCTTTGGAAAAAGGCTGGGGTGGCCATTGGTCTCCAGGCTGGCCTTTTCTTCTTCTCTGTTTAGAGTGTGTATTGCTTCATAATCCGGCTCGGGCTCCGGCTCCTCACTGGGTTTCCCTGCTGGCGGAACAGTGCTGATGTTGTTGGAAGTTTTCTCAAAGTCTTTAACAGTAGCGTAGAGATCGTTACAGGAGGAGGGGGGTCTCTGAGTGGCTCCTTGAATGGAGGTGTAGGTGGACTCTGGTGATTTAAGTGGCTGTTTTGATTTATTTCCTGACTGTCCAGGTTTATTTACTGATGAATACATGGCTGAGATCTAGAGAAAAAGGGGTGAATTGAATTAATAAGCTTCAAGCTCCACTTCTCTTCCCCTACACCACCCCACCCCCGTTTAATAATAAGCTAGATACTTAGCACTACTGGCAAATTGTGTGTGTGTTTGTGTGTGTGTGCGTGTGTGTGTGTGTGTGTGTGTGTGTGTGTATCCTTTTAAGATCTATTCATTTTTCTTTTGCTATCCCCTTTCCCAGTTTTACTGAGTACTCTTGATGTATAACATATGCAAGTTTAAGGTGTACAATGTGACAATTTGACACATATCTACAGTGTAAAATAATTACCGAAGAAAGGTCAGTTAAAACTACCATTACTGCCTTTTTTTGTGTGTATGTGATAACATTTAAGGTCTACTCTTAACTTTCAAGTATAATATACTGGACTGTCAATAATAGAAGGACTGTCAATTATAGTTTACCATGTTCCTCAGATTCCCAAAGCTTACTTATCTTATAGCTAGAAAGTTTTACCTTTTGACCAATATCTCCCCACTTCCCCTACTATCCAAGCCCTCTAAACCACCATTTTATTCTTCATTTCTGTGAGTTTGATGTTTTTAGATACCACATATATGTGAGAACACACATATTTGTCTTTCTCTGTCTGACTTATTTCACTTATTATAATGCTTTCACGGTTCACCCATCTTGTCACAAAAGGCAGAGTTTCTGTCTTTCCAATGGCTGAATAATATATCATTGTGCGTACATGTATGTGTGTACGTATGTATGTATATATGTATATACCCACATATATTCATATATATGTAAACATTGTTTTTATTCATTTATCCGATGATGGGCACTTGCATATTTTCCATATTTTGGCTATTTGTGAATAATGCTGCAATGAACACAGGGTACTGCTATCTCTTCAATGCACATAGCAGCACTGTTTACAGTTGCCAAATCAGGGAACCAACCCAAATGCCCTTCAACTGATGAATGAAAGGAGAAATGTGAGGCATAATGCATTTAACAGAATATTACACAGCGGTGAAGAAAGATGAAATGGTGACATCTGACAGAAAACGAATGGACATTGAGGTGATTAAGTGGAAACAGCCAAAAAGTGAAAGACAGATTTTGGATGGTTTTACCCATCGGTGGAATATAAATACCAAAAACACAATTAAATGCAAACAATAGAAGAAATAAAAATTTGAACTTGGCAGAAAAAAAGAAGATAATGTTTGGGGGATATGGGAGAGGGTGGAGGGGATGGGGGAGAGAGGTAGGAAAAAAAGAATAATGCTGCAATGAACATGTGGGGTCTGATAGCTCTTCAGTTTTATGCCATTTCCTTCAGCTATATCTCTAGAAGAGGGTTCTTTATCATCTGAACCAATCCTGGAGTACATTACTAGAGAATAATTATACACATTTCTTTTAACTTTGTAAATGGGCCAGTCATTTACCATCATTTAGCATCAATTCTGTAAAAACTGCCTCTCTCTGGGTCTGCTGAGGGGATGTGAGGACAGCAGGTGAAGTGGGCAGGCTCAGAGGCCCTCAGGACCTGACCAAGGCATCAAATTTTATTTGATTTCTACATCAGAATGATATTGCACCTGAATAAGGGCTCTACTACTTTACCAAAGAAAGAAAAAAAAAAGAGCAGAAAACAGGTATTAGATGAGTCTCAATGTGAGCTTCAAACCACCATCAGCAGCAGCTCTTTATTAAAAAAGGAATTTATTAAAAAGGCTAATTCTTGAGCCCACACCAGAAGCACTGACGCAGAAATTCTGGGGGTGGGGCCCACCAATCTGTGCTGATTCAGTGCCCCCTAAAGTGCGATGAGTTCTGAATTAGACCATTTGGTCCACTCTGCCTGCATCACAGTGGACTAGAGTAGCCCCTGGATCCTGGTGGACAGTATACACATGTCATAAAAATGCTACTTTCTATTAATTTTTCACTTCATCACATGTTGTTAAAAAGACATTTACAGACTGGGCTAAATTTTCTTCTGTGGGAAATTCATTTTTATTTGCAACCAGCAAACTTAGAAATGAACTTGGAGACAAAGAACTTATGAGACACCTTTTTATGGGAGGGGCAGGCCCGTGTTCCACGCACACCTACGCAGCCTTACGAACACAGCCCAGGTACCAGCTCGTACCAAGAGGGATTTAATTTTCTTTCATAATGATAGGTTGAATGTACTGACTAAGATATGGGGGGTATTATTTTATTGTTAGAAATCATGGTTAGAAATGAATATAAATATCCCTCATTACCTGTATTCATCTTTGCTACAGTGATTGATTTATTCAAATGCTCAGGGAATAAATGAACATGCTTCCTGACAGATGCTTGGCTTCCCAAGTGTGGGGAGATATTTTCCTGCTTTCACATATCTCACAGACTGTGGATGAAGTTTCCAGCTGGCCTCAAAAGCTTCTTAAGACAGGCCTGCTGTGTGTTAACTGGTCATTTGCATGAGAACTTTTCACTTCAGGCTGGTGGCTCAGTTTTGCCAGGCCTCCAAATCTAAAGGTTTGGAGTAAGAGAAACATCTTTGGGAAACTTTTGCCATGTTGATCTGACCATTCTAATAAATATCCAATTCATATTCTTGCTGTAGAGGTTTTAATGAAATCATTATTTCTCTGAATTTAGGAAGAATAAAAAAATTCCTTTGCTTATCACAGTGAGGTGCAAACACAGAGTACTTATTATCCAAAAGGAGGTCCAAACCAAACCGTGGACAGATTATAAAGGGGTAAATCATGGGTATCAGTGACGAGGGAGCCAGGACAGTGGCTATTTATTCCTCACCTTCCAGAATAACATTAAGGAGGACCAGCACGGTTTTGCTTACATTGTAAAAATCACCATTCTTGCTTCTCACCTTAATTTTATTCCCTTGGGCCCTACCATTAACTCTCCCAGTCTCTGTAAGTACTTGGTACTTGGGTCCTCTTGTCATAGAGAGCCTTTTTCTAAATTACAGGCTTTTTTTTTTTTATTAGTTCTAATTTAATATTGCCTCTGGCTATGAACTTCACGTGCATAGTCTGTCAATGTGAGTTTGAGCTCTCACAAAAGCTTCTCAGTTTTCTAATACTCCTTTTCAATAATTGTCTTCTTTGACTATCATTTCTCTTTCATATACAGGATTCTCTTCAAGTCCCCTTGCTATTTAGCTTTTTCAATTTGTCTCTTTAAAATCTTTTCATCTTTGTATTCAGTCTGTAAGTTGTTATTTTGTTCTCAGAAATTACTCTCTTCCTTTTCCCCATTTCTCTACTTTTATAATCAACCCTTTTCCCATCATCCTGTTAAATTGGTATAATAGTACTTAAAATGCATTTCTCAGTTCCAGTCTTGACTAACATTACATTATATGAATACAAAAATAAATGATTTCCATATTTATTTTTTCTAAGTCTTTTTCCTAAAATAAATATCTGTGAATCACCCTTCTTTACCTACATTAAAAATTCATCCATTTAACTAGGTCCTATTTTCAAAAACCAAAGCAAATATAAGAAAAAAGCAATTAAATGAAATTTTACATAGTCTGAATCTGTTTCAAAGGATTAATTTCCAGATCTCTTTTTCGTTCTACTTTCTTGTCCCAGATGGGATCGTTCTGGCTCCTGTGTGGGAAATGGACAGGAAGAAAGCAAAGCTGCGGCCCCGCCCTGGCAGGAGGGCACTGCCCCAGCCTTGTGGGGGTGGTCTTACTGGAGATGCGGGACAGTGCATGGAAAAAACCCAATGACTACATCTGAGGAAGCTGAGCAAAATGGGGTGTCAAGAATGACCCCCAGGGTACTAGATTGGGCAAAGGTAGCTAGATGGCAGGTCTATTCCATGGAAAGGACATACAGTAGGGTTGGAAAACATCATCTACCAAAAGTACTTCTGTTCCTTGAACTTTCAACATGGGCTTATAGTCTATCTTCATATTTAGTTCTGACAGTTGTGTAGAGCAGGTGGTGTACACTCGTATACACAACACTTTGGTACACATATTAGATTTACTATGTTTGGGATTCCAGTAGAAGCTATATGGAGATAGGTGTTCAGCTCTCTGAGTCTAGATTGACAGAGTAACATTTGTACTGGCTTTTAAAGTTTCACTGAAAGTTCAAGCAGTGAGTCTTGAGCCCCAGTTCTTGGGTGAATACATAATCCTTTTCTGTTGGCCTCTATGTCTGAGGCTAGTTCCAGCCTGGAATTGTACTTCCTGAAGCTTTTTGCTCTCTTGCTTCCCCAGGTCCTCACTGAGATCTTCTCCCTCTGTCCCCATTCTGGATCAACTTCCTTATACCCACTTGTTGCAATTTCCTTATTTTTCAACCCACAATTAATTTCTTTCTTATGTGGACTTCCCTACTGCTACCTAAAGCCCCCATATTTCAATTTCTCTCTTCTCATTCCTGGTTTTCCCCCTCCCCTTTCTTTTATTTCCTGATCCTTCTTTCCAAGTATGTCTCCTTTACTTAGCTAACCTCTTCATCTTGGCTTCCTTCTTATTTTACCATCTCTCAGTTACTCTCTCTGAGCCATTAATAAGTCAACATCTCCAAACCCTGATCTCCAAACACATGCTAAAAAGAGTACTTAAACTTCCTCAGAGAAGGGTAACAGGTCAGCACATTTACTCAAGGACAGAAGTTCTATTCTGTATTATGGAAGCTTTCAGGTTATTTAAAAAATAGAGCTCACCTCCTCTTCTGTGAGAGTTGGGTCTTCTTCGCGGGACTTGTATGACAATGAACTAAATCTCTGTTAGTAAAAACACAAACCAAGGGAAAGTGAAGTCAATAATCCATCCTTTCATTTGCATATGTTTTGATGGACCTCTCTATAAACAATGTTTTAAAATTATCTTTGGAGAATCACAAAGAAATTATGCAAAGTACCCAAGGAAAAAACACTTACATTAAAAAAAATCCATTGTATGATATTTTTGAATACCCAGCAGTATTACACTTAGAGAAATTTCTCCTAACTTATATTTGAATCTGTAGGTACCAAAACCTCAAAGAGTTATAGAGACAAGTTTTAATTTCTAATTATCACTGAAGGATTGGCCATCAATGACGGACTCATTAAAACAAAACAAACATGGTGCTTCTTTATCCAATGCTTTAACATTTAATATTTCTATACTTTGTATGAATCATCATTATGAACGTAAGTCATATGGAAACTTTTCAAAGGTAATGGAGAAATCAACTCACATTTTGTGACGTGCTCCCTGCTTTATTTTTCAACACTTTTCACCTGTTTCACTGATTCACTCTCTTAACATATCCCATGTGAATTCTCAGTGATTTCAACAAATATGTATCCTTCTAAACCTGCCTTCAGTTCCTGGACCATCCCGCTGATTCCTCTTCTATCCGGCCTCACTACTTTTGCTCACATTGCACCCCACACTTCCTTTTACTCTAAACTCCAACCATGCTACTATCCCACCCTGTGTAACCCCTTCCAGACCAGCGCTCACTGTGTACCATCACCCCTCTATAACCCAATTTCAACGATCTTTCAACACTGTTGGGCTCCAACTGCCATTTTCCGACGTCTGGATTCTCTCTGATGTGTTCCCTTTCTGCCTGTCAAACTGACACTCCTTAGTCAACCATCATAATCGTGCTTTAAATAACAACGTCCTTCCCAGTCACTGGTGAACTCAAACTCTCAAGTGAGCCCTTAGCACTGGTCCACACTGTGCCACTATAGCCTGATGAATCTGGTCTCTGTTTTCCTCACTGTTTACTTCCCATCTTCTCCTCTTTCCCCAAAGCTTTCACACCTCCTCAGCCAGCCTCATGCATGATCTTGACAAATGGAAGGAATTAGAAGAAATTTCTATGAAGTCCCATTCCCCCCGCCCTGTCTGCATTTGTATATTTTCTTCCTCTGTTGGCACAATCTTCCTATGCTCCTCTTTAGGGTGATCCACTCTTCCTTATGCATTAGATCCCATCCCCTCACACCTATTCATGTGTGTCACCTCAGCTATGCTCCCATTTTGTCTATATGACCATTCACATAAAAATATGCTGTTACTCTCTGATTTTAAAAACAAAAATAAGAACAAGTAATCCTTTTTCAGTTTCATCTGTTGCCTCATTCCTTTAGAACAAACCTCTTAAAAGAGTTGTGAAAAAAGTCATCCAAACCATTTTTCTCTTCCCTAAGCCCATTTCAGTCATGTTTCTGCCTCTGCTGCCCCAACAGAACTGTGCTTGTCGAGGACACCAAGGCCCACCATGTAACTAATGTGCACATTCAGCTTTAGCTGCCATCCTTCCTGACCCACCTCCTTCCTTTCTGAACTTTCTTCAGTTGGCTTCCAGGAAATTGAAATTTCTGAGGTCTCCCACCCCCCCATTTTGGTCTTCTTTGTTGGTTCCTCTGCTTTCCAGACCTGTGTTCTTGGAACTCTTCTAGTCCCCATTCACACTCATTCATTAAATGTCTGAGTCCAATGCCATAATGTTAAAAACAAATTTCTGCTGATGACTTCTGAATGCACAAACCCAGCCCTGGCCTTTCCTTGGAAATCTGCTCACGCATCCAGTTGCCATCAGCTATCACTACTCTGGCATTCATGATGTATCGCTCATATTAGATATGTCCGGCATGGAACACCCAACCTTACCCCCGCCCCCCCACCCCCCAAAAAAACAAACCCTGCTCTACTTGCAGTCCTTTCCATTTCAGCTGAGGGTGATTCCATCTTTCTAGTGGTTCAGGCCAAACCTTAGACTCATCATTGTTTCTCTTTTTCACATTACTCATCTAATCCATTAACAAATCTCTTGATCTAGTTTAGCTTCCTGTTACTTCTACTGCTCCTTACCTGATCCGCACCACCATCATCTGCTGTCTGCTTTATAAGAATGGTCACCCACTGGCCTCCTTGCTTCCATTCTTTACAATCAAGTTTTAACACTGTGTTAGAGGGATCCTTTCCAAATATAGGTTAAGCCATTCTCAGTCCAAGACTTTTGAATGACTCCCATTTTATCCAGATAACAAATCAAAGGCCATAGAGAGCCCGGCTCCTGGTTACCTTTCTCTCTATAACTCTTACCCTCTCTCTTCCCACTCCAGCCTCACCATTCCCCCCCATCTCTTCCAGAAATGCTTTAGACTAAGGGTCTTCACATGACCAATTCCTCTGTTTTATGTGCTCTTCCCTCCACATGTGCATAACGCACTCTCTCTTCTCCTTTCACTTTTTGTTCAAATACCACTTCCACAGCTAGGTGTAGGCTGATCCCTTGTAGTCCCATTCTACTTTCCCATACCTCTTGTTCTGTCCTTATTTCCCCCTCAGCCCCCATAAATGCTAAAGCCTTTGAAAATACCATACAGTACTTTGCTTATATACATGTTTGTCTCTATGTCCCCACGAAAACATAAGCTCCACAGGGGCAGGAATTTTTGTTCATTTATGTTGTATTCACTAGGGTATTACCAGAATCTAGAAGACTATGTGGTATATAGTAGGTGCTCATTAAAATACTTTTGTGAATAAGTAAGTGAATAATAAACATCTCAAATTCTCAGAATCATTTAAAATGAGGAGTGCTTGTCCAGCGATGATAGATTATTAATTCTTAATTACTACAGAAAGGATAATCTGGCCTCCAGAGGGATATTCCAGTTTCTTATGTGATGTCTAGAGAGCTGCTTACTAGTTAGTGGTTAGATAATCGGCCCTGTGATCTTTGAAATGGTTGTAAGTAAAAAAGTTTTAACTGCTTTAGGCACATGAACTTGACATTAGTTTTATTATCTTTGGTTATACAAAGGGCAAAAAATTAGACTGCATTTCTATGAATATGCTGATAAATACTCTTATTGGTTCTTTCAACAGCTGATTTCATGGATAAATGAAAAGCTGAAAGACATGCAGAGAACACTATAGAGAATGATGTTCTTAGTATAGCCCATACAACTATAGCCATGTTTCAGCTAGTGATCATGAACTCCAGGAGTTTTTCATTTATTTATTTTTTTCCTCCTTTTTTCTTCTTCTTTTTAAAAAATTTAATTTACATCCTTTACATAACTGTGTATTCCCTGTAGGTTTCCCACCACCAATTTATCCGTGAACCATCACCATAGTACCTTGTGCTCTTTTGCACAAGGTACTATTTTGGTCTCTCTTCCTCCCCCTCCCCTGTAGAATATCTCTTATTTGTGGTTGCCTGCCAGTTTTTGCTTTTGTTTATGTTTTGTGTGCTATTTTCTCCTTCTGATTTCTCATTTGGCTCTCTTATATTCTTCCTATAAGTGATGCCATTTGATATTTTTCTTTTTCCTTCTGGCTTCCAGGAGTTTTTTAAATGATTATTTTTTAAAAACAACTAGTATTTCAAACTGCTATAGAATGACTAACCCTACCTTGTCCTTCCTACCAAAACCTGTGAAGAGAACCTTGCTTTTATCCGTGTAGAGAATAGAAATTAGATGTTATTTCCTGAAAAAGAATGCACCATCGACAACTAGAAATGTGAATTTCAAGCTACTATGGCTTATATTCCAAGTTATCAGGCACGCACACGCACACACACACACACACACACACACACACAGAGAGAGAGAGAGAGAGAGAGGGAGAGAGAGAGAGAGAGAGAGAGGAAGAGAGAGAGAGCGAGAGAGAGAGAGAGAGAGAGAGAGAAGGCTTGTGGATTGTTAATACATTTTAGGGTTTTGTTGAATATCTAAAGTAATAGTTACAGGTTCTTGTCTTGAAACTATCACAAGACAAAATCTCTTACTTGACTTATGTAAAAGTAAAAGTATAATCAGATATACCCAGCAGTGTTTTGAGCTGGGTCCCTCCACACATGCTCCCCTACTTTGATTTCTGGGATCCTGGAAGGGTAAAGGTCCGCCGAGGCATCGAGAAGAAGAAGATAAATGTGTGGCAGAAAGACTAGTCTCTCTAATTCTTGGTCTTCAAAAATGAGGAAAATATTACTTGGCCCCAATTAGACATGAAGTAAAAGCTGGAACCTATCCAAGAAAGGTGCCAAGAGAGAAACATTTTATAAACATGTGTTTCCAGTGTTTTATTACTTGCAGGAAGAAAAAAGTCAAACACAGCTTACACTAAAACAGATTTCATCATTCAACAAAGTGAAAGTGTTTGTATATATTTCCCAGAACAATGTGCAAGCAAAAGCCCCAGGACTTGCTAGAGTCCTAATACTGACAAAGGTGGGTGCAACATGATTGCGGGAGCTCACCTTGTTGGGTTCCCTGGTCCCCTCTGTGGCTCCTTCTTCTCCTGCCCTTCTCTCTTCCTTCTCCTGGAGGTTTTCATTCTCATCCAGAAGTTTCACAGGGACAGGTGGCGGGGCCTCCTCTTCTAATTCACATGAATTTCCAAGAATGCTCTCTGCATTAACACTTTGTCGACACTTCTTGTTTCTGTCCACGGAGGCATATTCAGCAAAGTCTGCTTTGCCATCGGTGTGGGGCCCTGGAAGTTCTTTCAAAGCTGAAGTCGATTTTGACTTGCTGCTGTGGCCTTTCCCCGAGTGTGCAGCTGCAGCCACCTCCTTAATTTCTTTCACGGTTTCATACAAACAGTCCTCCACCATGTTTTCTTGGGAAGAGCTGTCCTTGAGCACTTCATAGGGCCCTTCCATGCCCAGGCCCGGGTCCCCGTCTGCGCTGGCATTGAGCACGGTGTCCACCCCACTGTCAGGAGGGATTCTGGGCAGTTCCCGGCTCTGATGGCATTTTGGCTTCCCCATGCTGTCCTGGGAGTCCAGCAAATCTGACGCTGATGTCTGGACTTCCTCGTAATGTTGCATGCACGTCATGGTACTGTCTTCTGAAAGAACTAAAGCGGTAGAGGCATTAACAGTGGAGAAGCAACTCCTGAAATAATTATGACAGCGAATCGGATAATGATAAGGTAGGTTACATCAACCTGGAGGTTGACTCAAGGCTGCAAATTCTACATGTTATGCTTGTTAGTTGCTCGCCTTATTTTAGTCACAGTTTAAACCAGTCATCCATGATAGCTTCCCAGTACAATATCCAATCAATTGTCTTGGCTCGCCATTTGGTTCTTAGTTACTCTCATTATTTCTTGTTATTCCTGATGGGGCTGTTGTAGGCAGAGTATCCACTGTGACCAGAGGTTGAAAGTGAAAAGCCACAAGGCCAAATGTGTGGGCCTGGGCACTAAAAGGGGGGGCTTGTGTGGGAATGACTACCCCTGGCCTTACTAGCCTCCTCCAGTTTTAGAGAATTGGTAGCCATCCCCACGTCACTTTTGTGTGGCAGACATGACAGTGTCAACTGGACGAAAATGTAGCCTAACACAGCATCGTAAAGAACTGCAGGTCTTCCTTCCACTCCAACATTTCTATCTCAGCTTAGAAAATCCAAATGTGAAATGCTTGATTGCTACAGTAATGTTACTGAGAGAAGCCACTCAGTCACCCTTTATCTGCTGGTGGTGAGTGATTGTGATGTGTCAGGGCTGGTTGATGCAGAAGACACATCATCATTCACCCAAACAGAGCTTTAGCCTCCTGGTGCTTCTGCTGCATGAACAAGCTATTAAGTTTGTCTTCATTCTAAGAGTTTTATATAGATATTCTTTATATGTAAGTATAAAAAGTGTAAGTAGATATAAGTGTAAGTGTACACTTAAAAATGTATTTACATATATATATTTGCATATCTCTAGCTTTTTCTCTCTGTAACATATATTCATTGTATATGTACAATCTGTGTGTGTGTGTGTGTCTGTGTGTGTATAAAGTTTTTAACCCTTTTTTTCACTTAGGATTTTCAAGCCATTCTTTTTTAATTGTACTGACTAGACTGGGGTTCTCTAAGCACTCTGGAGCCCAGGACAGTGTCAACCACACGATAAACATGCCTACCTGTTTCTGCAGGAAAAACTCAATGAATGAATGAATGAATGAGTGAATGAAGTGCTCTTATCCTTAAAAAAAAGTACAAGTCTCTCTTTGAGGGTTCAGAAATATTGCCTCTAGGGGGTAACTGAGGAAAATGACCATGGCTCCCTCAACCTTTCTGAACTTAACACCACATGTATCTGTGTTCTAAATATTTAATTATCTGTGTGTGTGTGTGTGTGCATATGCACACACACGTGCACAGATGTGAATTTTTGCCCAATGATTCTACACCTCAATGTCATGGTCCCCAGACTTCAGTGTCAATACTGACCACCTCACAGTTACCTTATGAGAAATGGGGATAACAGGATAACTTATCTTAGGTAATAGCACTTCCTGAACTGGTAAGTGGGAAGCAAATGTAGTTGCTATTTCTGTCAGTAAGAGCAGCAGGCACGCGAAAGGGGCCACACGCAGTGGCTCCCAGGCTGCGCTGGGACTCAGGTTGCTGGCTTCCAATGACAGCTCAGGGCCGTGACTATAAAATCTCAGGCAAATTATCAGCCTCTCTGTGGAGGCAGAGTAATGGTCGCCCCCAAACCGCTGTGTCCTAATCCTTAGAACCTGTATGTTAGGTTACATGGCAAGGAAGGAACAAGGGGTACAGATGGAACCAACAGCTGGCTTCAAGGTAAGGAGGAGAATAGCCAGGGCCCCTTTTATTACCAGGGTAAGGGACGTAGGAGTGTTGGTGGCTTGAAGATGGAGGGAAAGGTGAAGCAAGGAGTGCAGGTTCCTTCTAGAAGCTAAAGCAGGCAAAAGGACGATTCTCCCATAGTGCTTCAAGGAAGCATCATGGTCTTGCTGATACTTTGATCTTAGGGCTGAAAGTTAATACATTTGTTATTGTTTTAAGGCACTGAGTTTATGCTAATTCTTTTCAGCAGCAAAGTGCGCCAATTCCCTCACCTGGAAACAGTGGAGAGTAATATTGACTGTTTTACAGGGAGTGGTAAGGTCACTATTAATAGTAACTCCTACAGGGTAGTTAGGAGGAATGAGTGAATATACATACAAATCTCGGATGGCACACAGAAGCCGAATAAATATTAGCTCTTTCTCCCCATGAGATTACTTTTGCTAAATGCTAGGGATACTAGAAGTGTGTAAGAACACATTTCCTAGTTTTTGTGTTTTTGGAAACCTAGTGCTTTCCTAGGCAAGTGCAGGGAAGCCTGTGCAGAGAGGGAGCAGCTTTGAGAACTTACTGTCACCGTTGGTGAGCGCCCCGTTCTGCTCACTGCTGGCGGGGGCGTCTGTGGCCAGACTAGTAATGGAACGGCTGAACATCTCCTTGTCTGAAGGCTGCAAAGACAAATGCACCACACTCCTAAGAATCAGACTGCACAGCAGAGGAGCTAGCCACATTTTCTGAAAATTAAAACAGGATGAAGGGACAAGGGTAGGGAGAAGGATAGGGGGAAGGGTAGGGTGAAGGGGGGACTCTTGGCAGTGACCTTAACATTGTATGTAAGGCATGTTGATATTCAATGATGAATACCTGAAACTTGTATAATTTACAATCTAATGTTACTTCAATTAAAAACAACAAACAAAACCCAAATGGCCTGTTTAGATTTAAATTAAGTAGAATTAAATAAGTATCTCTGAGCGCATTTCAAGTGCTCACTAGCTTGGTTAGGGCTCCCCACGTCAAGCAGTTCACATAGAGATCCGGTCAAAGTTCTATTGGACAGGATTGTCCTAGAGTCTTAAGGGCACTGGCAATCTTCCAAGGCTTCTGCAGTGCTGGCAATCTACAAATGGGCTACAGGTAGGTCCTGAGGGATCAGCCCCCTAAGTTCTGGGGAGGGGGGATTCAAGAAGCTGCAGTGCTGGTTGGCTTGATCCAGCAGAGAGCAGCCACTCCCTGTATCACGTGTGCTGGGCCCTGCGGTGAAAAGCAAGGGAGAGCATCAACCTCTGGCATCTGAATGGAAGACTTAAATCTGGTGTGAGAGAGAGATGATGCTGCAGATTCTGAGATGATTTCATAACCAGTTAAATCTCTGCTTCCAGGTTCACAAAAACAATCATCTGTTAAGGAGGCCGCAAACCTTTCTCTTTCACACATAGTCAGGATGCTTGGAGGGAAGAATTATGTGGAAGGTTTGTTCACTATTGGGCTGGACTGTGTGGCTACTATGTGGGGTGACCTGCAGGCCGGGCTACGGCTCTGCCGAGTCCTAGAGTAAGCTGGTAGTTCGCTGAGTCTAAGAGTAACCTGGTAGTTGATGTAATTCTTTGAACATTCAAATGTACCTCACAGCAGCCTGCAGCCCTGCTCCCAGGACCTGCTTCCTGCCCGTCTCATGGACTGCATGGTTTGCACAGGCCAGGATCACACATGGAAAGTTCTGATAAAAACAGCACCAGAACCTTGGCTAGTTGGTCTCATAAATCCTGACTCCTGACTAGGAACTAATGGAAACAGCACAAATAGCTTTTGCTGTGTCACGATCCAAAACCATGAGCACTGTGAGAGGGTGACTAAACCAGGTTGCCAGGACCTGGAGAGGCAGGTGCTTACCTCACCGACTTGACATATTCATCCCTGGGCAGGAGTTGGGGGTGAGGGAGGAAGACTCCTAGGTGGGCCCATAAAGGCATAATCGACCCAGCACAGCTGAATTACCAAAATCGAGGTAACAACCATGTGCATTCTTAGCTTCGAACAGAAAATGCCTGCTGGATTAACAAACTGAGAAGCGGGGAGCAAACCTGCTGGCCTCTGTAGCTCCAGGAGGGTACAGACCATGAGGCACCCCGGGATGGCTGGCTGGGAGTTAAGGCTTGGCTGCTGGGACTGGGGAGCAAGGGGGTGTGCATCGGACCTGGAATCAGGTATGTGGAGGGGAAAGTTTACTGCAGAGGCTTCTCTGGCATGAGATGGAAACCCCAAAAGCTGTTTAAGACTTTGAAGCCAAGAGCAAAGCTCTTGCAGTGTGTGAGTTCACGGACATGCGCAGACATGGGCTTTCGAGAGCTCTCCCACACCTTCAGGAAAGAGGCCATGGGGGCTTAGTAACTAAGGATGTGGCACACGGGGAAGAAAATACGGAGAGTCAGTATTTTCCTTTGACCCATTTGCCACTTTCCTCTCGTCTCACTCAGGGCTGGGCAGCAGAAGCAGAGACAGTGAAGGTCCAGAATAGTGGTATTTACACTTGAGCCTCATCAAAATGACCTGGGGCCTTGCTAAAGGTCCCCTGGACCTATCCCAGGAGAATCACACATCTCACCAGCTCCCAGGTGCACCCGGAAGCACAGCAGCTCCAAAAGGGCGTGGGGAGGGAAGGGCCGTGGTGGAAGTCCTTTCCTAGCTGTCTGATGCTTCCCTATCTCACCTGTCAACTGGCCCTGGGGAGAGTGGTGGGAAGACAGTTTCTGTGGGAGAAGCAACAGCAGGGGAGCACCAGATCTTTTCACCCACTCTCATGATGCCACCACAGTGGCAACCAGCAGGGGGCAGCAGAGAGGTGCTGGGGACATAAGCAGGGGGCACATGGCAAGTCGAGACTGGAATGGGGGTGTGGAAAAGGGTAGAGACAGGGGTGGTGTTGAGAAGGGGTGGGGGAGAAGGGGAGGGACAGGAAGAAGGGAAGGAAAGTCCACAACCCAGGACTTTGAGGAGGAAAGAGGAGTCCAGGCAACTTCCTGTCAGGGGGAGCTGCAGAGTCCAGGGCTCTCACAGGGCAGGGTGGCTTGGACTGGAGACACGCCTGGGTGAGCTCCAAATCTGTCTGCTGGCTGCATGCTTTATACCAGGCCTGCTATTACATATTTGACGCGCCCATCCTTCTCTCTTGCACTCTCTCCCCTAGTCCTCCCCCATACTCTGTCTGGTCTTGAGAAGATATTGTCACAGACAGGAAGCCTGGTCACAGGTTTGGCACTGCTGTGAGGCTTGGTCAGGGCTCTGATTAAGTCAGCCCTGTGAACATGAGGGTGGACCCATTCTGCTCTGCAGAGCTCTCAGCCAGGTGAGGGCACAGCCTGAGAGGAGAGAACTAGGCGGGGGGCCAGGATGCCTGCTGCTCCCTGGTGAGAGGCCCTCAGACTTGCGGAAGATGCTGCGGGCAGGAAGGTGCAGCGGGCTGGGCTACGTGGAGGGCTGCTTGACTCCAGGCGCTGGTTAGTTCAGTGACGAGCAGTTAGGGCTGAATCTCCTAAAATCCACAAATTGAAGTCGTAACCTCTAATACCTCAGGACGTGATTTTAGATGGAAACCAGTTAGATGAGATCAGATAGGAATCCTTGTAAAAGGGGAGTTTGGACGGAGACAGACACACATAAGCGAAACCATGTGAAGAGACACAGAAACAACACCCGACAATGGAGACAGAGATCTGCACACCAAAAAATCCCAAAGATTGTCAGTAATTCAGGCTAAGAGTCGCCTGGAGCCCATTCATTACAGAGCCCTCAGAGGGACCCGACCCTGCCGCCCCTAGATTCTGCTGGAGCCTCCAGACTGAGACAATCGATGTGTTATTTAAGCCGCTCAGTATGTGGTCCTTTGTTACAGAGCCCCAGTAAACCAATACGGGGCTGTGGCAGTCAGGAGCAGAAGAGAAACATCTCTGTGGTAGCTTGGAGCTCCCTAAGGATCTTTTTGGCAACAGCACAATTACATCTATTTCAGAAACACTTGCAATGAACCTGGCCAACTGCAGGCCGCTAGCCATGGTGAATTTTATATTTTATATCAAACCTGCAAAAAGAGGACACAGC
>PVIJ01000881.1:0-238861 GCA_004024925.1 Scalopus aquaticus
AGATGGATCATGGGTGAATTGGTGGTGGACTACCCAAGGGGAATACAAAATGTAAAAGACATAAATAACATTAAAAATATATATTAAAAAAAAAAAGAAGTTATTTATATGGGCCTCCCTGGTGGCGCAGGGTTAAAATCTCAGTGCTATCAAGCTATCAACAGCCACTGAATGGATCTGATACCTGAACAGGGAGCTGACCCACGTGGTGCAGCAGACCTCTCCTATCTTGCCTGCTGCTCCCCTCAGCAGTGTATTTCAGTAGATCCGCCTGTTCTGCTCCCCACTCTGTCTCAGTCCTATCACCCGATGCATCTGTGACCTACACCAGTTCTTGTATGCATAAATAAAAATAAATCTTTTAAAAAAGAGGTTATTTCTATCAATATAGTAGTGTTTGAACCACTAGCTCCAATGATAAAACTTCAAATGAATGCTTTTAATGTTTTGCTATTTTATCTTATAATCATTTTAAAGGAACTGCAAACATTTCAAACCAGAGCAGTAGTACAAATTAATATACATCAGTAGATTTAATCATTTACATATTATAAAAGCAAATTATTGAAGGATGCAAATGTCAGGATTACATATATAGACAGACTTAGGGAATTAACTCATCTTTATCTTTTCACTGTATTGCTACACTAGCGTCTTTCTAACCTGCTTTCTATGAAATGAAAACAATCATTTCTGTATACAAAATTTATTAATCCGGTGCTTGCAAGATGACTGCTAAATAAAATGAAGAATACCTCTTCCAATGGGTTCGCCATGGTTAACATCAATCTTACCTCTACTTTATACATTCTGAAGTCTATTGTTAGCTATTAAATAAAAGATTATAACTTGCAGCATGTCCATTTTATTAATAAGCAACTTTAATGAGAACAGCAGTTAATTCCTTAATAACTAAAAGTTCATTTCTATGAGAAAAAATGTATAGCTCCATCAAAGTCTCAAAAGTTTATTTTTGTTGAAAAATACAAAGCACCAATTCTTATCACTAAAGCCTGAAGACTGTGTGCCATGGTATTCTAGAGGACACATTAATTCAAATTTAACCCTGACTTTGCCAAATTGGTGATTTGCTGTACATAAAGGATGACATTCAGTTGGGAAGACTACCAAGTACTACATATTTAGGGACTTTTTTTTCCCCTACATTGAAAGGATCTGATGAGACCACCAGAACATCAAGCACAAATGGAAGGTTAAACAGGTGATACCGCTGGCTCAAAACTGATTCAGCAGCAATAACACAGTAGTTAATTCAACCCAATCCAAACTATACCTATTCAATATTTAATTATTTTCAAAGCTTTGGGCCGGGCACCCCAGGGTAAAGCAAATAAACACCATTTTCATCTAAGGAGCTTACAGCTCAGAATGAAAAATAGGATGCACACAGTAAATGCACTTAGAAGGCACAATCAGAAAAAAGGTGGGCGATTTACCTCTAAAGACAGCTGATGATTAACTCATATTTTAATATAATGTTCATCTTTGTTAGAAACATTAGGTTTAGGGAATGCACTATATCATATATGAGATAAATCACCTTCCTGTTTCACAGGGACACCATTCTACTGCAAATTCTGCTAAAATGAAGGGGCTGTCAACTTAATTTTAAGCAAAAGTTATTGTACAAAGCATTATCTTTTCTAGAATGTCTTCTCCAATGTAAAATGGTTGAAAAAAGCAAAATCTTTAGATACTCTTTAGCTACCCTACTCATTTCCAAAGGTCTACTCAATTTATCTATCAGTCTCATTTTTCAAAATAAGATGGAATTCATCGGGAAATGAGGATAGAACAGTACTTACCTCCTGCAGTTGCAAGAATTGAATGTGTTCCTATGTCTAAAACACAACAGTGCCTATATTTTTTGCTTCCCTTAGCTGAAGGGCATATCAATGTCCCTTGGTAATCTGAATCTCATTTATCTGCAGACTTGCATAAGTGCTACCTACTGGAAAAAACTTCCCAGACAACACAAGTCCCTACAACTGCTTCCTCCAGTGTCCCTGCCCTCTCACTGGTGTCATTTAAGTCACTGAGAGAAAACACCACAGCAGTCTATAGCCTGCCGCCACTTCTTCAACAATTTTGGACCACTTGATTCGTGTTTCCATCCTCACTGCTTTAATGGGCAGCGTTTTCCTTAGATCAGGGTTGCTGAATCCAGCCTGAGGCTCGGCTGTGATGTTCTCCTGGTAACCCCACTCCCTGTACAAGAATTGCTCCTCTTTCCATAGGGAGATGAGTCTGTCAGGCCAGGAGAAGGTGTGCCTAATTAGAACAAGCACTCAACCTTCTGGAGCAGCACTGTCCAACAGAACTTTAGGAAAGGATGGAAAAGTTCCATATCTGCACTGGCCAACATGGTGGTGAGTAGTCCCATATGTCTATTAAAGATCTGATATCTAACTATTGTGATAAGAATTTTTTATTTTATGTATTTTGAATTAATGTATATTTCAACTTAAATAGTCACATGGGACTGGTGGTCACAATATTGGCCACTGAGAATTTTCTTATCAAGACCACAATTGATCTCCTTGCTGCCAATCCATTATTTACTTCTTTATTTGCATCTTCTTTCATGTTTTCTTCAATGCTATTGAGCAATCACTTTGTAAGTACTTGCTGCTTTTGACCTCTGGGGCACCACATTTTCCTGGTTTTCTGCCTTATATCCCTGCCAGTCTTCTTAGTTGTCTTTGTGGGCTCCATCGATTGTGCTCAAAACTCTATGTTTTGAAATGTGTCAGTCTTATTCTGTATCCTCTACTATATATACTCTCTTAGATAATCTCAAATGTCAGGATGTCAATCATTATGAAAACTCCATCTCCAAATACAGATCCCACAGCTAGTGGCTAATTTGAAATCTTCACATAGTATCTAAATGTAACAAACCTAGAGACACACTCTTAATTTGTCTAATCTGCAATAAATCATCTCCTCTTATGGTTTTCTTATGTCTTCACAGCATAAACATCTACCCAGAAGCTTAAGATAAAACAACAGGTTGTTTGCAATATGCAAGCACCCAATCTGAAGAAGAAGAAATTAAGAGATCCATCCCCTTCAAAATTGAAACTAAAAAAATAAAATATCTGGGAATAAATCTAACAAAAGATGTAAAGGACTTATACAAAGAAAACTATAAAACACTGTTGAAAGAAATAGAAGACACAAGAAAATGGAAAGACATCCCCTGCTCATGGATTGGAAGGATTAACATTATCAAAATGGCAATCCTACAAAAAGCAATTTACAAATTCAAAGCTATTCCAATAAAACTTTCAATGACATTCTTCAAAGAAATAGATCGACTACTGATGAAATTCATATGGAACCACGAAAAAACCCGCATAGCTAAAGCCCTCCTGACTAAAAAGAAAGAAAATGGAGGAATTTCACGCCCTGATTTTAAAACTATACTACAAAGCTGTAATAATTAAAACAGCATGGTACTGGAACAAAAACAGACACAACGACCAATGGAACTGAATAGAATACCCAGAGTTAAAGCCGCATATCTATGAACAACTAATCTTTGACAAAGGAGCAAAGAAAATGCAGTGGAACAAGGACAGTCTATTCAGTAAATGGTGCTGGGAAAACCAGACAGCTACATGCAAAAAAATGAAGCTAGACTATTACCTCACACCATGCACAAAAGCCAGCTCAAAATGGATAAAAGACCTGGATGTAAGACCTGAAACCATAAAATGTATAGAAGAAAATATAGGCAAAACTCTACATGACATACATCTCAGAAAAATCTTTAAAGACACGTCCCCCAAAGCGAAGAAGTGAAGGACAAGATAAACAGATGGGATTACATCAAAATGAAAAGCTTCTGTACAGCAAAAGAGATATTAACTAAAACTAACAGACACCCTACCACTGGGAAAAGATCTTTGCACACAATACAACAATAAAGGACGGATAACAAAAATTTACAAGGAACTCACACAACTCAACAAAAACAAAGCCAATAATCCAGTCAAAAAATGGGCAGAAGAGCTAAAAAGGCACTTCTCCAAAGAAGAAAAGCAAATGACCAACAGGTACATGAAAAAATGTTCAACATTACTTGTAATCAAGGAAATGCAAATCAAAACCACAATGAGATACTACCTCATACCTGTGAGGATGGCACATATTAAAAATACAGGACACAACAAATGCTGGAAAGGATGTGGAGAAAAAGGAACTCTTCTACACTGCTGGTGGGAATGCAAACTGGTCCAACCACTATGGAAAGATGGAAAGTTGTATGGCGATTCCTCAAACTGCTAAAAATGGAGCTTCCATATGATCCAGCAATACCACTTTTGGGAATCTACCCAAAGGACACAAAAACACTAATCCAAAAGGATACATGCACCTGTATGTTCACTGCGGCACTGTTCATAATAGCAAAGGTATGGAAGCAACCCAGATGTCCAAAAATAGATGATTGGATCCAGAAGATGTGGTACATATACACAATGGAATACTATTCAACATTCAAAGAAGATTAACACATGCAATTTTCAGCGACATGGATGGAATTAGAGGGGATCATATTCAGTGAAATAAGCCAGAAAGAAAGAGAAAAATATCGAAATGGCTTCACTTATAACAGGACTATGGGGAAACCAAATAGGAGAGAGGCACCTAGCCAAGGGGAAGGGGAGGGAATAAGGGCAAAAAATGGAGGAGAAAAGGATACAAGGGACCATGGAGATGGATCACTGGTGAATTGGTGGTGGGTTACCCAAGGGGAATACAAAATGTAAAAGATATAAATAATAATAAGATATATATATATATGATATATATAAAGATAAAACAAGAGGTTATCCTTGATGCTTCTGCCTTTCAGTCTCAAAATCTAAACCATCTGCAAGAGCTCTTAATTAAATCTCCAAACAATCTCAAATTGCTTTCCTTTATCTCTAATATCTTAAACCTACTCCAAATCACCACGGCTCTAGCCTTGTCTATTACAGAAATGTCCAAAGTGTCTTCTTTCCTCCGCCTACTACACATCCTTGTAACTCTTCACGCAAAGAAACAGCTCTGTTTTTAAGTAGATGGTAATAGAAGGGTTTGATGGCACAGGTCACTGGAATCAAGACTTAAAATAAAAGGAGGGGCCTCCCTGGTGGTGCAGTCGGCAGCGTGTGATGCGAGTTCAATGCCCAGCAAGGGAGAATCCCACATGGTGGGGCAGACCTCTCCTGGCTCGCTCGCTGCTCCTCTCAGCAGTGTATTTCTGTTCTGCCTGTTCTGCTCCCCACTCTGTCTCTGGTGAACCCTCTCGCCGCCCCACGCCTCTGGCGTGTACCCCAGCTTGTATGTATAAATAAATAAATCTTTAAAAAATAAAAATAAAAAAATAAAAGGAGAGCCTGTGTAACTACCCAAAAAAACCAAAGTACACGGAAGGTGACAAACAAGGACCTTAAAAAATAGTTTTTATTCTAAGGGAAATAGATACTGAAAGGTATTAAGTTTTGAAGAGAAATCTGGGTTGAAGGAGGCAAGAATGGAATTTAGAGAATCCTGTTAGGAAGTTATTAGTGCAGTTTGGCAGAGCAACTAGGAAGGCATAGAAAAATTCAGATAAAAAATATTTAGAAGTTATGAATTTGCTGTGGAGGGTGAAGAGATGAATGGTATTAGGACAACTTTGGTTAAAGAAACCCTGTGAAGGCTGGTACAACCTACTGAGGTAAGGAAGGAGGACTGAGGGACCAGGCATCTAGATGGATAGGGGAGGTAGAAATTTTGCAGGGACATCGCAAAGGTTGGTTCCAAAGAGACAAAGATCACTGGGCATTCATCTATAGAAGCACTACAAAATAAATCTTTGAAAATGAAAATATGCCACTGACATTTTGGATACAGAAGGTTTGCCATTCCTATTAGAAAGTCAAGTAGAGAGGCAGACAGTTTTATACATGAGCATAGAGTACAAAGAATCTTTATGATTCTCCCCAGTTACCTTCTAGGATACTCTTTAATTGTGCATGAAATGTGTTTGCAGTGCTAGAAAATCTGTGCGCAGTAATAACCAAATGACAAAATTAACTAGCAGCAATATGGCACACAGCAAGGGCGCTTTTTTGTATAAAGGCAATAGCCATGTCACCAGACAGAAGAGCATATCCACTGAATACTTTAAGATACCAAACTATTTTTAAAAAATCAAAGTACAATTTTTGTTAGTCTATGTTTTCAGATCAAAAGAACTCATCACTCGCCCTGATCACACACACTCACATAATTAATCATCATCATCATGATCAGAAACCTCAAATATTTTCAAAAATAGAAGTGGTGTCATGTACTAATCAGGAAGAATAACTGCCCAGTTTTAATCCAGTCTTAAGCCATCCATAAACATTACACATAGTGTAAAAAGAATAAAGCTAATAAAAAGTATTTTCATTTTTTAAAAAATGTTCATTTTGTTTTCTTAAAAAATTAAACTATTCTGACTCATCTATTCATCTAAATGCTCTTTAAAATCTTTGTGTCCCAAATAAACATTTATTTGAGGTTGGCCAAGTTTTTTTTCCCATGGGAGAAAAAAAAAAAGTGAATCTGAAACAGTTTTCTCAGGCAAACCAAAATAAAGAATTGCATGACAAGAAGTGACTGAGTACATATGAAGGCCTTTGTAAATGTTTTATTTATAATAAAAGGAATACTAATTATTGATCATTTAAAGAAGTGATGAAAATCTCTATGATTGTCAGATAAAAATAAGTTAGACTAAAATGACTTAGGTAAATTACCTCTTTTAATATTTTTTACTATAATATTTTTAAAATCATTAAGATTGTCTTTTAATTATGAAGACTGTCAGTGGGGAAATTAGATCTTGTTGCTATTCAAAGCACTAAGGACAACTCCCAGCATGCATAATTCTATCATTTATTGTTCCATAAAAACTTTCATCAGTAGAATAGACTTCATTAGTCTTTCATCTGTATTAGTTAAAAAGAACAAGTTATTGTGCTTCAATTTCTTTAAAAATATGGTAAGCAATTACTTTCCAAAAAAGGAAAAAGGAAAAGAGGCATGTACACCTTTTGGAATTGTCAAAAAGAATCAACCACTCTACAGAAAGTAAATGCTTTTATGCTTTATGAACCTTTTTTACAAGAATGAAATGTCACTGAAAAGAAATCTCATCAGATTTTAGAGGACTTGCGATGATTCGAAACTTGATTCTTTACTATTGTTTGTCATGCTTTATACTCTACCTTTATCTTCAAAAAGTTTAACCACTGAATTTGAAAGAGTCGCTTAAAAATATGGTCAACAAGTGAAATATCACTAAAAATTCTAGACTTGGGTTCTCATAAATCTGCAGAAAAGCGACCACACTGATCACGTAAGATAATGGGCTTTTACAGATTATTTTAGGTATAGACCGATGCATTAGACTTGCCAGTATCCTTTCATATCATGAGTCTTTATTCATTTTAGTTTCTAATGAAATCCAGTTGAAAGTGTGTACCTCTGTCCTATTTTTAGAAAGAGGGGCAGAGGACTGGGTAAAGGCATAGAATACCAAAAGGTAGGCAGAACTCACTTTGATATGTAAAATGTATTTAGAAGCATATATGCACACAAATGTGTGTATATACCTGTGTGTGTGCAGTAAGTCCTCATTTAACAGGTATAGGTTCTTGGGAAGTGTGACAAAGTAAAAAGATAACAGAACCAATTTTATCAGCAACTACTGATATAAACAATAGTTAAGCGTCTATGGTATGTTTCTGGTCACAGAAACATCTAAATAAAGACCAGAAACTCTTCTAATGCTAACTAATAATTTGCATTCATTCAACCATTCCAACCTGCTTATTTCAGGTGAGGGTATCCGGTGGCGAGAGCCTGTCCTGACCCCTCAGTCCGCAAGGCAAGAACCAAACCTGGGCAGCCTGTGCTTCCATTGCAGGTCTCACTCACACACACTCACACTGGGATAATCTAGACATTCCAGTGAAGCTAGAGTGCACATCTTTGGCGTGTCAAAGACAACTGGAGTACAGGAAGAAAATGGATGCAGACAGGGAGAGAAGGTGCAAACGCCACACAGCCGGGGATTCTCAGTTGGGAATCGAATTTTTTTTTTCAATCAGTGTTGCACCAAAACAAGATGACACTGAAGGATATGTTATTCGAAGACCTGCTGTATATGCACATACATATGTATCAAGCAAATCTCCACTTATCATCCATCCACCTATCTCCTTTGCAGTTATTTAGTACATTAGGAATCTCAAGTTCAATGTGCACTAAGGAGCATTGATAGTAATTTCTGGAACACCTAAGGAGGCACAGAGGCAGTAAATACCTCTTAACACCTACGATGTGGGAAATATTATGCTTACTGTACACATGGTGAAACAGGATATCCGAGAGGTTAACTTTCTTTTCACTTCTCAACATGTAAATTAGTTTTTATTTTCTTCAGTCACCAAGTACTATGAATTTAAATTCTAGTTTTTAAAGCTATCAGTGACAATGTACAGTTTAATTTTAAAAATGAACTTCACTCATTTTTCCTAGTATCTCTCATGTATGCAGAAGGTATACATGTTAATTAACTTGCTTGCTTTTCTCATTAAAAAAATCACTATTTAAAAATCAAGTTTTAGAAAGCTATCTTTCATTTAAGAGTATCATTAACTTTCTGAAGCACTATATATAGTTAATAAAGTATCAGACAGAGCCTCCCACATGGCATAAGGGATTAAGTCTCAGCACTGTCACCACCTTGGCCTGAGTTTGATACCTGGTCAGGGAGTTAACCCAGATATGGTGCAGCAGACCTCTCCTGTCTCACCCACTGCTCCCCTGAGCAGTGTATCTCAGTAAATCTGTCTGTTCCGCTCCCCACTGTGTCTCTGGTTAATCCTCTCACCCCCACACCTCTGCCCTACACCCCAGTTCTTCTACACATAAATAACATTTAAAATGTACCCCAGCTTGTATGCATAAATAAATCTTTAAAAATAAATAAATAAATAAATAAATAAATAAATAAATAAATAAATAAAAAGGGACCTCCCTGGTGGCACAACGGGTTGAGTCTCGGTCTCTGAAGCTGTCCACAGCCGATGCAGCACGAGTTCAATCCCCAGCCAGGGAGATTCCCACATGGCGCTGCAGACCTCTCCTGCCTCACCCGCTGCTCCCATCAGCAGTGTACTTCAGTAGATCCACCTGTTCTGCTCTCAGCTCTGTCTCTGGTGAGTGCTCTCACCACCCTACATCTCTGGCCTACACCCCAGTTCTTGTGGGCATAAATAATCTTTAAAAAAATAAAACATAAAATAAAAAGTATCAAGCAAATAATGTAAAAGAAAAGGATCAATGCAGCAATGAATTCTAGAAAAATTGGGTTAAAAATAATTTTTAAAAATAATTTTTAAAAATATTTAAGCAAAATACCACGGTGGTACTATTTTTCATGTAGAATATTGCAAGAGAAAGGGAACTAAGATTGCTGAGGGTGTCATTCTAATACAAAATACATTTTGCACTTTTTTCAAATAAAAAATGTAAAGAATTGATTAAGATAGTAAATTTCTAAGTCTACATTTTATAAGATTTCCTTTAAGTAATATTTTATGGGATCAAATCAGAATAACAGGATATGATTATTTGATTTATCAAATATATACCAATCTTAAATGTATTTGAAGCAGGGAAGGGCTAAGATGATTAAACATAGGATAGTAACTAATCTTATTTGTAGTTCATTATCAGACAAATCATGATAGCTTTTCTTTGACTCATTCTCACCCAAAAAACTATTCCTTATCTTTTTCCTCATGAAAGTGTAAAGGACCATGGATTTTACAAGTCTTAAATTAGTCTGTATTCAAAAAATTATCACCAAAAATACCTCTTTCTACCAAGCAATGAAAAGCTGGCCTTATAAAATTTCATTGTTTACTTAAACTTTCTGACTGGAAAGTCCATATATTCCTTCCGTAAAAATGAGGGGGGAGGGATTTGATATCAGGATTTCCCCATAAAGAAAAATAAACCTTTTTATCCCATTTACAAAAAGTCACTTTGTGGACTTGTACGTGAAGTTGTTTTTGTATAATTTCACACAATAATGACTGAAGGGAAACGGATGTTCATTTTCAGGTGAAAGTTTAAATTATAAACACTTTAATAGATTTTAATCCTACATAATCCAGTGATCTGTCCTAAAATAGACAAGTAATTTTATATATTTTTTAAAAAGACTATTTATTTATGCATACAAGCTGGGGTACAAGCCAGAGGCGTGGGGCGGTGAGAGGTTTCACCAGAGACAGAGTGGGGAGCAGAACAGGCAGATGGACGGAAACACAGTGCTGAGGGAGCAGTGGGCGAGGCAGGAGAGGTCTGCCCTGCCATGTGGGACTCTCCCCAGCCGGGTATCAAACTCGTGTTGCTGCTGCTGACAGCTCCACAGCGCAGTGCTTAACCGCTGAGCCACGAGGGTGGCCGTAATTTTACATTTTTAAAGACAAGGTAAATGCTGAAGCTGGAAGTAAACAAAAAATACACATTTTTTTTTTCTTTTTTGGAAAGACTCAAATACCCTTGCAAACATTTCCAAGAATCTGAACTCCAACTTTTGAGCCAGAACATCAACAATGTAATGAATTTTCCTAGTCTATTCAAACACTTCTTTTCACATGAAAAAGGAAAAATTGAAAGGACAAAACCAGAAACACTTACAATAGAAAGCAGAAATTATTGTGTTAGGGCATTCAACTTTGTTAGGAGAAATATGATAGAACATATACAAATACATTTTCATGAGGAAGAATAAGTTAGGAAAGTTCACAAAAATAAAGTTTGGTGAAAAGATTTACATTTTTACATTAAAAATCAAGTGTGATTTAAAATATATTTCCATTTCTTTCAGAAAATGTTGAGTACCTCTAACACTGTTGCTATTTAAGTATAAAAATCCCACTTGTCTAGAATGACCCAGACGTCATCTCCTTTCCTCTGAACAGCCGAATACATTACGGTTGGGACAAATAAAGGTCACACAACTTTTTTAATATTAATGCATGCAGGCACTGAAGTATTTTCACCTTAAAATTGAAACTTAAAAGTGAAATGAAGGTCTAGAAATATCGTTTTTAAGAACCATAGGGACTGATGAGTTCTGGACAGGCACATTTTCAAAATAATTATTATCAGAGCTGGTTTGGTAAGAAAAAGTGTCTAAGATAAGCATTTTCTTGCCTTCCTAACTAAAATGGAGTTATTATCTTTTCCTTGGCAGGGCCCACTTACATATCAATTTTTGTTTTCTTCTGAAGATGTAGGTGCCATTGCACATGCAGATAAGGAAGACAGAAACTGGTAAACACTACAGCTTTCCTGTAACTTTTATTTCTAAGAAAGTTTCTGTGTGGTAACCTGCATTTTTGATCATTTCTCTTTCTTTTGTGTAAGGCAGAGTAATCATGTAAAAAATCCTAATTGATATAACATGATCTTCCAGTAAAAAGTCAAAATATTGAATTACTAGTTGAAATATTGACTCAAAAGCCAAAGTCATGATTTCCCTCAGTTACCAACCTTTTAAAACATGGCTTCCTCATTACCTACCATGTGTGGGCAATCTCAATAGCATTTATTCAGAATATTTTATTTCTCTGTTAATATAAGAAGCAACTCTCCATGTAAGAATTTGTCTAATGCACCAATTTGTTTTACTGGTGTTAATATTTGAATTCAAATACTCTGAATTTGGATATTTTAGAAAGACCTTCCTTATTTTAAAACCCACAAATTCTGTCATCATCAGAAATCTCTTCTGCACGGTATTTCATAAATCTGTTTCATTACTCTGGAATAACTGATGAAAATAATGGGATTATGCCAGCATACATAGAGAGTAAAACTATTAAGAATTCATGATTTCAATTTAGGACGAACTCGAAATCTTTACAGCCAATTAGTATCACACTCCTTAGTAACATATTTGATTTTGAAAAGAACTTTTAGTGAAAATTTCAAAATATACCAAAATCAAAGTGTCTGTGTATGTATTCCAGTATATTTGAATGCCAGAGAAATTTCACAGCTACTAAGGTTGTTTGTTTTTTTAAACTATTCTTAGCAGATAAAATGTTTAAATAAATGTTTAAATAACACAGGGACATTATGAAACTATGGCAAAAACAACAGCCAACTTCTTCTTATTTTGTTTAAAGCTGCCAGGGAAGAAGTCACTGCCCAAAACTCAATGCCCTTGGATAAGTAATCTGACAAACCCAGCTGCAGTCACAAAATAGAGTATTATGCAGCTGTTACCATGAATGGCACAGAGATGTGAACTGCTTGAGAGATATGTTTCAGTTATTCTAAAATCTGCAAATCAGAATCCATTGCGAGATACAATTTGCCTTGTTTTAATAAATGCACAGAGATCTGTGCATTTACAATGGACCACTTACATTGTTTACAAATGTGGGAATGGGGGTGAGAGGAGTGAGGCCACTATTATTTAGCCCCAGGCTTCTTTAAATTTTCTTATCATAATATATTGCTTTTGCTAAAGTAAAAAAACAAAGGGACCATTGAAAGCAGCCAGTTATCTGGCAATGTAAATGGGTTTAGATAATACATAATGTTCAGAAGAGAGTGTTTTGGAAGTAAAATCAAAACCAAAAAACAGTTGCTTCCATTGTGCTGACTGCTTATCTTGCAAAGGCAGTCTTCAAAAAATCCAAGACCCACCCCTCTGCATCACTCCTACAATTAGCACTGGGTCAGAGAAAGGTGCATCTTCCAATCTCTTCTGTAATAACTAAATAAACACAATCCATGTGATCTAATTTAATTGTGTGGCTTTTGTTGCCTGAGTACTTAAAATAATTTCATTAGTTTATTTTTCCTCACTGTTCTAGAATATATTCAATGAGCAACATTGATGTTTAGTCTAACAAATAATTTTCTACATTTTTTAAAATAAAGAATGGAACATAAAAGTGTACTTCTGGATCCAGTGAAGAAAAAGGTGTCATGCTGGGTTTTTAAACAGAGGAAATTTAATACAGGTGATGGAGAGAGTTGAGAAGACAAAAGAGGAATATTGAAGTGACTCAGATTAGCAACAAACACCCAAAGCCAAAAGCCACTCTCATCCCTAGACTGGCAAGACAAGTGAAGGACCTGATGCTCCAAGAATCCAGGGCTGGCTCCATCTGAAGGGAGCTAAGAGCAGAGTAGAGGCTTGCACAGAAGCTGGGTGACTAGAGAGGGAGGGGGGGAGGAAGCCTTCTATAGGTTACACTAGTTAAGAAGTCAATGAGCAAAGGGAAGTTGGAAAATACAGTTTGCAAGGAAATGATAATGCCAAGAGAAATAAAATTTCAGGGCCTCCCTGGTGGCATAGGGACTAAGTCTCAGTGCTACCACGCCATCACCATTGCAGGGTGATCCCAGCCAGGGAGCTAGCACACATGGCACAGCAGACCACTCCTGTCTCCCCTGCTGCTCCCCTCAGCAATGCATTTCAACAATCCGCCTGTTCTGTTCCCCTCTCTCTCTGGTGAATCCTCTCACCGCCCCCCACCCCACTGTTCCTCTGGCCTATACCCCAGTTCTTCCATGCATAAATAAATCTTTTTAAAAAGAAGAAAAGAAAAAATTTCATCAAGGATTAATTAGCACTTAAACTTTTCAAAATTTATTAGACTATTTTCACTTTCTAGCTGTCTAAACTACCAACCCCCACCCCGACACACACCCTGCACACATGTGCTTATACAAACCTAGTCACAATATCAACATAAGAAAATCCTATAACAAGTGTAAGGCCATGAGTTTTAGAGCCTACACAGATCTAAGGACTCGCTTGTCCTCCCAATCTCAAAACAAATTATTTTTTATTATCTTTAAATGTATCTATATGTAACTTAAAAGTTGCTACCACGAATGCCTCTATACTTTTGATTTAATTATTAATGAAGCATAGATACATTATTATTTACCTTAGCATTCTTACTAAACTCAAGTTTAATTCTTACCACTTTAATTCTAACTATTTCTTTTTGCTCTAATTTGAGGCAAACAATCACATTCACTGGAAATAATAAAATTTTAATCCAAGTTTATCAAGTCTTACTCTGTGTGTTCCATGTATACAATGAGATTTTCTAAAACAAAATAATAATAATAATAATAATAATAATAATAATAATAGTGCTAACAGGTTATTTTCTAATTTTAATGAAAACTCTTGGTTTTATAAATAAGTTCATATTTTAGTATTTTTATTAGGGATGGCTGCTGAATTCTATCAAATGTCAGAATTTATTGAAGGGATTATAATCATTCCTATTCAACAATGGATTTCCTTCATATTCATTCTTCTATCTCCTTTTCTTAATCATCCTATATTTCTTTGCTTATGTCCAAAGTGTTTTAGCATTATAATAAAACCAGCCAACAAAAGTATATTTTTCTTCGTTTGTAGTTATTCTGCCTATTTATGAACCACAAAAATTAGTCTGAACTATGTCTGTGGTTCTTCAACATTTCTTCACTAGTTTCATCATTGCTGGATAATGAGAAGCTAGCTGCTGCTTTGCTGCCAAATCCGTGCTTTTATTCAATTTCCAGATTCAGAGCTGTTCTGGATGGCTAAGGTTACTTACAGCCAAACTTCTGTCATAAAGGCATTTACTTTTATAGCTCCTGGAACTGCTAAAGGACTTAGTACACTTTTACTCTCATTATACAGAGAAAACAAAAAACCAAATCACCAAAAATCCAGAGAGTTAAGTAGTTTTTTCCAAGGATATGCATCATAGTCTTAGGATGACATCTCTGCCTGTCAATTAGGTAATATTATTCACATACTGTAAGTTTTCTTTACTCCACTTGGTTTGGGAAATGAAGATTTTCCCACATGAAGTTATAGTTAAGACCTGGAACATTAGAAAATCATTAGAAATTAGGTGTTTTGATCCATGCCGGCCATCGGAATATGTTCATAGTGGGTGATTAGTAAAGCTGACATTGAAGAAAAAGATTACACAATGGAATACGAGTGACAGGTCATAGAGCAGATGATAGTATGGAGGACCTGGGAGAAGTAAGAGGTAGACTTCAGGGAGGAACAAATAATGAGGAACAATAAAAAGCTGATCTGACTGGAGAGAACAAGAAGGTAGTATTGATGTTAGGTTACTAAGCTTTGTAGCCTTAGAACAGAAATTTCATTACTATTTGATGAGAAAACAATATAGGATTTTAAAAACAGGGAAAAAACAAAGTGGCTGCAACAGAAGATGAATTTTTAGGAATCAGGCCCCAAGTACACTTCACATCTCAAAGAAGTTAACATCAAAATCATTTGCTTTAAGACAAGACTAGCTAATGTCTTTCTGGTCATTATAAATCAGATAGTAGGTTAGATTGAACAAATAATTGTCAATGAACTGATTTTGAGACTTTGGATGAGAATGGTGTCTGATGAAATGTCACAATAACTGCAGTGTTTCAAAAGCAACACAAATGTACAGGAGGGGAATTTAAACTTTCTGAATATCCACGAGGTGCCAAACGTATGCCAAGCATGGCTGCTGAGCCCTGTGTGTAAATCTGGAGGCCTCCAATTTTGGACCCACATATTATAAAAAGATGATAGGTAAAGTGTGGCACATTCAGCTTAATCTAAGGGAGTAGTAGTTAATATAAAAAACATTACAGTAGCATAAACATAAATCTGATCTGAGCTTTCTTCCCCATCTAATTCACTTCTTCCTGCAATCATTTTAATTCCTAACAAATATTTCTCCAAAATCTAGGCTCTCTTATTCAGAATTAGCAACTCTCCTCACATTTTGTTTATTACTCTAAAATCTAAAGAGTCTTTTTTTGTTGTTGTTGTTCATGAAGATTCACTAAGCCCATAGATAGGGAACCTACATAACCCACAATTCCTTGGGCTACAATACAATGGACACCAGTTGATTCCTCCCAAGAGAATGCTAGGTGGGTGTATTTGTATTACTGGTGACTTTTACTTTATTATGGCTTTTTTTTATCAAATCAAAAATTCCAAACTTCTGACGAAAAAGTTATTTTCTTAGGCAAAGGTTTTTGCATATTTCATATCTAGTCTCATAAGGTAACACATCTGCAAAATGAATGGTTACTTTTAGCTTCAGTTTGTCTGTCTCTGCGGTGGCAGTTACATTTCTGTACACTCACATTTATGTTCTAAATTTGTTTCCCCTGGCAAAAATGACAACAATTTTTTTTTCCTGAATTATGGTAGTAAGAGAGAATATCAAATTTATAGGATATTTAATAAATCCTTTTGGGGGGAGGCAAGGGAATGCCTCAAATGAAAGTTTACTTTGCTAATCCAAATGTTACAATATGCCAATAAGAGCAGCATTTCCTTTCTCTTCTTCTGAATGAACAGCTATCATAAATTCAGTTTTTCCAGCACACTCTACCTTTAAAGATCTCCTGACATCTCAAATGCCTATTTGACATCTTCACACTAATGGTCCTTGGGCACTGGAGACCCTGCTCCTGTAAGACCAACTGCATCATCTTTCTCATCCTAATCAGGTCTTCTTCCCTCCAGTGTTCTCTATCTCAGTCCAGACAATCATGCAACTAACAGGTACCCCAGCAAGAAAAGTGAGCCTCATTTCATCCGCTTCCTATCCTTCCACTCCCAAGTGCCACCATATTCCAAAGCTGACCACTTTGCATCCCAAATGCTCTGTAATATGTTTATTTATCGTCACGCCAACTACCCGACCCTGTTCCAGGCCACCATACATCCCTCGAAAATTACTGCACTCGCTGTTTAACTCCTGTCCCTGCGTTCCTCCTCCACTTTTCATCTATTCCCAACATACCAGCCATCTTTCTAAGTACAGCCCTCAGGCCGCTATATAAAATTTTCAATAGTTTTCCAGTTTTTAAAGATAATTTTCAAACTCTTCTCAGGAACTAGTTTCTATTTATTTCTCTACATTCATATAAAACCACTGCTATTCATCCCCCACTTCCTCTATAAGCCTCAGATTTCTGGACCTGCAAGTTTCCACGTTCTCTCTTCATTCCCAGCTCTTATAAAGATGGTTACCCTCACCAGGGAACACTTTTCTCACTTATTCCTATCATTGGTCTAACTCCTCTTTTAGCCATCTCTTTTAAATTGTTCACTTCCTCCAGAAGAGAGAGCTTAACTCCCAAAATCTGGGTTTAATGGCTCTTCTTAATTTATGCCTCCTATAAAAGTACTCTCTTCCTCTTACTAAAAGTTTTCTCCCCTTTTGTAGGATCTGTGCCCAGAGCACACAAAACTCTTAAAAATATGTTTAAAGCATAAATTTGTGTTAAAAAATGATCCTCACATTAATAATTTTCAGATCAAAGGCCAGCAATATAAATTCTTTTCCTTGCCTTCCTTCCTCTCTCTTTTTAAAGAAAATCTTATTACAGGATACTTGCAGGATGTTTTCTATTGTACTAGATGTGTCTACTAACCTGAAACTGAAGACAAAGAGCGATAAACCACTTCCTATTTAAAGAGAACCATAAATATCTCATGCTAGACAATGCCCTCAGGACCTTCTAAAATGTGGTTTAAAAAGCTCTGTGACTGGTACCCGTACAACAAGCCTGTCCACTTCTTAGGTCTCAAGGGAAAAGTGAGGGAGGAAAAGGAGAGAAAAATGCAGTCATGTGTCTCTGCCTGGGCTCTCAAGGTAGGGAGAGGAGGAGAATTAGGGGCTAACCCCAACCAAAGGTAAACAGAATGAGAGCTAACAATATCTATCATAACTATGACAATATTTACACGAAAGTGGAATTTTAATCACATACCTCATTCAGATATGCATCTGGGGAATATGCTCCATTGATTATCCTTCCTATCTGAAGATGGGGAAAAAGAAATTGAAGGCTAACAGGCAATGAAAGGGAAAGGTGTGGCTGTTCGGCCTACACGCTCAGCCGTTGGCAGTTCACTGATGTGAGAGTCTCACAAATTCGCGGACACTGAGAAGGAAGCTGGCCCTACAGCTCAAAAAGGTATCCAGCCATGGGTGGTCACTGCAGTATGAAGATGCCAAGAGGTGTCCATCCCAGGTCAGCAGCTGAGGGAGGCTGGGCGAAGGCAGGCATGCCAGCGCCAGATGTCCCCACCTGTCAGGGCACCCTGCCCAGAGAGAAGGCGGAGGCTGCACTCCGGGCAAATTACTGGCTAAAGGAAGATGGCAGCTCCAATCTGGGGGGTCCTCTGGGAGGGTGGAGTAACTGGAGAACACCTCACCACAGAGACCACCAGCAACAAAGAACCAGACCAAGCCGGATCAAACCCTGGTGTGGCTCTCATTACTGCCTTCTCTCCTTCCTCCTCCTTTCCTTACACTCAAATATTAGAAGGGGAAGAAAATGACCCACAGGCCAACACTACTGCCTCTCCCTCTTCCCTGAGACACGTTCTATGCTTAGAGTAAAGCGGTAATGTAAAAAAGCAGAATTAACTGCTCTGCTCTGAACCATTTGTAAGAGAAGAGCCTGGCTATGAGGCTGAAGTATGAAAGTGAACAGAAAGCTTTTTTCTCTAAATAACCAAAAGTTATTACATAGTTACAGAAACATTTGAGATGAGATGTCAGTTACAGGACAGGAATGGAAAACTAACAGACTCAGAAAAGGTTTAATGTAATTTCATGTCTATACTTTACCATGTTCAGATTAGATCATGCCCTTATACTAGATTGTGCCATTATACTTGACCATGTTCAGATGACATGAGGAGCGTGCTGTTGTTATAAGGGGTTAGACACGAAAGTAACACTACGCAAATGAGGCAACCATTTGCTAGAGTAGGTCTAGCACCTAGTTGGACCTTCACATATTAAAGACAATTTATCAAAGCCATTCCATAATACTCAATAGAAAACATGGTTTTCTTTCTAACCACCTATCTTTTCAAAAAGTTTTATTAATTACTTATCACAACTATCAAAAGAAGGTATTTACAAAAATAAGACATTACCCTATACCTTTTAATGCACTTTTTCAATATAATACATTACAGAATGATTTTGAACTTCAGTGACATTCCTTCATTCATGATTTCGCATCTTAATGGTATTATTACATGGTTTCCAAATGAGGTTGTCTGTAATTTCATTATTACTCATGACAAATCTAAGAATGCTGCAGATTAATAACTCTGAAAGTATTATAGTTTTACATATCATACATATTAAAATATTGGCTTCTGTGACACAAATAAAATTTCATTCTTAGAAAAAAAAGGAAAGAAAATTCATGTGTGCTGCAAAATTATTCAAATTTTAACATGATCCTCCTTACCAAGGACATTGCATTAACTTACTGGATACATACCTCATAACTATAAATGTAGGCATACAAAACACTCTACACATATCCTAATCACAGTGAGATTTTCTTTGGCCCATCTGTTCAAATTTTATGCCAAGAACCAAGAAAAATCTTGGAAGTCCTATGTTCTAGTTGTAAAAACAGAAGATAAATTCTGAATCACAGAATATTAGACCTGGAAAAACCAATCCAATACAATTTGATTTATTCAAAAGCCATTATGATTGATGTGCCTTTTCCCCTACAAGAAATAATAAACGTCTCTAAACATTATAACCGCATATACGCGAACAGAGACCAATCACTCCTAATTGTGTTTCTGTGCTGCTGTTTATCTTGTCTGTACAAAGGTTTTGACCACATTCAACAAACATCCAATAATTAATATGGTTTCACCTATGGGGATAAGGAGCACCATAATCTCAGGATTTTAATATTCCTTTGAAATTTATTTCAAAGCTGTGCTAAACAAATCAGAAAGCTTCAGCCAAGTAGTCCACCCACGTCAACAAGCTTTCTCTACCTAATGATAATTACAGTTTGTAGAACAGGCAGCCTCTAATATACAGCATCAACTTTAGAAGACGAATATCTGTAAGGGCCTTTCTGTTGCCATAGAAATATCTTCAGGCCACCTTGTCCTCAGCATGAAACATTACCTTCACATTAACGTGCTATTAAGGTGGCATGTGTATGTGTGCACACACACACGCACATGTCTGAGTGTGTGTTATGCTGGCTTCAGTGTATATATTAGCCCAAATTACAGGATAGCTCACACTGACCTGACAGTTATAAATGATGTGTGGTCCTTAGTTCTAAAACATTCCCCAAAATGGAGAACACAAATCTTCTCGGTGACAGTAGCCCCTGACTAATGGGTTCTTGTTCCCTTGGCTCAATTGAAAACTTCCATAATGCAGCAGAGCAATAAAGATCAGCAGAGAATTCTCCATATCCCTTTTCTTCATTCTAAGCTCTGGGGTCAGTGGCTTCCTAAAGTACAGGTCTAATCTGCAGTTGTGGAACAGGGAAATAAACATCATGCCAACCCAAACATGAAAAACATTTTAAGATAATTAATTGTGGTTAGGAGGCTGGAATACTGTTTTAAATTACTTTAAAGGTTGTTTTTAAAGAATCAAATGAACTTCCCTGAGGCATATTAATGGCTACAAACTACAAATGTGTTTTATATATCTATAAATACTTCTGGTTGAAATTTATAAGCAACCATTTGAGACTGTAGGTACAAAATTGAACTTTGTCATCTATAGTCCTTATACTTTAACATGCATAAAGATCATTTAAAAATAAGTCTCAAGTAAATATAAAGGAAAATTTAAAAGGAAAAAAAAAAACCATACTTATTTAGAGTTTATTATCCCAAAATAGTAGTGGTCTATCAGGGAGTAGCTATGGGAAAAGAATGGGGAAAAGAGTGTTTAAAAAGTAAGATTCAGAAACAGTGGGGGAAAGTGTGAATATCTGTGATGCTGAGCCACCTTTGGTAGGCATTGCATTGTGCTTCTTAGTCACTTACTAACCTAATTTGTCTAATTCAGGCTGCCAGACATTATAATAGGCATTTCGACATATGTTCTCTCAATTACTTCTAAAAAAACTTCCATGGGAGAAGGTAGAAGCAGAGTATTATTCCATTTTTACAGCAGATTCCAAAGCTCAGAAGATCGATTTGCCCAAGCTCACAAGCATGTTCACAGGGCTACAGGAAGTGACAGTAACGCTAACTCCACTGTCTGTGTTCTTTGCCAGACTTCATTATGGTCTTACCTAAGGATTTACTTTAGTGAGCATAACAGTCACACATTACATTCTAAAATGTTCTTTACACAAATAATTTTTTCAACACACCAATAATTTATCGTTAAACCAGAATCAAACCAAAATCAAAGAAAATCGTTGATTTTCTTCTGTCTACTTTTTAATGTTATACTCAAAGGTGATTCCTAATTGTATAAATAATGCAGTTCCAATTCATTAACAGCCTTATGTTATTTTCAGTGAGATGATATAACTAGGACTTAATGAAAAGTCAAACACAAGGAGAACCTTAAAATAAATGTTGTCCAGCAATCAGACCCTGAGTTGTTTTTTTCAATGTCATTTCTTATGGAATCACTAAGGCATCCATCTGCACAGTCTTCATGAGCTTATCCTAATAAGATACAGCTGCTATATTCAGATCAGTTCCTCTACACATGCCACTGAAAAATTATCTTTATATATTTTTAACAAAAATGTTGAACTACAAATTAAGACATTGTACTTTTTTCATCTGTGCTAACAAGAGGTTTTATGTAACATGATCTAAAAGAAGATATCTTCTCATTCAGCTGATGTCTAATTGATACATTAATTTTTAAAGAGATACCATTTGTTTTAAAGAGACACTGTCTGTGTGTGGCATTTGTGTGTGCCAAAACATGCTGAGACAGTGATGAAGTGATCTTCACATCAAGAGATGGGCAATAAACACTAAAATTAACCACAGAGTCTAAAGTCTTATTAATTATGCCATTCCACAAAGACATGATAAGCCTGTAAAAGAGCAAGGACAATAAGAGAAAGGAAAAATTTGACACAATATTTGAAAATATACAAAAACAACACAAATTTGGCCATTTTTCTAACACATTCAAGTCAATAAAGAAAAACAGGATTTGTACCTAACGTCAAATTTAAGAATAGGACTGCATGATTCCTTGTAAGCTATGCTATCCACATACCCAGTAGAGTTACACACTTCTCTAATAATGAGATCAACTGCATTTTAAGTTGTGTGTGGGAAAGCTTCCCTGCATTTAGGCCCAAATTTATAATGGATTCAATCTATAGATAAACTAGCAAATGTAAGAATGTGATCTACAACAAGGAGGAATAGCCCAGATATGTTTTAATAACAGTTATAACACAGGTGATCAAAACCTTCAAATCTCAACAGCAGATATAGGTCAAGACAAGGTTAGATAAGAACTAACTAATTAAAATAATTTCAATCATGGATTTCAGGGAAAAATGTGGCCAATGTGTTTAGTCATATAAGGGTTCTACATGCTAATTATAGCTAGTAAGCTATAATTATAACTAGTAAGCTAGTAAGAGTCACTGAAAAAAACCTTACAGTTCCTCCTAGGACAAACACAATAAAGATGTTTTCTGGAATGTATAGGTTGATTTATATAACAATCATTTCTCTCAAATCTCTCAAATTCTTTGTTTCCTGGGTCATTCAGTATATAGAAAATGCAATTTTCATTGGAGAAGACAGACTAACACACTATAAAAATTCATCAACTTCATTAAGCGATGGAAAGGTTATTACTCACGAGTATATTTTTATTACTAACTCAGTTTATTTAATTTTAATTCTACTAGCCCACAGTAATATTTGAATCCATACAGGTCAAAGGATATAAATCACAAATCCTAGCTATTTCTAGGAAAAATATGCTATTTCATTTAAGTGATGAGCTTAAAATCTAACTATATTCTTTTTTTTTATATTTGTTTTTTTGATTTTTTTTTAAATTTTTTTTAAGATTTATTTTTTATTTATACATACAAACTGGGGTACAGACCAGAGGTGTAGGGGCGGCGAGAGGGTTCACCAGAGACAGAGTGGGGAGCAGAACAGGCAGATCAGAAATACACTGCTGAGGAGAGCAGCGGGCAAGGCAGGAGGGGTCTGCCGCACCATGTGGGATTCTCCCCGGCCGGGCGTCGAACTCGCATCACCGCTGCCGACAGCTCCACAGCGCAGCGCTTAACTGCTGTGCCACCGGGGAGGCCTGAATTTTTATATATATATTTTTTTAAAGATTTATTTATTTATACATACAAGCTGGGGTACAGGCCAGAGGCATGGGGCAGCGAGAGAGTTCACCAGAGACAGAGTGGGGAGCAGAAAAGGCAGATCAGAAACACACTGCTGATGGGAGCAGCGGGCGAGGCAGGAGAGGTCTGCCACACCATGCGGGATTCTCCCCGGCTGGGCGTCGAACTCGCATTGTGTGCTGCCGACAGCGCCACAGCCCAGCGCTCAACCGCTGCGCCACCAAGGAGGCCCAAATCTAACTATATTCTGAATTATTTTATTACAGGGCTATCATGGGGTTTCAGTGTCTGAGCTTATGCACTGCATTTACTACTGTACTAACAACACTATAACTATGAAGTCCAGCTATAACTTTAACATCCAGGTCTGACTCCATGGGCAGGAACAGAGGCAGACTTAACAGTGAGGGCTGTGATCAAGAGCGGGCCAAATGGAGCACTGGGAGTCATTGTGACCTTGTCCAATAGTTTAACACTTTGTGGTCCGCTCATGTATTAGTACGTGTTTTTCTCATCAGTATCAGGCGGCTGCTCACGTATTAATACGCGTTCATCTAGTCTCCGGTTTTTCACGCCATGGTGGATTTATTTGGAACTATTAGGAGCTATTTCTTTGATCAAACTCAGTCTAGAAGCTTTACACATTGTTTTGGTGAAAGTGTAAGGTGTTTTATGAGAGAGATTACAGTTTTTTTAATATCCAGTAGTTCAGGAGTTGTGTGTGTTTTACTGAATGCTTATACCATTCATGCGGTGGCACAGAAAATGGCCGGCCCCAAGGGCTGGTAAATTTAAAGGGCACCGGCACACAAAGTGTTAAAAGAAGAAGAGTAGCAGGAATGTACAGAGCTCAGTAGATCAAGATTGGCAGACACAAAACAACAATGCTTTAGTAGTGAACAGTCATTCATGTTAATAGCAATTTACACTCAGCAAAAAGTTATCCATCACAGGTATGATACTAATTTAAATTTACAGCTTTCTGAAATGTTGATTCTATTTAATTTCCAAATTTGTTTTGTTTGTATTGGCTGTATGAGACCTATTACAGAACGGTTTTTAATCTTTAAAATATATACTTAATTCATGCAATATTGGAAACAAAAATAAACATCATTTTGGCCATGTATTAAAGATTTTTTTCCCCTTTAGAAAGGATCCATTCATTACTCATTTACTCTTCTGATATTCAGGAGAGGATGACTTTCAAATGATTGTTTTCTTAGGAAGTAAAAGGCTTTTGGTCTATTCTGCCTAGCTGAAATCTGAGGCAGCATCAACCTTTTTTAATTCTCATGAGAGTCTACTGAAATGTTATCATTATGATTAACTGTTCTATTGCAAATTAATAACCCAGGCAGGGAACTACTTGAGAAATACACAATCCAGAGTAAAATCAGCATCCCTGTGTCCAAGCCCAAAAATCTCTGCAGTGTAAGTTCCTGTACTCGTCACTGTGAATTTATGTTAACAAGAAAATCGCAATTGCAGAGATTGAAATCCCAACTAAAATAATAGCTGAATTTACACTGCATTCTCCCCTTTTCATTATATTATTACAATACATATATAAAGGCAGGGAACATGCTAAAGTATTGCACTAAAACTGATCCTTACATTTTTCACTAAGGATCTATAATAAATCTTTTGTGTTGTGTAATCCATTTTTATTCAGATTAAACATAAGAAAAATGTTAAATGTTCATAAGGAGGTGTCCTCTTCATGAAATTTCATTTTAACAAGCCCCATTCTCCCAAACTTAAGTGATCTAAAGCCAAACATCTTTCTTTGAAATTATTTCTTTTCAGCTTTCTAGATTTTTTTAATTCCTATGTTCTAATCATGAAATCCAGATGGAAAGTCACCATTGGAACTGATCTTTTCTATTACCCTCGCATCAGATCATGAGTTAGTTTATCACACTGGTTTTGATTCGAAATGTGCACTGAGCTCCTCTTCTTCATTATGTTGTATCAGTAACTTATCTTCTCATACCACACACAAGTCAAACAAACTCTTAGACCATGAAACTAAACTCCAGGTTTTTTGTCCCCAAATGCTCAAAAGACAACAAAAAAGTTTCTGCCTGACAGACACCAACATATTCATATTTTGATTTGAGTTACTTGGTAGAAACTGAACTCTAAATTCATGATTCATCAGTTCTAAAATTCCCAGTCAACACGTTTTCAAGTATTGACTCACCTGAATTCGCTCTATTCTGTCCGCTTTGGGAAGTCTGACAACAGGTACATTCAACCTCTCAACTTTATATAATCCATGTTCTGTTTTCTCTGTACTGCCTTCTTACATATATTTTCCAATCCACTAATTATCTCTTAAGCTGTGATTTACGTGCTTCTCAAATTTTCTGTTTTGTTTTTTAAGTTCAAGTTCTCCATTTTTAGAGATTCTATTTGTTCTCTTCCACGTCTTCCTTGTCACCCCAACAGTCTTCCATTGCTTGTTCAGTTTCATGTCTTATTTCTTTAAACATGAATATAGTCATTAATTTTATATGTTTGGTAACTCTGAGAATCTGAACTCAAGTGTCTAAATGTTCAGATTCACGGTGTCAGCAAACTCATTCATGATAATTTGCCTTCTTCAAAATGACTTGGTGATAAATGACTGTGACATGCCTTCATCCTAATCTGTTAAAATCCTACAACTCTCTCTCAGGGATGCTTGAGAGAGGATTTCTGTCTGTTGCTGCTGAGCATCAGATTGCAACTGACTTGGAGATACTTTAGTCCAAATCACATGTCTCAACTGAATATATCTCAGTTTGAGAATCTGTCTCTTTACTGCTTGCCTACTTCTTGAAATGCAAAGAGCAGGGCTTATATACATTTGCTCTCAGAGCAAACACCTTCCAGTTCTCAGCTTTGATTCGGGTTTATTTCTTTATAAAGTAATGTGAATGAAGGAGACACATGCTTTGGAGATTTTCTGCTCTATAATCCTGATGAAACCATCAAAAATTTACTTATCAAGGATGTTGGACTGAAATTGCACACATCAGTGGAAGCAAAAGTCCCTATTATTTCCTTAGATAGTTAAATCAACCGGTTAGTTCTTGCTTTGAAATATTTGATGACTTATTACTTACTGGAATATATTACTTGTTCCTACCTGTTGCTCAATAATATGTTCATATCTCACATTTACTACAACTAACTCCTCTGGAGCTTCCTTCCATCCTAATCAAGCCAGTCTTTTCATGCTACTTCATTTCCCTCCTGCTCAGTATATATTTTCCATTCAGCATTCTCTAAATCTGGAGTTGCTATCCTCTTTGCTCTACAACTCTAAAATCTGCCAAGTTTTAAAGCTGAGCTCAGTCCCACTTTCCATATTCCAGCATTTACTTCTCATTTTGAAGTCTTTTTAGTTCAAAACTTAACACAGAATGATACTTATCAAGGAATTCAAAAATATAAAAATCCTTATAGGTGATCTATTTCTAGCACAAAATGAAGAAAAAATTATAAGAATTATGATATCCAGTTAGTCATTCACTATCTACATGTAGTAATAAACAGTGGAACATTTAACAGATCGAAAAGCAAATTTAGCTTACTTTTAGTACTCGTGTTCCTGAAAAGACAAATACCTAAATATACTGATTATGAAATAAATCTATAATCAAAACATGAATGTAATGTTATTTAATAAACTAACGCTTCAATTGTTTTGCTACTTGTATTAGGGCAACCTTACTCTGAGTCACAAAAGCTTTAGCTAATGGAAATATTGAACTATATAGCAATGAATTCAAACTCTAGTCTCTTAAAAGAACTTGCAATAGTTAAGAAAATATAAGTTGTATGACAGTAGATGAATGAATTCTTTTTAATATCCACCCTGACTTATTAAAATGAAAAGTTACACTAGAAAGCTAATTCAGTTTTTGTTCATAAGGTTATCATAAGATGCTAAGGAGGAAGTAATGACCCCATTCTAATAATATAAATTCAGTGGAAGTGCAAGATAATCTTTGAAGATGCAATTCAATGCAATGCCCATGCACCCAGCAGACAGATTAACAGCCAATCACATTCCTACAGTCAGCAACAGAGAAACACTTACAGAAGAGTGGATTTTAAGTTCACAGAAAAGAAATGTTCCTGAAAAAGTGCATATATAGTGAATTTCTATAAACAGGAGGATATTACTTCACTTAGTCTAACTGAAGATTTTTTAATGTATCTAGATTAAAGCAAATAGTATTCCGGGAATTACAAAAAGAAAATATTCACATAATAAGAATGAGTATAAGCACTACAGCAAAACTTATATTCCCTATGCTCTGAACTATTAAAATATACACTGCGTCTTTGCACTTTCAATCTATGACTCTCCTTTCAAATTAAATATAATCTTTCAAATAAAATTCTGTTTTATGGGGCAGAGAACCTATGGTTTGCTCTAGTGTTCCTGTTCTTTTTATTCTTGTATATACAAGGTATGATGATTTAGGTTAGGATGTGTCCATCATAGGTTTGTTTGTTTTTTTGTTCCAGGTAAATATCCGCTAAAGGCACACTACTTCCTGCTCCTCCACAGTAACTTAACTCCTGAAAAGTAGTTTCTAAAATAGCTCCTACACAGCATCTCTGAAAAATGCTACCAATTGTCCCCCTAATGAGGCTACTAGAACTATTAATGTTGAGTGCTCTATTTTCAAGTTCTTTGTGTTAAAGTCTGCCCCTTTTTCTTTCATATGTCATTAAGAAAAATCACTCCCAAGTGTGGGGAAGTGAGTGGCCTTCCTTTAAGCAACTCCAGGGAAAAAATAAAACTTAATCACTTCTTTGAAGACACTGCTTTGGGTGGAATGGTGTCTCCCAACATGATATTTTAAATTCCTAAGTACCCCAGCATGTGGCCTTCTTTGGAATATGGTGTTCCAGGTATAATTAATCAAGATGAAGTCACACTGGAGTGGGGTAGGCCCCTGATCCAGTAGGGTGGCTGTCCTTAAGAGGGACAGAAAGACAAGAATGACATAGGACCTGGAGTAACACCAAGGCTTGCTGTCAAGCACCAGCAACTAAAGGGTTTAGTATGGAAGACTCCTCCCCTACAGATTTCAGAGGGATTGTGGCCCTGCCAACACTTTAATTTTGGACATCTGGTCTCCAGAGCTATGAAAGCAGGAGATTCTGTTGTTTCAAGACAAGAGATTCTGTTATTCCATTTATGGAGGCCTTAGGTAACTAACACATACACTAACTCATCCCTCCCCTTTTGTTCTTAACTGGACCTTTTATCTCTTCTTTAGTGTTTTACAATGTCAAGTTATATACCCTCACTCATAGCACCTAAGCTTTGTGCTTCCTCCTCTGCTTGTAACATTCTCTCTCTCTTCACTTCATTATCTTTCATGGCTAGTCTTTTGAGCTACGTTCTCCACGTCCCTTCCCTCATCTCCTTCCAGGCTGGGTTTTGTACAGAGCTTGTTTTCCCCCAAGCATAGCATTTCTATGACACATGTTTCCCCCACTAGACTGTAAGCTCTTTGCTTTGTTTTGTTTTGTTTTGGGGAGGGCAGATAATTTTCCCTCAAATTTTATTAATTTGTCAGTCATTTACATAACTATATTATTTGGGGGGTACATTTTCATACCACCATATGTGCACCCTTCCCACCCTCCAGCAAAACTTTTCATGCAAATTAGACTGTCAGTTCTTAAAGTGTGACTGTTTCTCATCATGTACCCCCAGGGGCAAAGGAGATATTAGGATCACAGTATTTGCTGCTGTGGTTCAACCAATACTATCGTGCATTTTCACATTCTTTCCTGTCTTCATATCACCTCTTCTCTTCTTCCCCTATGCATCATTTAATCATATTTAGATATTTGCAAGTAATGTTAGGGCTTCCTTCCTTTGAGAAAATCCTCAGGTCTAAGCTAGGAAAAACCAGCTGATACAGCACTTGAGAGTCACAGCCCAGTTCCAGGGCCCTGGGCTGTTGCTGGGGGTTGCCACGCTTTTAATCAGAGCCCGTAAATCATGGCCTGCCTTCCACACAGCTTGACTGACTGTCCTGGTGGTCAGCCGGTGAGTCAGACGAGAAGCCCTTCTTTCCACTGACGTAAGTGACAAAGAGAGAATTCTCACCCCTCAGTGACTCCCACAGTGAATGTTGCTCCTCCCACACAGAAAAAAAAAAAAGAACCGGACTGTATGGGTCAGAAATATGGATGTTGGTAACAGCGAAAACGAAAAGTAGCACATCAGAACTTAGAAAAAAAAATACATAAGCTTTTCATAACTTGGAAATAAAATAGTTTGAATTTTTAAATTTATATTTAGAAAGCACTTTTATATATAAATGAGTATGAGTATTACCTTCAGCATATTTTCATCTGTTATTGTTTTAACTACATCACTTTTAAACTGCATAATATAAGCAGCATATGTTAAATTTCTAAACATGGTAATATAAACTTATTATAATTGCACTGAAACAGCTTTATAAACATTTTTCTTGTTAAAAGAAAAAGCGAAAAAGGAAGAACACAGTCAAGTGTTTTGTAAAAGAGACCATTTGCACTGCATATCTATGAATTAAATGAATTTATTTTTAATGTCTGCTGGTCCCTGGCCAGCAGCGCAGCCCTGAGTCTTAAAGCTGACGGGCTTGCTCCTGCCAACATCAATAAAAGGCCCAGGGCACCTTCATTTCCCAGTCTCAACCTAAACCACTTTATTTTGACCTACTTGAAACTCCACTTTGGACTTTTCTCTGATTTCTGTGCCTGGTCCCTTGAATCTTCCCTATGAGACCTTTCTCTTGACTTCTGACTCCTGGTGACTTTCTGAGTTCTACCAGCACAACACCCCAGCCTGCCACCTCCAACATACCCACACTCTCACTATGGGGTCACTGACCAGGCATCCAAGGAGACACAAGAAGACCCACCCACTTCTCCAGGAACTTCGACCAGGAGCACGTGCTCACTGAAGAGCTGAGCTATGTTCGGCCTCAGGATGGCCATTACAGTGAGACGTGCACGTGTCCACTGCACTCAGCACACTTAGTGCGGTCTCAATAAATAGACGCTGAATGCTTATCTTTAATAAGATATGGGTGTCTACAGAGTTACATGTATCAAAAATTCTCTGGCTGCCTTTGACAGTAATCACACATGTGGACAATGGGGGGCATCAGTATGAAGTTCATCTGTCTTCATGTTCATTCTTCAAAAGGGTGCAATGTAGGAGACCTTTAGGGTTATTCTAGTGTATTCTCTCATGAGTTCCTCTGTATCACCTTTGGGGTAGTTTAATGTAGAAATCATTTTGAACTTGCATAAATTTACAAACAGATCCAAAAACTCCCATATGCCCTTTTACCTGGGTTTCTCACAGTTAGCTTTTTGCATGTATTTTTAACCCATGATTACCTCCATTTGCTTAATCATACATCTCTTTATATACATATCTTTATCCTAAAGGGATACATATATCGACATGCACCTCTGTCAGTATATACAGATATGCACACGCATAATTATAAATGTGTGTACAAACATCCATTTATTCCTGAACATTTGAGAGTCCTTTATTTTTAGTACTTTAGCATATATATATTAAGAACAAGTACATATTCTCACATAACCATAACCCGAATATCAAAATCAGCAAATTACTGCCGATGCAATAATTGTATCTAAACTAGTCAACATTCAAATTCTGTTGAATGCTTTCTGTCAAACATTTATATGCTATTATTTTAGTCATGTAACCCATCTTTTTTCCAGGCTGAATATAAACATACTCTTTTCACAGTTTCCTTCCTGGAATTTCTTGAATTGTTGCTTCTTTTCTATGTGCCTTTAGAGAAGTGTGAAACCAGCCTAATTACTTAGTCCTTATAAATTCTTTGGGTTTTTGTTTGTTTGTTTTGCCTGTAGACTACGGGTTAGCAAACATTTTCTATGAGGGGCCAGGAAGTAAATATTTTAGGCATTTTGAGCCACATACACTCTCTGTCACATATATTTCCTTGCTTTACAATCCCTTAAAAATAGACATAGGAATTCTTCTTAGCTTGTAGACTGTAAAAAGACAGGTCTTACAAAATGTGCTTTTCCAACCCCTGCTATAGATCATGAAGATGTTTTCCTTAAAGTTCACTAGCTTTACTAGCAATATATAGGTGTTGATGATGCCTCATAAATTTTTCTAGGTCTTTGTAAATTCCCTCCACTATGCACATCCCAGTCTTCTTTTAATTCAAGAAGTTTTGATGGACTACAGTTTTGCGTATTAGTTCTGTTCCACTATTTCGTTTTTTTTCCCAGAGATTCCAATTATCCATAAGCTATTTTACTTCACCAACATTCTGTGAGACTAATTTATCTTATCTTCAGTATTATTATTTGTTTGTACTTCTTCGCTACTCTTTATTAGGTGTCCCTTCTAATCCATTCTGACTTGGGAACCTTGTAATCTGGTCTTGATTACTTATTATTTTACCTACTTTTCCATATAAATTGTGTTTCACTTCTTGTTTTCAAAATCTGTTTCCAAATAAAGGTTTGCCTTAAGGGTTTCTCCCCACTACAGTTCCAAATACTGTTTGGGAAAATTAATTTAGTCTGTAGTGTTATGTTACCAATATTCCTACTTTATGGATGGCACTTGAGAGAATTTTCATCAGCTGACAGAGTTTTGGGTATCATTTTGTTTTCTTCTTAGTATAGTTCTGACAATTGTTTATAACTGCATTTTGTGAACAAGGGTCGTAGTTTGGACATGTGAATACAGTTTTTAGGATAAGAATGTCCTCTTCTGTGAGTGTAGCAAAAATGTGTTCTTTAATGAACAGTTTGTAAGGAATGACAGGCAGGGTTATTGTGTGTTTTGCCAAATATATTTTGATCATTTTATGTCTTTCAAGAGTCCTCTCTTGCTTCTCTATGCTTTAACCAGAAATTACTGAGTTCAATTCCCACTTCATCCTCTTAGTTTCGTTTTGATGCTGTAACAAATTACCAAAAATTTCTGGCTTAAAACAAGAGAAATTTATTCTTATAGTTCTGGAAGCCTGAAGGGCAAATTAAATCTTATGTGGTTAAAATCAAGGTGTCAGCAGAACTGGTTCCTTGTGGGGAGGCTTCAGGTGAAAAATCTAATTTTAGTCTCTTCTAGCTCTGGAGGCTGTGGTTATTTGCTTGGCTTGTGGCCATCTCACTCCAATCTTTGTTTGCCTACATTTACCTTCTTTAGACTACTTTTACCTCATCAGTTGTCCTCTTTAAAAGGGCCTCATGATTTCACATAGACTTACCCAAATAATATATGAAAATTTCCCCATTTCAAGATCTTTTATCACATCTGCAAAGTCCCTTCTGCAGAGAGAAAGGTAGTACATACTGGTCACAAGGATTCAAACATGGGTATCTTTTGGGGCAATTATTCAGTCTCTCACTCCCTCGTCTCCACAAAAGGGCTGCATTTCCAAGACTGTTTGTATGTATCACATACACATTTAAAAACCTTTGCTGTAGTCAGGACCTTGACCTACTCAGGCCTTTATTCAGAATTTTTTAATTTAGGATTGACTTTATCTTTGGGGGAATGTTTTCAGCTGAGTTACATCTTCTCTTTTCAGTATAGTATTTCCAAATTCTCGCTTCTCCACAAAGTCTTCAGAAGGGAACTTAAGAAATACCTTTTCTGGCAACATGTATATACCCTTCCATGTATAGACAACTTGAAATTTGTAGTGTTCTCTGTCAGTCTATTATGCCTAAAGCATAGAAAGTAGGGTTTATGGCGTTATCTATTGTTCCTGATCTGCATAAATTATTAGCTGATGGTTTGGACTGATTTCATTGTCATAAGTAAGACAGATAAATCCTGGGTAAAACAGGCAAATAAAACAGTATTCCAATTTGTAGATGATTTATTACTTAACAAAAAAGGCTCTTAAAAGTTCATAATTTAACATAGTGGCTAGTTTTGTATAGTTATTCACAAAATTAGCAACTTAAAAACTACAGATTTATTGAATTCCAGCACTGTATAGATCACAGTCTAGAACTGTCAAACAGTTACTCAATATCCCTGTCTGACTATAGGACAGGAGTCACAACAGATTATCTCATCCACAAGAATCTGCCCTTCCAAAACATCTCAGAGCCCCCAAAATGTAAAAATCAAGAAGAAATCAATGTGATCAATGTGATAGTATTGATGTAGCACTTTAGGTGCAATACCTTATTAAGTAAATGTAAATAAACACAGTCAACGTCTTTGCCTCCTCTTCCTATAAAACAGCAATCATAATATTTAAATAAGACCCATCTAAAAAGTGTTATAATAAATTATCCAGAATATGTAAGTTACTTTGTAAATGAAAGCTTAAGTACTGTCTTTTAAATCTGATGTATGAGGTGATGAAGCAGAAGCTTTCGTGACAGACTGTGGTCATATAAATTAATATATTAATATTTAACGAAGAAATGAGAGATGAGGAATTGGGACGTCTGCTTCTGCATTTAGTATTCTAGGCTGCAAATGCAAGGACTGGCTTTGAGATCTTGTGAAGATCAAATTGTTTTCCTTTAAGTGTTAACATCGTCTGTCCTCAATTAATAGGTATGAAAACCATTTTCATTTATTTTGAAGGTAGGAACATGCACACTGCTATCCCTGGATCATTACGCACCCAGTTGCACTGAATGATGAACATATCATTACATGAAACTCTCAAATTAACTGCTATCCAAATTTGAGCAATAATAACCAAAAATATGCCACCTAAGGTCCAACATGAGTTGTGTATTGAATGTCTGATTGGCCGTTCCTTAGGAAACACTCTATCTTCTTAGTATCCTCTATACTTCTGCAAAAATGATTTTTTCCAAAGTGGTATTAAAATAGTCAATACACAGCATCATCACTAACAGAAAGACACATATTATTGATTTCAGACAGCTTTCCTGATGCTGGTCCCTCAGTTCAGAATGATTACTCTCATACCTATATCTAATCCTTTCAAGATCTAAATCAGCAGTCACTTTAGAGTTTTTCCCAATCTTCTAAATGAGATAGAATTGCTCCATGCTCAGAAACACTCATGTTTTATACTTGTTCACATTGTTCATCAAACACACATACAATGGCAACATAAACACTCATGAAATACTCAGAAGCACTCATGTTTTTATACTTGCCCATACTGTTCATCAAACACACATACAATGGCAAAATAGAGGTATATTTAAGATTCTGGCTTTTGGTTTACACCACACACCAAGGTGGACTTTGTTATTTATTTGTAGTTATCACAATGATTGGCATTACTTGAAACTAGAAATATCTGAAACTAGAAAACAATATCTAACTTCCTAAGTTTGTCAGAATAGTTTATCAAAATATATGCATAAAGTACTAAATCTTGCAAATAAGTTATAAACACACATTAGCTATTTTTATTTCTCCTTTAATCTCATCCTGCTTTCTGAGTACAAATTCTCTTCCTAGCAGAAATTATGTATCAGGCATTTGATGTCCCTACAGCACAATGCCTTCAACTAATTGGTACTTAGAAGGCATTTTGAAAGTGAAATTCCATGAAAAATATTAATCAAACAATATATATACTGAGGCTTCCCATTACGAAGACAGTATGAGAAGTAAAAAAGACATCATTACTAATCCTCAACTCTTTAAGGGTTTAGTCTACTTAAAGGGCAGTTAATCTTTAAGTGCTTAGTTAGCCTAGTTAAAAAACACTCCATTCACAAGACTGTGAGTGAAAAGAACCAACAAACAGAACATAAGTGAATCTGATTTGGAAAACACAGGTATAAGTGAGTTAAACTTAAAACTTAATTTTTCCTTCTTTTTTTTCTAAATATATTTCCCTCAGCCATTCTTTTCACTCCTACTCAAATCTTTGTTTCCATAGCAATATGTTTCCACCTTGAGTTTCCATCACTGGAATGTCTACATTCAATCTACAGCTAAGCTACTGTTGTCTTTTAAGCTGCACCTAGGAAAAGTCAGTGTTTCACTTTATGATATAGATGAACTACAAAAATGTGCACCACTTAGACACATTTCTCACCTCATCCCACAGTACTGTATAAAAGTTCCTACATAAGACTATTTTCAGTACATTTTAACACTTGATAGCAAAAATAAACCCCTCCCCCAAATTGTACAGACTCTGATGTGACCTATAAATGATTCAGACTTGTTCAGCCATAAGCTCTTCATGTAATACAAAGACAACATTTAGAGAGTCACTTGAACAAAACCCAGAAATATAAAGAACTGCCAGTAAAAAAATTACCTAACAAGGACTTATTTCCTACCACCTGACTAGAGTTTGGTAAGACACAAGATTTCTCTTGCCAGAACCTCAGAATTATAAAGGGAACCTAATGGCTATGGAAGTTTTCCACTGATGTGTTCAAAACCCTACTCCTATTAAACTCTAATGATGCTTGATTTATTCCTGATTCCTCTGTTTTGAGTTGTGCTGCCAACCTCCTGAAGATCTGAAACATGCCATTACCTCTGAATAGAAGGTCAATTTGACTATTCTGAAAACCTATCAGATTCTGGAGAATACCTGCCAAATGCCAGAAGTTACACTGGTGTCCTGTAATCAAACTGTTCCTAGTAATTCACAGAGTTTGCCTTCTCCTAAGCTGAGAACTAATGGGAGTCCTTCTAATTACTTCAGATGTGCAGCCTAGCATGAAGGGGACTCCAATATGACAAAAGATCATTTTGGTAAAACCTCAAAGTTGACAGATGACTAATGAAGTTCTGATGTCCTTCAAGATTGCAATGCAGGGCCTCCCTGGGGGCGTAGCAGTTAAGCACTGTGCTGTGGAGCTGTCGGCAGTGGCAAAGCGAGTTCGACACCCGGCCAGGGAGATTCCCACATGGCACAGCAGACCTCTCCTGCCTCGCCCACTGCTCCCCTCAGCAATGTACTTCAGTCTATCTGCCTGTTCTGCTCCACACTCTGTCTCTGGTAAACCTTCTCGCCATCCCGCGCCTCTGGCCTGTACCCCAGCTTGTATGCATTAAAAAAAATAAAAAACAAAAAGAATTGCAATGTAAAACACTCCTGAAGAGTCAGCCATTATGGACAAGGACAAAGGAGTTAAGAACATATACTGGAGAAAGGAAATTTCTTCAACAAATGGTGTTAGTGAAACTGAATGGCCACATATTTCAACAGAAGAATGAAACCAGACCACTATCTCACACCATAAACAAAATTTAATGCAAAATGGCTCAAACACAAGGATGTAGGATTTGTAACCATAAAACGCATAAAAGAAAACATAAGCAAGACACTCTATGATGATGGCCTCAATGATATCTTTGGAGATTTGACAGCAACAGCAAGGGAAACAAAAGCAAAAATTAATGAATGAGACTACCTCAAGCTAAAAAGCTTTTGTTCAGCGAAACTATCATTAAAATAAGAAACAATGCAGAATGGGACAAAATAGCTACACATCATACATGTGCCAAGGGGTTGATATCCAAGATCTAAAAGAACTCATATACTCAACAATAAGAAAATAAATAACACAATAAAAAAATGGACAGGAGAGCTAAGTAGGCAATTCTTGAAAGAAGGCATATAGAGAGCACATGAAAAAAGTTCTTCATCACTTATCATCAGGGAAAGACATATTAAAACTGGAATGAGATATCACCTCACACCTGTGAAAAGGGTCTCTATAAAAAAGACCAACAAGCACTGCAGAGGGTGTGACGAAAGGAAACTCAAACACTGACAGTGAGAATGTAGAATGGCCCAACTCCTATGGAGGTTTCTCAAAACTATGGAGCTACCATATGACCTAACAACCCCTCCTCTAGGTGTCTATTCACAGGATACAAAAACACTAATTTGAAAGGATATATGTATTTCTATGTTTGTTGCAGCATTACTTATACTAGCCCAGCATGGAAACAACCTAAGTACCCAAGAACAGATGAGAAGATAAAGAACAAATGGAACATATACCCAATGAAATGCTACTTAGTTGTCAAAAAATTTAAGCTATCACTATTTGCAATAAAATGGATGTTGGAACTACAGGGGATTAATCTAAGAGAAATAAGTCAAAAGGAGAAAAACACATCACTAGGTGATTTCACTGATATGTGTACTAAAAAGGACAAAGGAATATAAAAACAAAACAAAATCAGACTTCAGAACTGAGGTTATCTGAAGGGGTCAGGACCCAATGGACAAGAGTGGAGAATTACAGAGACTCTGGTGATAGGTTTGGTGTGGTAACATCCATCTAAAGAGGTGGCAACCTGTTCCCCTGAATCATAAAGTGCTGTAAACCAATACTGCTTCAATAAACATCATTAAAAATGTGTAAATAAAAAGTCACCCAAGAATTACCATGGAAGAATTTTGACTGCTATAGCAAATCCTAACACTGACTATACAGAAATGACTCATGTGTATGATCTCTCTACATTGCACAGAGGCAGCCTGGATTTTCTCTGTTGACTGTGCTTATCTTGATATAGGGAAGAATGTTGTCCCTAAATTTTCAATCTAGAATAGAGGAGCTAAGAAAAGAAATGTTACTTTTTTTTTTTTGAAAGCCCACAACAAAAGAAATGCTGGCAAAAATGAAAGGCTATGTATGAACACTTATATTAAGTTTTCTACCTCTCTCAAACATCTATCAGAGTGAGCTAAAGATACAATTTTTTCATCATCTGCATAGTAGAAAGAATTCTCAGAAGGCTTGAGATTAGACAGACACTTACACAATTCTGAAACTTAATTTCCTCTACTAAAATATTTTAAGAATCAAATGCTAATCAAGTATTTATTAAAGGACTTCAAATATCTGTTAATAAACATTGGTCTCAACTGCCCTGTTAATGTAACGGTTTCTCCTAAAAAAATTGGGATGTATAGGTTGGTAAGTTTTAAAGTAACTCAAGGACTTTATAACTACTTCTCTAGGGACTAAAAAAGCACAAGTATTGAAAATCCATGTTGCACATTTTCTAGATACAACAAATTTCAAAGCTATTTCAGTTATCCTCTATTACTTGCTCTTACCAAGGAGGGAGGAATAATCCTTTCTCTTCAGAAGCAAAAGCAATATTAAAACTCTGTTGTCATAGCTAGACTTTATAAAGAAAAAGGGAGTTTTCAAATCTGTGGACTTACTATTTTAAATTGCACAAAATCTCTTTTTTTCTCCATAGGGAAGTCATATGCTTTGAGCAGTGCAAAGAATCTGAGGGTTTTCCACTATAGTGTGGAGTTGTTCTTTTGGTACCTGGTTTCCATTTAAATGAATGAATTTATTGTCTAATTTCAACTGAATTGCTTTCCAATTATACATGGCATTATCTTCAACAGCAAACGCTTCTTACTTTGTATACACCGAAAATTATTTGATTCTTATCTGTCTTTGCCTTAAACATTTCACACACAAATCTAAGAATAAAGTTGTCTTTGTTTGCTTTTTTCTTTTTCTCCTTCAGTGCAAGGGAAACAAAAGCAAAAATTAACAAATGAGACTACATCTCGTGGTGTCATTGCATATTTCAAGTACACCACAGAAATGAAGAGGCAGGTATTATCACAGTATTAATGGAAAAGACCAGCAAAATCAAGAAGTTGGCCTCCTCTATATGACAGATTTGGAGCTCACGTCAGGATTCTCCTTACTAATTTTTCCTTAAAAAACCCAGATACTGACCTCCCTGGTGGCGCAGTGGTTGACCGCTGCGCTGTGGAGCTGTGGGCAGCGGTCATGTGAGTTCGACACCCAGCCGGGGAGAATCCCACATGGTGCGGCAGACCTCTCCTGCCTCACCCACTGCTCCCCTCAGCAGTGTATTTCTGATCTGCCCGTTCTGCTTCCCACTCTGTCTCTGGTGAACCCTCTTGCCACCCCACACCTCTAGCCTGTACCCCAGCTTGTATGTATAAATAAATAAATCTTAAAAAAAAAGTTATAAAAAAAAAGAAACCCAGATACTAGCAGCACTGTGTAGATGATTTCACCAAGACTTAAGAACACTCATGACAGAAATTATAAATAATGTTTTGCAGACAAGGCAAATAGTTCATCAGTTATCCCATATGTCCAAGGACTATTTATAGGTGAGGGTTGTTCTGTGGTGATGGAACAGAAAGGGACTTGTCATGTACTAGATAAAAGGTAAAACAGAAAATTAAGCAGTTATTATTCAATATTATTAAGCAGTATTATTACTGATACTATGGATAAGTTAAAATGCCATTTTTCTTGGCAGTTCAGGTAGAAACATACAGTTTTTAAAAACCATGATGACTGAAGCGAATGTCATTATTTTCCTTTCCTTTTCCTAAGGTATCTCTCTCCTCTCCTGTCCCCTTTCTCCTTCCTTTCTCCATCTGCTGCTCTGGCTCCTGCGCTCTCTTGCACATACACATGCGCATGTGTCCCACACAGATATGCCTGAGGCACTTTTTTCTACTGAAGTATTTGTGTTGATTTTTACATTAGTGAACATTCAACTTTCACATATACTCATCTCTGATAGCTGAGGAGTAACAAAGGAGATAATTTATACTGCCCAAGAGAAATTAGTGATTGGGCTTTGGAACAGGAGGGGGGAGTGGGAGAGGAGACGTGGGGCTTATGTGTAAGATTTCGCATATGTTGTTCATTTATTTTGCTTTGTTTGGGGTGGGGAGGGCACTACCCATCTTTTCACAGGTCCACTGACATCGTACGTGACAGAAGTAGGATTTTGTGTACCAGGAACATAAACACAAGAGCTCAGAATTTTAGTCCAGCTCAATAAATAAAACAAGGTGCACACTTGTTGAGAACCTGTCTTGTGTACTGCCTTAGGTCTGGGGCAAGACTTCAGCCAGTCTGAAAGTCCTCTGTTCAAACTTTTCTTAAAAATTAGAAAAAAAGTATCTCTTTAGATGATACGCAGAAAAAAATTACATTAGAAAAATCATGTGTCATGAGTCCTGATTGACCAGTCAAGCCCAGAGTGAACACTAACCCCGAGGTGCTCTGCGGGGTGGCCTTAGCAGCCCTCACACCTCCACAGTCCTGCTGCCAGGCTTGCAGAGGAGACTTTGGAACCCAACATCGAAGGTTCACTCCCATTGTGAGTCTCATTCTATACAAAAGATCTTTGGAGGCCTCTCTGGTAGCGCAGCGGTTAGGCGCTGCGCTGTGGAGCTGTCCGCAACAGCGATGCGAGTTCGATGCCCGGCCAGGGAACTACCCACATGGCGCAGCAGACCTCTCCTGCTTCGCCTGCTGCTCCCCTCAGCAGTGTATTTCCATCAATCTGCCTTTACTGCTCCCCACTCTTTGGTGAACAATCTCACCGCCTCACGCCTCTGGCCTCTAGCCTGTGCCCCAGCTTGTATGCATAAATAAGTAAATCTTTAAAAAAAAAAAAAAAGATCTTTGGAGACATCATTTAAATGCCAATTTTTATGCTCTCCTAAGTTACGGCACTTATAACATCAATATTTTAAACAGTTCAAGTATTTTTTAACTTCTAAATGAGTCATTCACTCTCTGAGTAGGGAAGAGGTAAAATAAAATGTCAATGACTAAATGGGAACTACTTCTTCAAAGATCAAGTTAAGTACATTTCTCCCGATTTGATGGTAATTGGCTTAGAACTTGACAATACAATGCGGCACCTGACAATGGGAATTCACTGGGCTCCACAGGAATTCAAAGCTTACTGTAGAAATTGAACCCAGCACTATCAGTATCACACTCACTGTACTTCTTATGTGATTTCCTCACAATTCTCACTGAGATTTAAAGCAATGATTTGTGCCATTCAGAATTTGCATTCACCTACTTACCAAGTTTGGATACTAAAAACTCCAAAGACGTGTGTAGAACACAAGGCCCACTGACTTCTCCCCCAAGCCCAGTGTATCACCAGTGCAAACTTCCCCCAGCCATCTGCAGCCTTCTATTGCTCCTGGGGAGAAGGGAAGCTCTGTGATTTGGATGGTGGCCCTTCGAGAAGCCTAGTGCTACCAGGCCCCGTATTACTTTACTCTTTCAATGGTTCTCCAAATGCTGTAAGCATAAGAGTCATCTGGGGAATTGAATGAACACTCAGGTGTTTTTTCCTGGCCCCAGATACTCTGATTCAGTAGGTCTGGGGGAGGGATCCCAGAATATTTTGCAGTGATGCTTTGAAAAACACTGCTGTCCATGTCCCAGGTCTTCCAGTCCTAAGAATGACATTTCCTCCACCAATTCAACTTGGCCTACAGTCTGAGCACCCACGCATGCAAGAACATCTTCAACCTCTGGCCAACCCTTAGAAATAATCATCAAACTATACTGTGTCTGAGTGAAAGCTTAATTTCTCGTTTTCCCAATGTGAAAAATGATGATCACGGTATTTGTCCTATTTCATCTTTTTACTGAACTGATACAAAAATTAAGTTATAATGATTAAGACAGTGATCTAAAGAATATAAAGAATATTTACAGATGCAAAGCAATACTGGGGTATAACATGGCTGATTCTTTAAATGGCAAAGTACATAAGTAGGTAACAAAGTTTAATACCCTAAAATTTGAATTATAAACACATAATTTCATGATTTCAGGGTTCTCCCATGAATATCTGCTCAAAGTCCCTCCCCGCAGTTTTTTAAATGAGTATGTAAATAAATAAGGATAAATAAATAAGAACCATAAGTATTATGAAAGGAGACCTTATTTCACAAAACTAGTCAGACCAAATTACTCTTAACTCTGAAAAACACAGAATAAATGGTTCAGTTTTAAGCACATGTGTTTCTCTGCTTGAATTAATTACCCAAATAATTGTAGCTATGCAGAATCAGGCCAAATTCACTGCACCACAGTACTGCAGGGCTCCAGTAAAACGAAGGGTCTGTAGAATCACACAGCACTTTAAGTCTCTTACTGAGAACATGACAAAGCAGCACTCAAGTAACTCCATGGCTCCATAAAAATAATGGGCCCAAAGTAATCCCACAGATTATTCCCAAAACATTATATGGGATTATAATGAAATCATATTAGATAAATGAAATGGCAAAAAGAATTTGAAAGGGTGTGAAGCATGAAACTCAAATGTCTAACCACTTAACTATAACACAGCTTTTATGTGAACAAATATCGATAATTTCAATTTTATTTAAACGAATTCTGAAACAGTTGAACAGTCCTGACAATTCAGTACCCCAGGAAGAAGTGGAGAATAGCACAAATGAGACAGTGAGGAGAGAAACCAGTATGTCAGCTAAGAATGGGGGAGAGCCCCAGAAACTCTGGATCACCCAAAGAAAACACTGAGTGTGAGGCCAACATTCTTCTTTCATATTAGAAGTAACAGGGATCTACTGTCCAAACAAAAGGATGAATTATACCCTCTTTTGCTCAGGAAAAAACTGCTCGGAGAAAATCAGCCCCATTGCCAACAAAGGTTTTCCAAACTAATCCCACCTATACAAGAATGTCCTGTCATCTATATTTCTTCTCTATATCAAAATTCAGTTAATTTTCATTTATATCACCACGCCTGTACTCCTGTACTTCCCAGTACTAACATTAACTTATACCACTCAAGTGCATAATGATTTCTGGGGATCTTATCTGTCCACAGCTCTGTTGAAAATCCTGAACTGCATACATACTGGCAGGTGAAATATGCAGTAAGTTAAATCCATTAGCTGAAGGGTAAGTGTTAGAAGTCCTGCATTATAATCTTACAAATGCCACTGATTATCTCAGGTCTTCAGAAAAGTGATTTTATTATCATGTTTCCAATTTCTTATGTGAAAAAGATGTGATGACAATACTCCGTACCATTTCTCTACTGAATTGATGCAAACATCAAATGCACAAGAAAGTGCTCTGAATTATTCAAGGATACATACAGATGCAACATAGCACTTGTTGACATCATTATTCAAATTATGAACTCTGAAGAGCCAGAGGAAGTGCCTGTCTAATATCAAAGAAATGCAAGTGTAGATTAATCAAACAGGATTCAGTAAACTAATCAATAGACAGCACTGTTTCAATAAGCAATTTTCATGAACCATGATAATAAAATACTGAGAATAGTTATTCAAGATTTGAAAAAATCAATGATGTTCCTTGATTGAATGATGTTCCTTGATTGTCTCACCTAGGATATTAGAACATCTGTTAAATGACAGCTAGTATCACAGAAAAGCATCTATTTTAGTTTAAACATAACTGGTTGTGACACAGAACCACATACCGAACTGCATGATCTCAAAGAAGCTACTTAACCATTGTTAATTACAACTGTCCTCTTTGATAAAGTGGAGATAATTGCCAAAAGTGCCAGATGAGATAATAAAAATGACTTGGCACACTGAAGTATCAATAAATGGTGCCCTTCCTAGTTATTCTTATTATTAATAAGACTTTAATTATTAATAATTATTATTATATAATTATTAATAATTATTAATAAGACTTTAATTATTAATAATACTTTAATATTAGTCTATCCTCCAAATAACTGTGGAGCTCCTTAATGTCAGACTATTACCTATCTTGATCCTTAACAACCTACCTCATAAACCAGAACTGAAAGTCCAAAAATTAATCTACAAATATATGTGGACAACCAGCTTATCGCAAAGGAGCCAATAACACATAATGGAGAAAGGAAAACCTCTTCCATAAATGTTGCTGGAAAAACTTGACAACCACATGCAGAAAAATGAAACTAGACCATTATCTCAAACCGTATACAAAAATTAACTCAAACTGGATTCAAGACTTGAAAACAAAACCTGAAACCACAAAATACATGCAAAAAGAAAAGCAGCAGTGAATTCCTGGACACCAGACTGAGATATCTCTTCAGGGATAAGACTCATCCACAGGGAAGCAAAAGCAAAAATAAACAAATAGGATTAGATCAAGCTAAAAAGCCGCTGCACAGAGAAAAAGAAACTTCCATCAAAATGAAAAGATATCCCACTGAATGGGAGAAGCTATTTGCACATCGTACATCTGACAAAGGGTTAATATCCAAAATATAAAACTCAACAACAAAAACAACCCAATGAAACAATGAACAAATCATCTGAGTTGTTACTGCTCAAAAGAAGAGATGTAGATAGATGGTTGACAGGCACATGAAGAGGTGCTCCCCACTTCTTATTAGGGAAATGTAAATCAAAACCACAAGGAGATATCCTCTCCCACTGGACTGACCACTATCAGTAAGATAAGGGACAGCAAGGAGTTGACAAGGATGTGAGACAAAGGGACATTGGTGAACTGCTGTTGGGATACTTCCCATGTCACCACTATGGAAAACAGTGTGGAGCTTCTTCTAAAACATAGGGTGTGGGGGAAGAGCACAAGAATAGGGTTATGGACTGTGGGTGCTTTCGGGATGGGAAAAACTGCAGTGACAACACATGAGGGGAAAAGTCATATATTGCCCCAAAATTAACAGTGATGTAAGAAAAAATACTAAAATAAAAATTAAGAAATAATGAAAAAAATTAAGACTAGAAATACCGTAACATGCAGCTATTTCAGTCTGGACATTTACCTGAAGAATAAGACTAGAAATTAAGAGTAGAAATACCGTAACATGCAGCTATTTCAGTCTGGACATTTACCTGAAGAATACAAAAGCATTAATTTGAAAAGACAGACGCAGCATTATATACAAGATATGAAAATAACCTAAGTACCCACTGAAGAATGAATGCTTAAAGAAGATGTGGGATAAATAACACAATGGATGCTATTCAAGCTATAAAAAAATGAAATCATTTCATTTCTGACAACCTGCATGGTCCTTGAGGGTTTTATGCTAAGTGAAGTAAGTCAGATGAACAAGTCAAACAGTATGATTTCACTCATATGTGGACTAAAAGAAACAAAGCAAATGAACAAACAAAATTCTTAGATACAGAAAACAGACTGTCAGTTAGAGATGAAGGGGGTGGAGTGAAATGCCTAAAGGGGGTTAACTGTATGGGGGTAAAAGGAAACTACACATTTGGAGGCAACTATGATGTATATACACAGATGTCAAATTATAATGCTATACACCTGAAACCTATATAATGCTATAAAACGATGCTACTTGAATAAAAATCTATTTAAAGAAATGTGGTGGGTAGAAGGTGATAGCAAATGACAGCATCATACCATGTGGGCAGACAGAGGTAACTCGTATTTTATGATTTGAAAAACAATAGACAATGAGGGTTTTCCATATTATTGGTATTTGTTTACCATATTAATGAGGACATGCATGAAAATCTTATTTATTTGCAAAATAGTTGATGGTAAAAGATTACAGAAATTCTCAGCAAGACATGTTATTACTGAGAAAGTTTATTTTTTTAATTTAAAAATTTTTTTTAATTTATGCATACAAGCTGGGGTAGAGGCCAGAGGGGTGGGGCAGTGAGAGGGTTCACCAGAGACAGAGTGGGGAGCAGAACAGGCAAATCAACGGAAACACACTGCTGAGGGGAGCAGTGGGCGAGGCAGGAGAGGTCTGCTGCGCCATGTGGGAATCTCCCCAGCTGGGCGTCAAACTCTTGTCACCGCTGCCAATAGCTCCAGAGCACAGCGCTTAACTGCTGCACTACCAGGGAGGCCCATTACTGAGAAAGTTTTGACTGAGTGGCACAAAAAACATGCTCTTAGAGGACCAATGTATGGACCTGAACAGAATATTCAGACTGTCAGGTTCCTAAAATGTGCCAATAGTTACTGATTTGCTCATGGAAAACACTTCTCACTTCAAATACTTTGCCTCTTTAATTTTTAAAGAAGTACAAGAATACACTAAGGATCTAATTTTAAATACTCTGAGTATTTATCTTTATGTGGAATTAACAACAAAACTGAAAATAACCAAGTCCAAAATTAAAAAAAATAAATAACTACAGTAGTTTTTAAAAAACAATCTAAGAAAGGTAACTTTAATTTTAGAAAGGCTGTCTTGTTTAGCAGATACAGGCTTTAACATTTGAGTAATCTCAGTGGTTATATGCAAGGCCTTATTGATAAAGATATAATGAGTTATGACATGAACCTAGCAATGAAACAGAAGTTTGACAGTTGGAAATGAAACTGATCATGGAGTCATCTGAACATCATATTTCATTTATGACTCAAAAGAAGTACATATTTCTGTACTAAGAAAACTTTCTGACAATATTCCTTTAAGAAAAAGGACTGACCAGTGGCTCAGAGATAGATTCCTCTTTTTTTTTAATACCACATACATAACCATTCGTCAAGACATTAAATTGATGTAAATTGTCACCAGGTACAATGAGTATATCTAGTATAGCATACTTTTTCCTCAGTGATGACTCTGATCTAATTTCTGAAGCATTGGGGGAAAAATGTTGACCTTCTGTTGTTACACATCTATGGAGGTCTGAATTCACAAAGTGCTATAACACAGAAGCAGAGAAGTTTTCTGCAGGGTTGATCTAATAGGTGGTGTCAATTCTGCTCACTTAGCTGATTTCTGAAATTAACAAAAACAGTGAAATTGCCCATGTGGCAATGGGAGAGATTATCTTCACATTTTTACCATTTGTTAAATAAATGAAAACAAACCTACCTTAATCACAATTAAGATAAAGGAGAGATTCAGATAGTTCTTACTACACACTACTGTATGCACTGGTGTCTGAACCTCTGTAGGTAAATTTGCATTTATCGGAACACTCAACTAAAACTTTTCCTAAGATCTGCTTAAATCCTTCTTAAACATTAATATTGTAGTGGGAATTATTTGACATTAGATCATTTCCAATGGGATGACTTAGTTATAAAAACTCGAAGTTGAGTAACAAAGACAGCTTGCAGAAATGGAAAGATTCTGATTCATAAGACATTTATTCATTTCCATACCTGTTACTGGTTGTTTGATCTTGGTTTCAAGTATCTATGCATTTAACTTATTGACGGGGATACTATTATATCAATGCAAAGTGTTTACTAAGGCACATAAGCATTTAGGATTCTTAATCAAAAGGATCCTCTTACCATGGTGAAAGGTCCCATTCTCTCCCTGGTGATAATCCTTGCTCTGAGGTCTGTTTTGTCTAATATTAACAAAGGCATCAAAGCTTTGATCACGCTATTATTTAGCAAAACTATACCATTTTTAGGTGTACAGTTCAGTAATATTTACTATATTCACATGGTTGTGTAAGAGATCTCTAGCACTTTTTCACCTTGCAAAACTGAAACTCTCCTCATCAAACAACTTCCCATCCTATTATCTGTTTATGATTTTGACTACACTGAATTCTATTCTTTTAACCTATGCGTAAACTTTAAACCTATCTGTATCTTTATGTATATCTCTACATCTATTAAAGATTACATATATCTGGGCTTTCCTTTTATTTCAAATCTGACAATCTGTCTTATAATTGGAGAGCTTAAACTACATGCATTTGACTTAATCAATATACTCGGTTTCAATGTACCATCCTGCTATTTGCTTCCTCTTTTCATATCTGTTCTTTTTTCATTTTTCTCCTTTCCCTTCATCAGATAAAATTGAGTATTTTTTAAAATGATTCTTGTTCATATCCATCACTGATTTATTAACTATCTCTCGTTTTAGAGAGAGTGTGTGTGTGTGTGTGTGTGTGTGTGTGTGTGTCTGAGAGAGAGAGAGAAAGAGAGAGAGAGAGAGAGAATGTGTGTGGCGTCTGCCTGTGTTTATGGTTACTTTAGAATCTATAATGTACAGCCTTTAACTAACAGTCTACTTTCAAATAAAACCTATCACTTCCCATTTAAAATAGTACATACTTCCCACCAAGCCTTCTTCTCTATGTGCTACTACTGCCACTCACTTTTGCTCAGTATATGTTTATAAACTCCATAATGTAGATCCTTTATATTTGCCATATATTTACCATTTTGAGTGCTCTTCATTCCCCTGTGTCGATGCAAATTTCTAAGTTTCCTTTTCCTTCTAACTAAAGTAGTTCTTTCTTCTATCCTGAATGGTGTCTGATAAGAAGTCTGATTTTCATTCCTCCCTATTATGAGATGCTTTTAAGCCAACTGTCTTCATTATTTCTTTTCAGAAATTTGATTATTATATGCTTTCAGTGCAGTTTCTTCTGCTTAGGGTTTACTGAACTTTTTGGATTTACAGATTTATAGTTTGTGTGACATTTGGGTAATGTCCAGCCATTATTTTTTGAAATATTTCTTATGACCCTCCCCTTCCACTCCCAAGCATTCAAGTAAACTTTTTTTTTCAGACGACTTAGAAATTATTCCACAGGTATCTGAGGCTCTTTTCATTATTTTCTATTTCTCTGTTTTTATTTGGATATTTTATACTGTCATGTACTCAGTCACTGATCTTTGCATGAGCAACAGCTATGGATCCCACTGCTTTTTAAATTTCAGACATCTTTTTTATCTGCGAAGTTTAATTTTATCTATCTCTTCATCATATTCATATTTTCCTTCACATTTTTAAATATGTTCATAAGATGCATAACAGTTGTTTTAGGGTCCATGCTTATTAATTCATTATTACTCTCACTTCTAAATGTTTCTAGTGACAGTTTCATTCAGTGATGGGTCATATTTTCCTGCTTCTTTTCCTATCTGGTAATTTTATTCAATGCTAGAACTTGGAACTTTTCATTATTGAACGCTAGATGTACTGGTCTTCCTTCAGTATGCTGGATTTTATTGTGGAACAATTATGCATAATTTGCAAACAAGTGTGACCCTTTCAAGTCTTGTCAGTTATGTTATAACGGGGTTCAGATCTGACTATTAAGGGACTAATTCAACCCTATAACTAACTCATGACCCTTCTGAGACCCCCACAAAGACCTCCACAAAATAGAAAGAGGTCTTTCCATTTTAGTATGTGTGAACTTCATGTGAACTCCAAAAACTATCACTGTCTTTCTTATTCTTTCCGTGCATTGCTCCACATATAGGTAGATCAATACTTAGTCAAACTTTTAAGGCGATCACTCTGATAATCGCCTGAGCTCTCTTCAAACAACTCCTTGCTCTCTGCTATTGTCCCCCTTAAAGACGAGTTTTTCAAATTATTAAAAGTAGATCTAGCATCTGATCTAGGAACTATATTCCTAGATATCTACCTAAAGGATGCAAAACCACTAGTTCACAGCTATACAAGCACTCCCATGTTCGCTGCAGCACTATTTGCCACAGTTAAGTTGTGGAAACACCTATGTGCCCAGCCACAGATGAATGGATTAAGATGATGGATGTCTGTCTGTCTGTCTGTCTCATACACACACACACACGGGGGAGGGGGTGGTTATTACTGAGCAATAAGAAAGATAAAATCTTGCCATTTCTGATAACATGGATGGAACTAGAGGGTATTATGCAAAGCAAAGTAAGTCAGAAGAAAGACAAACAGGGAATGATTTCACTTGAGTATAATTTCAAAGAAACAAACAAAAAGGACAGATAAAACTAAACCAAAACAACCCCTAGAAATATGACTGCAGAACTGAGGCAACCAGCGAGGGAACGTGAAGTGAGGAAAGGGAATTACTAAAGGGGGCAGGGGACTATGGTGGAGGATTTTGGGTGCTTTGGTGGATTGTAACATACATCTGAATAGATATGAACCTATATCCTGAAACATAAAATGTTACTGCAATTACACACACACACACACACACAATTTCTTTCAAAAAATCAGTTGCTATGACTGCTCCAATTTCCAATCCTGCCTGCTTAATTCAGTGTGACTGATAGACCTGTTTGAGTTCTCTAGGCAAGATGCAGAGGTAATCTAGAGTTAACCTCCTCTTTTGCTCTATTCCCAAGGAAAACAACCCTGTCTGTCATTCAATATGTGAAAACCATTTAATATATTTTGTCTGGTTTTCTAATTATTTATTTTAGGAGGTCAATTTCCATCACAGCTAATCCTTCATGGTCAGAAGCAAAAGTTCCCCAATGGTTGAAGGCGGTAACTTCATGAAGCACTTTATAAACTGTATATCCATATGCAAATGTTAGCACACAAAAACTAGACAGAGATGTACGCCTCACTCCAGATTGCTTGTGTTTCTACCACAAAGACTAGTGCAGGAAGGAGACCACAATCTTGCATAAACTCAAATATTCTAGAAATGTTAATTTCCCCAAAATCAAAATTCTTGAATTACTCAAAGCATGTAATTTCTTTAAGAAGTGTTCCTTTTAACAAAGCACTGACCCCATAAAAATGCAAATAACTCTTGGAGAGAATAGCATTTTACATTCACCTCAATTAAAGAGACCGAAGCTAGAACTGGTCATCTGCTGGTACCTTGAACCATCTTAGTACAGAGGGTCAAGGTGTCTGCATTATGGGTGGAGGAGAATGAAGAACAACGAGAAAGTACATTGCTAACAGGAAAGAGGGAGGGCAGAATTATCAACTTCACAGCTTTGCCCAGGGCAGGCCCTGAGGGAAAGGATTTGTCTGCCTGCTATATTTCCCCTGGGTACTATCTGTAATTACTATCACAGCTCATTGATTTTCAATTCTTTCTATTAATACATTTATTGGCCACTCTGACATTATTAAAATCAGTCCAACTCTGCTTCTTCAGTGGAGAGGTTATCTCTTGATCCTAAAATATGAATTTTGCAAGTGCAGAGATTTTTTTTCTGCTTTTCAAAAAATGTTCTCCTCGTATTAGCAATAACATAGCTTCTGCATGTTTTTCTTTGAAGCCAGGTAGTGACATGCAAAGATTTCTCTACAGATCAAAAGATTTCAAGCAGTGGGTTATCACAGAATATTAAATGATAAGCAAATTCATATTTCTAAGATAATTCCGCCAATTTAGCAGCTATGTTGGCTCCTGTTCCACAGTAGGGGAGGTAATAATGAGCCTCAGTTAAAGGGTAATGCAAGTGGCATTTTTATAAAGCCTTCTCTTCTGATAAAATCGTTAAAGTAACATTGTCTTTACACACAGAAGTACATGAAATTTTTTATGTTAAATTAAACATAGTAGTTTATAGAGGAAAAGGAAAAAGTTAGGTTCCTTATTTGTTCTCCACCCCCACCTCCACTAAAGCTGCTGATTTTAATGGTAATGATCTATCTATTTTTTTTAAAAATATATTTATTTATGCATACAAGAGCTGGGGTGTAGGCCAGAGGTGTGGGTGGGGTTGTGTGTGAGGATTCACCAGAGACAGAGTGGGGAGCAGAACAGGTCGATCTACTGAAATACTCTTCTGAGGGGAGCAGAGGGCAAGACAGGAGAGGTCTGCTGTGCCATGTGGGACTCTCCCTGGCCAGGGATCAAACTCATGCTGCAGTGGCTGTGGATAGCTTCATAGGCTGAGACTTAACCCCTTGCACCACCCGAAAGGCCCTGTAATGGCCTATTTTAAATAATTCTTCCACTGTTCATATCTGGGTTCAGCAACAATACTTGTATCTGCCCAAATTTCTTTATTAAACTAAGGATTGAGGTATTTATTCAAATAGCACCTGTCTCAAAATCCTCTCAATTCTACAGACTTCTCAATCCTCCAACTCTCATAATAAATAGCACCTGAGTTAATCATGATTTATTGAGCCCTGCCTACTCATAAGCTCCTTGTGCAGAGATGATGGGGAATAATGAAAATACAAAGCAACAGCTCTGGTCTCCAGGAAGTTACAAAACACTTGGTTTGACGGAGCTAGTCAGTTCTTGGTCATATAGAACTGTCCTCAAGCCCTTGTTAGTCATGTTCTGCAGAACGGTTTGCAAAAGTTACCAGAAATGGCCTCCAGGGAAACGATCATCTTTCTCTTTAGTCCTGCCTCTAAATTTAAGGAGCTCCAAGGCATCTCTGCTCTGACAAGGGCTGGTATTTTCTGCTAGTGAGGCAAGGAGAAGAGAGCTGCACCTATCCTGACCTGTTGCCCTGCCTGTGCCATCTCAGATGCACGGTCTCTCCCCATGGAACTCTCTCTTTCCTTACACACACACACACACACACACACACACACACGCTATTGCCACCACTCTCTATTTACAGCCAGTGGGTCCAACTGTCCAAGAGGGGCCAACGGGCCAAAGGCTAACCACCACTGTGGGTGGCGAAGGGGCTCAGGTCAGCTGCCCCATGTGGCAGATGCCTCAGGAGTTCGAGAACAGTGAAGGTGATAGAGTGAGGAATATTTCTTTCCTAGCTCTCTCTGATGCCCCTTATTCAGGGAGTTATTTTCTTTTTCAAACATTTTCCATGAAAGAACTTCAAATGTACACAATTACAGCAGTTAAGGCCCTCGGGCATATCACCGAGCTTCAATAAGAAAGAACACAACCAAACTTGTATTATCGTTACCCCCATCCAGGCTTCCTTCCCCTCTTATTTCACAACAAATCCCAGACATTTAACCAATTCATCCATAAATATGTCAAGAAGTACCTTTAAAGTGCATGAACTCAGAATTCCTTTTTTAAAAATTGTTGCCAAGTACCATTATTATACCAAAATATTGTATCATTCTTGTATTCATTTACAAATTAATTACTGGTTTCATTATTCTATGTTGCACAAGATAAATTCTAATTCAGAATTTGCAAAATTTCTCCAAATGGCTTAAATGAAAATATACACAAAACAGTAAGTGTTTCAGTTTGAGATTTACCTGAAGTCTACTTCTAGAATAATAAATTAATGAAGTTGTTGAAATCTCTACTAAATACCCATGGATCTGCAGCAAGAGGAACTGGAGTGAAAAAGAAATGGAAGCAATGGGCCCTTTTTATACCTGGGTTCCTCTAAAGGGAGGCAGACAGGCTCTGGGCTTCTGGGTGGTTCACTTCACTCCCCAGTCGAGGTCAAAGGCACTCACCTGCACAGCTGGCACCGACTGAATATGCACCAAGCTCGAGCCACTTTCAAGATGGTGCATGTCTGCAGCCGCACCCAGGCTGCTTCGCCACATTCTGGCTATCGAGCTCATTAGCGGACACACTGCCTCTAGCTCCTTGTCTTGTTACAGGGACCACAGGCTGTGAGCCTCAGCCTGGAAAAGCCTCGTCTCCAACACCCTCACTGTACAGATGAGTCCTGGGGAAAAGTAACTTCCAACTGCATTCACCCCGTAAGATGCCAGGGATAAAACCGCATTTCCTGTCCTGGAGCGGGTGCCCTGTCACTGCATACTGCCATACCTCCAGTGTATAGTTCTGCTACTCTTCCTCCTGCTTTAGCCCTTTGCTTAGTAACATGTTAGAACATGCAAAGGCCAACAGCATTTGGGAAGCTCTTGTAACAGCAGGACACATGCACCAAAGGTGACAAAGTCCCCCAACATGGTGTGCTGTGCCCCCGAAGTGTATCACAGGAGCCTGCGCCCTTCCAGGGACCACTCAGCAGCAGGTGCCATAACACTGACAAGCCTGCAATAATCATCTAGTTAGGTGTCATGAAACTTAGGGTGTAAGCATCAGAGGATTCCAGACAAGAGGAAGGTACACAGACTTGGTGTAAATATGCCACCCTATCCATCCAGTTCATAGGGCTACAAAATAAAGACTGCCACCAATGAAAATGGGTCTTTCCTTATTTTTTTTTATTTTTATTTACAACAACCCTATGAGATTGGTAGAGTCAGCTGATAATTAGCTGCTGATTGGCTTCGTATTTTTCACTATGAATGCTATATGCCGGACAAGTCGAATAAATGTGTATTTTGAGCACTTACCATGTACCAGGAACTAGAAGACAGAAAAGAGAAGTAGAAGAAATAGTTCTTTCCCTCTAGCTCTTATAAGAGGTTAGAATCTGATTAAGAGACAATGGCCATATATAGACACTATAAAACTATTAAGAGAAGGAGGTGGCAAGGGAGGGGCAGAAGTTTTCAGAGAACAGAGAAAGCAGACCCTAGGCCTTTCCACAGTCTTTCTTTAAGCTCTGAATGTGCTCTCGGTTCTGATTCTTCTGAAGTGTGGGCGGGACATGTAGAGACCAGCAGACAGCAGAAGATCAAAGGGACTATTTATAGCAAGAGAGAGAGAAACAGGCCTTCGTGGTGCACTGAACCTGGAGGGCCATGAAAACAGGCAGGCCTTTCAAAAGCTGCCTGCAGTCTAAAAGGAGGAACTTTTCTTTCTTTAAGACTTCAAGTTAATGTTTGCGTCTTAAAGAGAGTCTCAAAACTAGGTTTTTCAGAATGATGATAGAATCCAACTGCTGCTGCTGCGCCAACTGCAATCCTCCTCAACTCAATCCTTCTCATATATTGTTGTGATGTACAGACACATTTCTATAATATTTGGTTCATTGTAACTAATATGTCTGACCCTTTTTTCAAAGCCCCTCATCACATATGATTACTTCTGTTTTACCAATATATTTACATTTTCTTATTAAGAATCAAAGTTCAACCATCCTTTCATAGTAAATGAAGAGAGTCTTGTAGGAGATCAATAAATTGTCAGAATTCTAGTACTCCTTATGAAAAAAACAGTGCTGAAATTGTATGGTATATCACCTATCCCACTAACGTCAATGGAAAACATCAGTGAAGCAACCAAAAATGAAGTTCATTAAAATTCCAGATTTTATCTGTAATTTGAAAGAAGAGTTGATTCAAAGTATTACATTTGACTAAATACAAATTATTGTTTTCTCTGAATAGTTACGATATAAATCATTAAACACCATGGGTTGCATCTCTTTAAGCTTTACAGTAAAAGAGAATAAAATTATATCCATCATATATTTAAGAAGTACATATAGAACCAAGGGAAAAAATCAAATTACTATCTCCTACCAAAATACTCAATATAAATAAGGGTTAAAAACACCAACATTAGCTCCATTCACAAGAAGGAAAATTGATTATATTGAACAGACATTAAGTAAAATCTATGGACCTACAATTTTTCCTACTGGAGGACAGAAAAAAAGTATCATATAAATAATGTGACTTGAGGTTCTTGTTGATACTGTGAAACATCTAAGAATACTGGCTTTTGTTTTTTTCTGCATCTAAATCTGTCAATGAAAACCTTCCCTTTAAGCTGAAAAAATGACAGTGAAGGGGAGAGAATTATCTAGACTGTTGATTAAGTATACACTATTCTGGCTCTGACCAGTGACTCGGGTAGTATTTTCTAACTGATCTTCTGTACTTCGTGCCTTTCTCTAACATGCATGACTCGAACTGTTCAAGCATGACTTATACTGTTCAAATTGAAAAGCATGATGTGAAAGAAAATACACATTGTGGAATACACTACTTTTTCTCTTTCCATCAGCTGGAAATGGGCTATCCTTTCTGAAAAGGATGTGGGTGGTCTACAGGATTTTTTAAACTTAAATTTACTAAAATTTCTTTTAATAAACAAGTGCTAATACACCTATGTTAAGAACACAGAACCCCAAAGAGATAAATCCTTCCTGTGATTTATGTTAATCAGTAAAGGTAAAAACTACTATATTTAGAAAGTTTAACTCTATGAGTCAGACTACAAAATCCAAGCAAACTCATGATGACATCTGCTGAGGCTATGGCTATATTTAACTGCCCCCTAAGTCTTGATGATGTAAAAGGTGGTAAATACAAACATCAAAAGAGAAATCCACCCAACGAACAGTAACACTCCCATACCAGTGCTCTCTAATTTCCTAATTTCGAAAGAACTCAGCTATTCTGACACTAAATTTATATCCCCACCTGATTTTTAAATACTTCCTCTTTGGATATTTACTAGCTATTCAAAGTATTCACTAATTTAAATAGTCATATGGTTCTCGAAGGCCACTATGCCTTCCAAATTTCAGGTAGTTTCTTTTCCAAGTTTGTAAAATCTGAGGCTGCAAATGGGTGACCATCAACAATACTCTCAAATGATTTTTACTCAAGAAAGAAAAGTTCGGGCAAGGAAAGAATCAGAAGTATCTGCAAAGCTCAGGTGCTCTGAGAATGTCATTTGCTCTGAGAATGTCTACTGTCATTGAGAAGAAAGGTGTCATCTGAAACTTCTGCTTACCCCTTGTTCAGATTCCAGAAGCTCTGTTTTGACTCTGACTGCCGGCATCCCATCAAGCATTAACATTCTGTTCTCAAAGGTGTTGATATTCTGACAATTAAAAAAAAGAGAGAATGAAATTCAGCTATAAAGCATTCAAAAGAGGACATCTGGTAGAGACTTCTTTCATCGTAGTGCACTTAGTACTACTAACCTAATTTTTTAACAATGAAGTATAATTAAATGAGAATATCAGCATAACCAATTATCCCTCCATTCTGAACTTTCATTTAAAATAATGACCAAGAAGTTGAATTAATCAGTCTGATACTCTGACCCCTGGGTTGGAGGTCAGAATGTAATAAACTGAAGTAAGGAAGCTTTACATTAATTTATATGGGGCTGGAAAAATTCATTCCACTTTTGCCGCAGTGGAATGAAATATAAGGCACATTTGTTTCTTCCTTAGTTCTGAAGATTGTGTTAAATACAGAAATTCATAAAGAAGAAACCAGATACAAATAACATATCCTACCATGTTAATATTAAAGTCCAGATAATTGTAAAAATGAGGTAATAAAATTCTAGGCACACTGAATTTTGAAATCATGGCAATTCTAATCAAGCGATGCCATATCAATACCAGACATCTACTTTAAAATCAACTGGCATGAATTTTGGATAAAGCTTGAATTCTCAAACTGAAGTCATAGCAAAGAATAAATAATAATTCAATTTTTGTTCTGGTATGTGTTTGGCTCAAATTAATCAACTCCTGAAAGAAAAACCTTATTTCTGTGGCGGCTCAATAGAATTTCAAACAACATTTATAAATAGATCAAATCAAGGTCATTTTCTACTAATTTTCACTGCTTTGGGGATTTTCTGAAGTCAGTAATCTATGAAGGGAATCCAAAAGCCACATTATTAGTGCTTGCTTAGGGCCAAAATCAGGCTCATGTTTTAAAACATGTTTAGAATGTCGACTTTGCCCTCAGATACAGACTAAGAAACCAAAATGACTAAATTTGAGATGTAGAATGATTGCTTTTGCTCAATTATAGCACATAACCACATGACTCTGAAGTGGTCATTTTAAAAGAAAAAGATTCATTTCTACATGTTTTGCCTACATGGCAATCAAGGTTAATAATTCTAAACCTTCAGCTTTTCCCCTTTCCTACAGTTGCTTTTCTACCAAAATATAGTTTAATAAAAGCAACTTCCATCTCAACAAATAGCAAATTAAGTGTTTTTATTACCAAATAATACCAACAGAGTGCAGTATAGTGAAGCTCTAATTATTTCTCCATTTCTTGACTCTTTTTTTTTTTTTGTCTAAGAAAAATAATCTAAGAGAGAGAATTTATAGGGTCTCTTATCACAGCTTTTTGCTCAGAGAAATCAACCAGAAGAAAAAGCAGATTTACTCTAGAATTAACTAGTGAACATTTAAAAGTTCCTTGCTACCTAGTTTATTAGGTAATAAAAAGAAGGAAACAAATTACTATCATGTTCTTTTCTTAGAAATGTACAATATAATTAAAACTGGCAGGATATACTTAACAGTTTTTTTGCTTTTGACGTGTCCATATTTTTAAAGCAATTTGCATCCTAACAGATAACTTAGAGCAGAAGGAAACTATAGTAGTATTGGAGAGCTCAGTTAATTTGTTCCAAGGCGAAAATCTTTCCACTGAGGCTGGTGGGATGTTTACACATCAGACATAGATCTCAAATCCCAACGTGTCACTTGCTTGTATGGTTGGAGGCAACCAGCTTGGCTTGCTACCACGGAATCTCAGGAAAGCCTTCCCTGCAGAGGCCAGCTCTCCATTCCCCCGCCTCTTACAGCAGTGCCAGGAATCTGAGGCAACAAAGCATCCCCTAGGCTGTTTGGTTGGTAGACAATGAAGGATGAGTTGATATTGCTTCCTACCCTGGAGGAGGTCTTGCCCAGACAAAAAGGAAAGAATAAGCTTTGCAAAGGAGGGGAAAAGACAAAGAGCCACTCTGGAAAGGCAGGTTTAATGAACTGTTCGAATCTGATTAGAGGCTAATGTCCCTTTTAGTGCTTTGTACCAATTTACAGCTGATATACTTTAACCATTTTCCTCACCGGCTGTGATAAACTCATTACTTTAAAAAATGCAAGCTAACCAGAGTCTTTGAAGTTAAAAACTGATAAATCATGAAAACCTGACTTGGTCCATATTCCATTCAGCATATTTAAATATTACTAGATTTTTTTTATTATGGGTAGTTTTTTTTATATTGTTGTTCTTGAAAAACTTCTACCTGTGTTAAAAGTGTGATATTTAGTTTTAAATAAAAAAATTAACATATTTTCAAAATCTTTTAAGAAACTAGTTTCCCCTGGGAGTATTTCTTCCCGTGATTTCCCAAAAGCATCCACAATCACAACCATTATAAAAACCATAAATGGCAGTGTTCTTTGGTAAAGAACCAAGTCTTAACTATTAAACTCTTCCACTAGTGCAAGTTCAGTCTGTACATATGCCTGACAGCTATATTGTAAATACATATTGAAGGCTATTAATCTCTGTATTAATGATTCTAACCCTACTCAGAATAAACATAAGGCCTGAACATCAATCATACTATCAAATCTTCCAGGAGGGTGTGTAATTTTAAAGAGCGCCTGGTAACTATCCCACATTGAGGATTAAGTCCTTGGGACAAAATATCGATGGATTTATCTCTCTAAACTAAAATCATGTGCATACACACTCTCAGTTGACCATACACTTGAAATATGTAATAAACTCTGATAGTTTGGAACTGCTGTCAAACCTGTCTTGCCATGATCTTAATCAAAACACATTTGCTGCAGAATCAATAGCTCAACTGATTCCCAAGAGGTAAATAAAATTATGCTGTCATCAATTTTAGTGACATGGTACTCTTTGTGTATTTGTGTTGTAACAAGCGTTTTGATATCATGCAACACTCATGATTATAATTTGTGCATAAATCTAGATGTTCATAAACACATGTACACACATACATTTGATATGCATACACCTATGTACTTGTTTCCTTAGAGTAAATTTTACCAATTAAAGCAAAAGCTACCATCAAATTCATTGGCTAGAGGTTGACCAGTCACGTATACAATGAATGAGAATACAATGCTGGTTATACCCCGCCTGACAGCAGCTTTTGTAGTCAAAATCATAAGCACAAGCATCACTGACTCTATCATTTTAAAATGTTTTGAATGAAATGAGCAGGAAGGAAAAGAGCTGATGTCAACAATCACAACTCATAAAAACAGAACAGGGGTGAATTTCCAGGCCAACTACTACAATCTGCCCTGCTATTCTCGTAACGCAGATCTTTCTCTCTTCCTCCTCCTGAGTGTGGTTTGCACAATTGGAGTAATGAAGCCAGCCAGTCAATATTCAATAGACCTAATTTTTATACAAGACTTCCTTTCATAAGCCAAAATATTTACTGGTAATTTCTGTCATCTATGGAGGTACAGGACATAAATACTTAAGTATGTATCCATCTGAAATCTTCTTGTTTGGCCACAAGTGATGAGAAACAGGAATTGTAACCACCTCCTATGCCCATGTTATATTAAACATAAGGGACTTATGAGTGACAATTCAAGATTCACAGCTTCAAGCTGATTAAAGCCCTTTCATGAAAGATTCTAAAAGGTTTATGATGCAAGCATGCCAAGTGATTGAAAATGTCCATCCTTTGAGTACTTTGGACAACAGAATTAGATGACAAGGAAATCAGGCTTTTGTTTCTAAAAAAGACTTCTCTAAGAAGTTAAACTCTCTTCCTTGACACATCTCTAACACAACATGAACAATAAAAACCAACAGTAGTAATTGTTTTCAAGTCTTTACCACAGATGTGCCAGTCCAAGGAAAAATATAACTATAGTACCCCAACCCTAGAACTTGCACTGAGGTGCAAGAGAATCGGTGACTTCTTCCTTCTCTGGATAGGCAAAGACCAACAACCCTGAGAGATTAGAATCATATTCAGGAGATGGTTTCAATTACCTGTTGCTATGCAATAAATCACACAGTAGTAGGAAACAATAATCATTTTATTTCTCTTAGTAACGAACATAATAACAACGCTTAAATTTGCATACTTACTAAGAAGCAGATACTGTGCTAAGAGCTGTGCATAGAGATACCTGTCTAATCCTCACAGAAACCCAAGAAGTTGATGCTATATTATCTCAAGACGAGGCACCGGAGTCACAAGGCGATTAATTGTTCAAGGTCCTAAGATATCAAGTAGGTATAACTCTTGTCAGAAATAGAGTGATCTGACCCCAACATGAGCTAACCACTAGGGCTATCTCCCTCCCTCTTGCCCTCTCTCTCACTCTATCTCTGTATCAGTAAGCACGTTCTATATCAAAATGAGAAAAAATATGAGCACCTTATTCAAGGCCCCAAGAGAGGGACTCAATAACAGTTCTCTCATGGCTGAGCTGGTGTTTATTTACTGAGCTGAACCTGTAACTTTTGTTACTGGGGAGTTATCAATATTTGGGGGAAACAATAATATGAGGTCAAACAAGTCTCTGGTTTCAAAGCTATTTCACATTTTTTCTTCAAATCAGATTTTAAGCATATTTTCTTGGCTTGATGAGAGTATACATTCCTATCCTAGAAATACCTCAGAATTAATTTAGCAAGTCAGTCCCATCCTGATTTCCACATCTAGAAAATTTATGGTAATCTCATATGCTGCCCCACATTTTGAAAATATTCTTACCCTTGGTGACTCATTCAATATTTTCACAATAGTTTCATGTCGTTGGAAGATACAGTAACTTCATCTTCTTAATTTTATACTCAAGAGAGACATATGTGGGAATCAGTTAATTTATAATCACTAACACTGAGTGTCAAAGCATATTTTTCTATGTGCACATATCTAAATATTAATAAGTCATTTTTGTAGAAGTATATGCATAAGCAAGGCACCTGAAATGGTACAAAACACTACTAGTTCAAACACACTTTGCCCCTCTAACTTTATCTTTCATCTTTTATTCCTTTGCAGCATGGCAAAGTGGATATCACTTAAATGACCACATTTTAGGAAACTGTTTCTCGTAAGGACTAGCAAAACTGTACACGTAATACAGCAACTTCTATTTTCCTAAATATAAGAATCCTCATTTCCAATCTTGGTGAAAGGTTAAATTATGCCAACAATGTATAGTTTATATTAATATTTTCGAAGTGCTACCTCTAAGTGATAATTGCCAAATTGGCCATGATAAATGGAAGTTCTTGTTCAATCTGCTAAAAGATGCTTATTAAAAGTGCAACCAATTCAACCTAAAACAGAAGCCAAAATCTACTCCTGTCCTTTTCAAAGGGGCTTGATACATTTTCAGAAATTTGTAACAGATGTGCCCCTTCTTTCCTTTGTTCATTGTACAGAGGATGGTTAAATGACATTGGAAATTCGAAATTACACCTTCTACCTCTACATTAATACAGACACATTTTTATTGTTGGCACTTGAATTCTGAGGCACTGCACACTCTCGGGGGTTGTGAGTTGGCCAAATTCCCCCATAAAAATGCAATGAGGGTTGCTGCTATGCCAAAGTCATCTCATTCTACCCGTGCCATGTTCTTGCACCCTGAGGCCCTACAGCAGAGAAGGGGGCAAATCAGGCACTGCAGAAGAGAAACCAGGAAAAAAACATGGCAAGAGATAGGCCAGACCACCACCCAACAAACCCTAGAGAGGGAGGGCAAAACTTTAGTTCACGGGCAGGTATTAACAGTCCAGGGAGAGAGCTGACATGTAGAAGCAGGTAGCCGGGTGTCAGGATGGGCCAACATTGGTGTCGATGACACATAAAGCTAAGAGAATTGTTTGGCCATACAGCAGAAGGAAATCTTGCAATTTATAACATGATGGATCTTATGTTGAATGATCTGAAATTACATTAAGTCAGATAGAAACAAACACCATATGATCTCAATTATATGTGGAATGTAAAACACACACACACAAAGGAAAACAAGCTAGTATAGAGAACAAACTGGCAGTTGCCAGAGGTTGGGGGTGGGTGGAGCATGTGGGGGAAATGGATCAAAAGGTACAAATTTCCAGTTATAAATAAATAAGGCATGGAGATGTAATATGGAGCATGGTGACAGGAGTTAATAACTTTGTACTATATATTTGAAAGCTGTTATGACAGTAAATCTTAAAAATTCCCTTCACGAAAAAAATATGTATCCTTACGTGGTGATGGACATTATCTAGATTTACTTTATATTATGACCATTTCATAATAAACTCAACATTAAGCTTTTATTATATTGTATACTTGCAGTTTTATGTTATGTGCCAACTGTATCTTCATAAAAAAAAAAAAAACTATTAGGGAGAAGTTCAGTCCTAGAAAAGGAGGATCCTACCCAGGAAACAAGGCTAGCGGAAGTTAAATGCTGGGGGGCCTTGCCCCAGCAGAGGCCTGAGCTAAGGAACAGGAGTTTCTTAGACAAAAATCAGAAAGCTATCCATGTACCCCTGTTGGGCTTTCCAGGCCTCCTGCCCTGGGCACATGGATAGACACAAAAAACAGGTACTATGAGCCTGGATACTCTAAAGGGAGATATGCGTTCAGATCATACCGAAGTCCTACCCAACCCTACAGAAGGTACCTCATCATTCAGCTGATACATCTCTAACTGGTTACTCAAGCCCCATTTTCTACCATTCTGCTCAGGCTACATCTCAGCTATGTCAAAGATGCCGAGATCTCCTCCAGGCCCTAAACACGCCATGCCATCTTTGGAGTTCTTGCTACGTGGCAAATCCTAGCCCCAGACTTATAACTGGATCTAACATATACTATGTGCCCAGAAAATACTTGGTCTAATGAAAGAATAAATGTATAGAGATGAAGTGTAAGATCACTTCATTCTCCTGGGTGTAGGAGGCAGTAACTGGTTGTTCACAGCCAGGAAGCGCATAAGCAAAATCTTGGTGCTATGGATTTCTCATATTTGGGAAAAGCAATAAAGGATCTGGTAGGATGGGACACAGTGCTCACTGGAAGAGAAACTCGAGATGAGATCAGAAAAATAACTTGGGGTCAGGTTGTGAAGGGTCTTAAATGTTGTGGTAATTCATTTATGCATTTAAAATATATTTCTTTAATGTCTGCTATTTACTAGCTGCTAGGGACCATAGGGATGAAAGGAGCAACACAGAAAGGCCCCCTGCCTTAAAGAGCACTTGAGGTAAATGGAGGAGAAATGTATTTAGGCATCACACAATAGGTGGCAGGGAGTCATAGCGCCTTAATAAGCAAAAGCATGTGTTCAAAGCTTTATCTTTAGAAAGACAGCACTACAATAAATTTGTAAGATGGCTTAAAGACATACAGGATTTGGTGCAGAAGAGACAGCAACCAGCTCACAGACTACAGTAGCCCAGGGAAGAGGGAGGAGGGTCTCAACTAAGGCAGTGGGAGAAAAGAAGAGGAAAAATACTTGAGAGTTCACAGGCAGAATGATGAGGTGGACTGATGAGAAGGAGGAAGTATGATGGCAAGACAGAACTAGAGTGTCAAGGCTAGCACTGATTTTCTAGATGATACACTAATGTTGAGGCAAGAAGCCCAGTAAGAAAAGCCCACTATGTCATGTATTTGTCCATTACCCTTTTTTTAAAATTTATTTTATTCATTTATGTATACAAGAACTGGGGAGTAGGCCAGAGGTGAGGCGGTGAGAGGATTCACCAGAGACAGAGTGGGGAGCAGAACAGTTGGATCTATCGAAATACACAGCTGAGGAGAGCAGCGGGCGAGATAGGAGAGGTCTGCTGTGCCATGTGGGTCAGCTCCCATGCTGAGATCAAACTCCTGCTGCAGAGGCTGGTGATAGCTTGATAGCACTGGGACTTAACCCCTGTGCCACCAGGGAGACTCGAGTCCATTATCTTTTAAAGGGCCTTCTACACTTGGAGATATGTAAGTACTGGGGCATATTGCTTCGTTTCAAAATATTTTTGCACACCTGAGATGTGTTTTACACTGGGGAAGCTTTTGTTGAATATTACTCAAATCTTTTAACAGATATTTCTGATGTCAAATTTCCAAATTTGGAAACATAGGCTTGGCTGAAATAAAGGGGGGGGGAAAGAAGGGAAGAAAATTCCATATAAACAAGCACTCTACACTTGCCACATATTCAACAGAAGAATTAGTTCTGCTTTTATTAACATTTCTACTGGGATTTATCACTTTTACAGGCTTCCCTGGTTATCAAAAAATTTTTTAAAAAGAACATAACTTGTGCCAAAGCACAAGTTTAAGGGTACTGTACATTAACATATTCATCGGCTATTTCACTTTATGAAAAGTCATTTGGACAGTAATGAAAAAACACCCAGAACACTGAATGGAATATGTAATGAAATAACATCACTGGTCCTCTGTGCCTAGAGAAAATGAAGATTGCTATCAAATATTAAGTCATTTATTTTCTGTAGGAAACAAAGGAAATGACTATTGACCTATATTTTCACCTTTCCTGGTCTACAATGATGTCAAGTGGCTTCTTATCAAATCCGAAATGGATTATCTTATTAAAACATGTGTGTTGAGTGTTTGCACCCTGCACAGCCTGAAGAAACAGTGTGGAAGACTTAAAAATAAGTAAACGAATTTTGAGGAGAAACAAAATTTCAAGTTAGTTTTTTTTAAATTTTGACTTCTAACAAAAATCAAAAAGAAAAAGACCTTAAGGTCCTTCCTAGTGGCCAGAAAAATATGTAAACTGCTAAACAAGTGAACTAGCTTTTATCTTCTCCAAGAATCTATATTCACTACCTTCTCATTTTACATTTTAAACAAGTATTTATTTAAGATTGTGTGCTTTATATAAAATGTGACATTATATTCCTTGAAAACCCTAGGCATGACATTGATTTTGAATGTGTTTCCAGAAAGTAAAGGTAGGGGAAATCAACCTTCATAGTTGATTTCATCTGAGGACGGTGAAGCACATTTAAGCACTATGTAGTGCTTGACATAATGTCAAAAGGTGTAACAAAGTAACGACTATTAAGAGAGCCTATCAACAATTAAGGACACTGCAACAGTTTGCACTGCTTGGACAGTTATGTCCAGCGAGGAGGCTGCACACATGAGATCTGCTTTACACGGGATCACACAAGATGGTCATGCCTTCCTCCCCCTCCCCCTGCCCCTGCAAAAACACACATGGTCACGGGAATGTAGTGGAGAAAGACATCATTAATTGGCTACAAATGGCCAAATGCACAGGTTCAACCAAAAACGTAATGGCAATTTCTAAGTATATCCTACTTCTACAACAGCTGTTGATTTTTCCCAAATTCTCTGATGAGTTTGTATTAGCTAAATCCAAATCCTGTACAAATTTCACAATCTTATTGGCAATGTTATTAAACACCTTTGTCCATTTTACTCCAAGCCATCTCCAAGAATTCTGACTACCTTCTATTTTATCTTATTAAAGCATCTCCTATCGGGCCCCCCCGGTAGCGCAACGGGTTAAGTGCAGGACTATGAAACTATCCAGAGTCACTGCAGCATGAGTTCAATACCTAGTCAGGGAAATTCCCCCATGGCAGAACAGACCTCTCCTGCCTCGCCCGCTGCTCCCCTCAGCAGTGTACTTCAGTCGATCTGCCTGTTCTGCTCCCCACTCTGTCTCCGGTGAATCCTCTCACCACCCCACACCTCTGGCCTACATCCCAGCTTGTATGCATGAATAAATGTTTAAAAAATAAATAAAAATAAAAATTTTAAAAAAAGCATCTTCTATCTTATGCATCCCTGCTTTTTCTGCAGACTTTCATTATTGTTTAGAAAAGCAAATTAGAAAGAGAATATAGTCCAAAACATTGCCCAAAGATCAGACTTCCTGGATTTACCCAACCTTCCCATGAAAAAAACCTTGTGGTTTCAGTTTTCTTATCTGTTAAATGCAAGTAACTTTCTACTCCACAGAATTGTTTTAAAGAGTCATGGCATAACACACACTGAGCTCCTGAGTCATTGCCAGGTGTGTTATATTAATAGTTTATATTGAATAATTTTAATTAATAGCAGTAGCAGTGATACTTTCACCCATTCTTTTGAAACTTGCTTTAGAATGGGAGTCCTAATCTGAATTTTTTTTTTTTTTTTTTTTACTATTGGCAGAACCACTATTGGCAGTGGAATGTGTTAGATTCTCTAAACGAATTATGACATAACAAGATAGCAAAGATCAGATTTATTAAGACTACTTGTCATTGATGGAAGACTGATCAACACAATATATATTTTGCATAATGAATTGCAACAATACATCATTCTATCTGTTTAAATTTGTAAGGGTGCACACCAGTTACAGAAACAACTCTCTTCTCCATGGATAATATTCTCTGACTACTAGGGACACTCGTGAAGTGGCTAATAGTCCTTTCTAAGCAAGTAAATGACATTTATAAAGTACTGAAAAGCTTTACCACCAGGCCCCGCTTCACTTGATTGTCCAGAAGAACACTGCTTTACAAAGAGCAATATTTATTATAACAACTTTAACACATATAACTGGAGAAGATACAGAGTAGTCTGTAATTTGAAATATAGAAAACTTAAAGAATTATTTGAGGAAAACAGAAGAACTACATTGAAGATAAGAAGAAACCCAAGGTGCTAAAAGTTTAAAATTTGACTATATTTTGGGCAATATTAAGTCACTTATTGTAATACTTCGTCATTATTCATACTGTTACCTTGAGTTTCTTTTCTAACTCTGTACTTCTTCATTTTATCAAAAATTCTTATCCCTTCTTAGAATTGTATCTGTATACATGTGTATATAAATTAAATTCAGGGATTTTTCTTCTCTTTTATGAGCACTTCTCAAATTCTAGCATGTAATATAATGAGATAAAATAAAATTAATTCAACAGAAAGCTGGAGACCTTTTTATTATTATTAAGGAATTATATAACTGCAAAGCATTTATTCAGGCTTTTTTTATTTCCTACCAGTCTTTTAATAAACTTGCCCAATAAAAATAGAAAGTATAATTTTGAACCTGTGTAACTCATTATACTCAGGAAGTTTCTGTTACTATTATCTGCTACTTGATACTAAATATGGCTACAATCAACATTGCTCACAGAGAGAATACATATGCCCTGCTCAAGAAGTCACTGTTACAACTCAGATGTCCTTTTACACCAGGATCTTTTCAACATCTGAACAACAGACATTCACACCAGATCATTTTTTGTTCTGGTGGCTGCCCTGTGCAGGTAAGACGTTCAGCAGCACCCCTGCCTTCTCCCTCTAGATCTCAGTAGCACTCCCAATCCCCACAATTTTAACAATCAAAAATGCCCTCAGAAATTGCTATGTCAAGGGGAAGGGTGTGAGGCTGGGAGACGGTGGGGTAAAGGGGACTCCATTTAAGCAGTGCTGTTTACATAGATACTGATACAATGAACTCATTAAGAACAAAAAACCATTAACTTTATGGTGAAGGACATTGCCCAATAGTATAAAACTACCCTCAATACTAAAATAAATTAATACCTGATAGTAAAGAATATGTAGTTTACTTTAGAATACACCTACTGGGACATTAACAACATTTTATAAGATGATTTTATTATTTTGCCTAAATTGCTTATTCCTTTCCTACACATGCAAATTTCCCCACTAAACAAGTGCAAAGGTTCCAGAAATGAGCTGTGAGTTTGCTCATAAGTTCAAGCTTTAGGAACAGAAAGAAAACTGTGAAGATTTCAATATTAAAATGGCAACTCGGGAGGTCTCTGCCCCTTTTCTTAGACATGGCCAGTGAGACGCTACCAAATTAGACTTAGAAATCCCCAAAGTAAGAAATTGTGATTATCCAAGTTGATTTGGTGATTTAACTTCAACAAGAGACTAGAGGAGAGTTTTCATTCCTGGCTCTGCATCTGATTTTCTAGATGACATTTTATACTTCGCTTTTCTTCATATAAAACAGTAGTGACACCTCTATCCTGAACAAATTACGTCACAGTATGAATTGAAATATAAACTGTCTCTATCTTACTTTGTTAACAATGTTATGTTTTAAGTAACATAAGACTCAACACATTGTTGTAGTTGTTCCATTTAGTTGCAATGGACCAAAAGAACAAATGGAAAACACTACAGGTTGCAGAAATTAAATTGCAACAATGTCCTTGCTAAACAGGAAGAGAAGGAAAGATGCCTTCTTATTAAAAAAAAAAATAAAGGATGGAAGATGTTGTGGGTCTCCAGAGGATCTCACTGCCAATTCACAGGAATAAAAGAAGGAATTCATTTCAGAAGATGACAGAAACTGCTGGCAAGGCAAACCACCAATTCACTTCAATTAGTACACATAGTCTATACCCTATGGTGTCTGGGTAGCCATAGCTACATGCAGCTATCAAACAGCAGAATAAAACCAGTCCAAGAATAGATATGCTTCAGATATGTAAAATACACACCAGGTTTTAGCGCAAAAAAGAACTTAGAATACTGTATAATTTTTAACTAATTACATGTTGAAATAATACTTTAGTCCTTTTGGGTTAAATAAAATACACTGAAGTTGCTTTTACTGATTTTTCAATTTTAATGTGTCACTAGAAATACTAAAATTATATACGTGGATTTCACTCTATGCCTACAGGGCAAACTCAGTCCATGCTTTTACTTCAGTAGACTTCAACCTGTAGCGGCACCGAAGTCTCCCTTCCAGCTTCTATCCAGTCCTCTTGGAAACTGGGGCTAGGGGGCGGTAGAGAGCTGTTGGGGGTGGGGGGAGGTCAGGGTAGAGAGAAGTTACAAGTTTCAAATGACACTAAATGGGGGGGTATCACTGGTTTATAGGGCTAAGGGGCCCATTATGCTAAAAGATCTCAAAGCAGGCATCAATCCAATAAGAGGAGGAGATTCCTTATCTATATTCCAATTGTGTCTCCATTGAAAACAGGCAAGTGATACCATCAGCCAGCCCTGGTGCTGGGACCCATGTTATTTTCATCCCTGACCTCTCTGTCTCAAGATGTAGAACTACACTCCAACGGACTGACCAATATTACAAACTGGACAGGCCACAGACATGCGACAGTTTACAAATCCAAACCGAATTCAGTATCTCTAACCATTACACCTACCTTTAAAAAAAGAAAAATAAAGAAAATCTTGCTCTGCTTCCTGAATTGGCTTTGAGAAATGACATCACCATTAGCCCTGTTTCTTAAGCTAGAAAACTTTCCCTTGCCAAACCACATGAAGTGTGTTACGGGAATCCTTGGCCAGTCAAACCTGCCTTTCCTTGCTATTCCCATTAACCTTTGTCGCATATGTCAAAGGCAAGGTCCTGCGTCCACTCATCCCCACCCCACTGCCAGAGACATCTTAGGACAGGGGAGAACTGTTCCCCTAACTAGGTCCACAGTTACCTAATTTAATCTTACCCAGTATCAGAGGGAAAAAATTCCTGGTATTTGATGCCAGTTCAAATTAATGATCTTAGGAAGCCTTAAGAAACTTAACATTTTATGCAAAAAGAGAAAGAGGAAAAACCATAAATTAAGTCGATCAAAAATGATGTCCAGGAAAGCAAAGCATATATGATTAAATATTTCATATGGCTATAAATAATACATGTCTATGGTTATATACTACATCTGTATAATATATCATTTAATAAAGTTATAACTGTAATTAGCATATACAACTACTTTAATTAAATATAAGGATTTATTTTAGAAGCATTATTTTCAAGACAGTATCAGAGGAGCGCTGTTAAACACATAGATATTGCTGCTAGATTTTAAAAGGCAAAACATGGTCAAGTTTTATCTTGCTCATAAGTAAATAATTTATCTCCAAATGTCAGACCATTGAGACCCATCACCATAATTTCAATGTGTGAAACTACAGGAAAAGCATCCTCAAGTACTACATTGCAATTTTTTTTTTCAAAATTAACTTTACAACCCACTGAAGTCAGTAAAAAGTTGGAGACACACAAAAGGATGAGAAACACTAAAGCCTACTAGCATTCACTGTAAAAACAATGAAGTTAACAGCCAATGCTATTCTGAGGAAATGACTGAAGAATCAGATACTTAGATGTGTGTAATACCAGGATGCTTACAGTGTTTTAAAAAAAGAAACAGGGTCTCCCTGGTGGACTATGGGTTAAGTCTCAGTGCTATCACCTCTATGACCCGGGTTCGATCCCGGGCCAGGAAGCTAACCCACATAAGGTGCAGCAGATCTCTCCCATTTCACCTGCTGCTCCCCTCAGCAGATCTGCCAATTCTGCTCCCCACTCTGTCTCTAGTGAGTCTTCTCACCCCCTGCAACTCTGGCCTCCACCCCAGTTCTTCTACGTAAAAATAAATAAATAATAAAAAGGAATCAATATAAGTAGTGAACAATGGCGAAAAAACTGAATATAGTATGGGACACACAAACCACTGGGCAATATTTATTCCGTACATTTATGAATTTTGGCTTTTTTGTCTTGATGTAGATGAAGAAACATTACTAAGTAAAAGATGACAGAAAAACTATGTTCCTATAATTATGAAAATAGTATTTATGAAAAGGAAAAAGACAGCTAAAGAGATATACATTCAAAATCAGAATTAATAGGACATGGAATATTTTTCTTGTTTGCTTTGACACATTTTCTTACCTTTCATAATACTCAGAAAAATATCTGTGTAATTAAATACTTGGGAGCTCAAAATTAGAGAGACAGAGAGTCAAATGGATAAAGAGAACAAGAAAGAAGTCAAAGGGGGAAAGAAGTCAATTCCCTAACCCAGAAAGTACATACAAACACACACAGGAGCATATTTATGTTATAGACAAAACTTAACTTATGCAAGTCCAAAAACTACATAGGTGAAATTGAAAGGGACTTACTAAGATATATTTGCGATGATGCACTGAATTGTGTTATGTTGCTTTAAGTGGGCTATCAACTAATGTTTGCAAATATTTTCACTCTACAGAGATCTGTGATTTATTGCTACTGAATCTTCAAATGCTATAATCTTCTTAATGTCATAAGCAATTCCAAGGAAGTAGAAGAATGGACATATTATACTATTATCTTATGCTAAGGTTTAGCGTCCTGAAAAAGGAAACCATGAGCCATTTTTATTTTATTCCCATTATGTAAGAGAACCCAGTGAGCATATTTTAGGAGATTTTGGTCCTACAGGAAATCAATTTCTTTTGTTCTTACTCGGTACAGTATAGGAGCAAAAGATTTACACTCAACAGATTATTAAACAAAATATACTATGTTATAATAACCACAGCAATTATTCTCTCTGATTTTTGTACAGATCTCCAACTGGCCTGGGCCATTAATCGTTAAGGCTACATTCTCTGATTACATAACAATATTGGAATTGTTATTTGAGAAAATTCCTAGAGAGTGATGAGGAAAAGAACTGGGTTCGCAACACTGCTTTTCTGGAAAGACAGAAATATCCCCAGGGACTCTCAGTTTCCAGTCTAAGTTGTAGTGAGTTTAAAGCTGCTGATCTATCTTAACAAGTATAAAAAATTGAACAAACACAAATCACAACTTGTATAAAAGATTCATCAAAAAGGTCATGTCATGAGCCGAAATGTTGCTCCCAAATCTAGAAAGACTGAGGATGCAAAGACACAATGTTCCCGAGAAAAAAGTCGCACACAAAAACCTCTACAGGATCCACGGCTGAGACAGAGAAAACTGGAGCGCAGCTGAAGACTTACTGAACTCTCACGGTGGACAAGCTTGATTGTCAAAGATCCCATGAGTAAGAGCCCCTCACGCTGTTGTGAATTCTATCACCAAGACTTATACCAGGTCTTCATAGTGAGTGTCAGAGAAAAAGCGCTTCAAACTTCCAGGAGGGGAGGGAGAAAAGGATATTCTTGACATATGCCAGAGCATTCTGTTCTTCTTAGCAAGACCCGGCCTCTTTTTTAATTGAAGTAACACAGCATGACAACATTTTATGTTTCAGGTACACATTGTTGAGACTCAACACACAATGTAGTAAACATTAAGTTGATCACTAAAGGCCCAGTTCCATCCTTCGTCATACAATTGAAACCTCCTACCTGATGCATCTACACCCATCCCTTCTTCCCTTCTCTTTATAGCCCCAAATTTGTTTTGTTTTTTTTTAACTTAATTCATCTGTTTGTTTGCTCTCTCTATATATTACATTTGAGTGAACCTGCTGGGGTTCCTGTGCCAATACGCCACCCCCCACCCCCATGGCCAGGCTGCAAACTAAACAAATTAAAATAAACAATAACAAAAAGCAGCACCGTAAATCAAAGTACAATTCTCAATTCTTCCACAAAATTTACAAACACTAGCCTGGTTTTTCTAACATATAAGGGCTTCTGCCTCTAATCACTTCCGTGAGCCTGCAGAGAGACGGTGGGGTCGGCACACAGGCAGGCCTAACGGGTAAGGGTACTGGTTGGATCCCTTCAAAGACCCTGCACTTGTCCCCACATGGCTGTTGAGGATCCTGCCACATATGGTCACTGAGGAAGAATGTGGAAGCTCAGTCAGCATCTCCAGCGTGGGCAACACAGAAAACACTTGAGTGCACACACAGAACTGTGCGTTGCTCTAGTACCATGTTCCCTTTCCCACTTGTCATCTTTTCCTTTTCAAAATAGCATAAAATATTAACATTTCCCACTCTAACCAAAAGGCATGACATGGTGACAGACAGTACAGTAGGGGAGAAGGGTGATGGTGATGAAGTCCCTACTAGAGTCTGTACTTCAAGCTAGGAAATGACCAGCTCATGCCACTGAGCTCCCTTTTCCATGTCCTTGTGATGGAACCACATGTTAATTTACTTAAGAGCAGGCCACTCTCACACTCTCGAGGGTGGGGTTGTAAGCTGCAGGGCATTTTGGCAGAAAATATTAAAATTCATAAAATGCACATGCCTTTCCCACTAGCAATTATAACTCTTGGAATTTATCCTAAGGTAATAATTAAGGATGTGCAAAAGAATATTTATTTCTCTGTTGCTTGTAATTACTACATCTTGGAAGCAACCTAAATGTCCAAAAATAGGACAGTGGTTAAATTATCATAAAGTCATAATATAAACTACTACAAAGGGTCATTTCAAAAGATGTAGAAATATACCCACTGAGGCATACTTGTTTGTACTCTACATTCCTAAGCATAAAAATAAAAATAGTGTATGGAAAGTCATTGCATTATTCTGAGTATAGTTAAAATTATAATAGCTTATCTTTTCCTGTCTCTGATTTTGTTTTCTGATGTTTCTCTAATGAGTACCTAAAAGTATGTATTTTTTGGAGAAAGAGAAGCTTAAAGGGGAGAAAAACAGTAAAAGTTTTATAAAATGTCCAGAGAAAAGAAACTAGCAGAAAGGAGGAGGATGAGGACAGGGCTTTAGGAAGAACTCCTGGCAAGTGTGATTGTGAGGCTCTGAAATGTGCACTTAGCCAAGGTCATGGAATCTTTTTTTCCTTGAGGATTTGTAAGAAAGGAGTGGCCAACTCTCATCTGAGGAGAGCTTGAATGCAGTCCTAACCTCTGTGGCCTCCTGCGGCTCTCTGTGCAAAAGGATTCAGCCAAAATGCAATTTTCCCTCAGTGACACAAAGTAGTCAGTTCCATACATTGTCCCTGATCCTCCACAATCCTTTCCCCTGTTCAGAAGAACATAACCCCTGAGGTCTAACACTCAGCAGTGAAACCAAGTGACCTTGAATTTATCTGCCCAGCAACTTGTCAGCACTTTACTCAGGAAATACAGTGGGATGTTAGTTAATATTCCACAGTGTACTCTGACTTCTATCTAATCTTCCATGCTAATAAAAAATTATAACTAATTTCACTCACTTAAATCACCCAAATGGAGACAACTATTTAAAATGGCAACTATTTAAAAATCATATGCATATTTACTTAGAAATTTTATAGATAAATATGTTATAAACAGTGACTACAATAAATACCAGGATATAATTAGACAAATAAAAATACTCAATTCTGACAAGTTCCTCTGTTTTAAAAAGGCCACTAATTTAGTTTTCTGTTAACTTCCCATAAATACAAACGTAACATTTTTCAAGTCCACAAATGAATGCATTGGCATGGGAATTGGTTTCATGGCCTAGATAAAGGGAGTAAAAGGTGGAGAGGTTGACAGTGCTATACCAACAATAACCAATTAAGACAGTGTAATGTTGGTCACCAAAATTGAGAAAACAAGTTTGAAATCAGTGCAGAGGGCCATAGAAACGCCAAGATAAAGGAATCCACCAAGGATGAAATACTGTCTTATAAGAGATAGCAGGTATGGTAATGCTCAAAAGCGGAAGAATGAGGTGGACAGTGTGTGAATGGGAGTTTAAGGGATCCACCTCTAAGACAAAGTCAAGAGGACACACACACACACACACACACACACACCCACCCACCCACCCCTCTTCTCCTGAGGCTTTCCTGCCAAGAACAAGTAGTGTTACTCACAACTACAACCTTGACAGCAACCAAAATGTCCAACAGCTTTGTAAACAAGGCATTGGACATAGAACCCTCCCCTCCCCTTTAAACACTTAATAGGTTCTGAATGAGGTCATGTAACCTTTAAAGTAGTTTTTTTCCTCTATACCAAACATCTAAATCTCATTGTTTTAAAAGGGGTGAGCAAATCACAAAAAAGTCCTGTCGCCTTCACGGATAAGCTTCACTCACATAGCACTCTTGGACTGTTGTGTGCTGAAGACTATAGTTGTCTGGATGAATAAGGGTATATTCAAAATTCAAATTAAAAAAAAAATAATAGCCAGTTGGGATCAAAATATTCCATAGATATTCCACACAGAAGGTAAGGGACATAAGTTAATGCTTTTTTGATGACTCAGACCAGTAATTATGAACCTCGATGACTCTGCAATGCTGCGCACAGAGATAACTTCAGGGCCACTGAAGTGTGTCTACACTAATGACCTGAAGCCGTGTGCTTGAGTTCTTGTATCTGCATTTTCCAGTCTGGCAGGCTGCTCTTCTCAATACTGTCATGCTCATTCTACCTTACAGTGACAGAGAAAGAACACTGGGCTAAGAGTCAGGTCAAAACGGTAATTAGTCTCGAAAAATGACCTTGGATATGTCACTTAACATCTTTGGGCTTAAGTAGTAAATTAAAAAAATGTTCAACTAGGTAAATCTTAAGGGATCAATTTTTTGCTAAAATTCTTAAATCTGCTGCTTCTCATCTGTTGCTTTCTTTTTTAGATTAAGCCTGATGAACCTGCACAGAAAGTAAAAGATTGCTGCAACATGCTTTTTTGGTGAATTTCATGTGAATATACCTTTCAACATCTACTTGTCTTCTCAGAAAGTTTACCTGTGTAATTTCCAGTAGTTGGTAGTTCTCAGATAGTCATGGTTTCTAGATAACTAAGACACTATTTTTGGTGTGTCAGGATGTTTTTTAAGTCTCTACCTATTATTCTCAGTGCAAATCATTGATAATTTGATGCTGCTCTATTTAGGGCCATTCAAGAGCAAAATCTGCATATCTCATCATCTATGCCTGTCAGTAAACTGATTGCAAAATGAGTACTCTAATTTTGGGACTTCCTTTTCCTATTAAATATTTGTATAGATGACAGAATTATTTAAGAAGTTTTCTAAAAACGGTGTTTGTGAAAATATTTACTAAAATATAAACACAGTGCAAATGTAAAGAATATGTCAGCAAACTTCTCAAAGGAAGAGAACTTATTGATCTTTTATTGTTCTGAAGTCTCTAGCACATGATTTCCAACTATTACACATTCAGCATCGCTATCAGGAACCTGAAACACCCGCACTTCAGTCTCCATCTCCTCCCTCTGCACATTTCTCCGAGATATCTAAGTTATCCTCAGTGCCATAAATATATGTCCTTACAAATAATCCACCTTCAGCCACTACTGGTCTCCTGAGTTCTAAATACCTATTCCTATAATAACCGCTACCTGGATTTCCCATACGTTGAAAGTATCCCCAAAAGTACATAAAGCCTTCTCTCACTATTTCTCTTTCCGCCCAATCCTTTCAAAAACCTACTTTCTTCTCTATTTGATTATTTGCTACTCATTTAATTACTTCAACATGAACGAAAAAAGAAAGTCAGGAGTCTTCCTTGATTCTTTTCACTACATGATCAATTACAAATCTGTATTAACACCACGTCCAAAATATCTCTCCAAACCATCACTGGCCACTATCATCACTGCTGCCTGCCCCAATTCAGGCCATCTCCTAACTGATTACTAAATAGCCTCTCATTGCTTTCCAGCTCCCAAGAATCTACCGTCAGGCTCTATATGTCATCAATGAATTCTGTATTTACAAAACCAATGAATTCTGTATTTCCAAAACCTACAGGCTGGTGATTATTTCTGTTACGTGTATGTACTTGATGCTTGATCGACACGGGTTTTAGGGGCACTGATCCTCCACACAATGTAAAATCCACATGTAACCTTTAGCTTTCTAAAAATTTAACTACAAATAGTCTGCTGTTAACAGGAGCCTTACAAATAACAATCAATGAACACATATAATGTGTGTCACATGTATTTTATACTGCATTCTTATAATAAGTTACAGAAGAGAAAATGTTAAAAAAATAACTTAAGAGCATGGGACTGATCACAAAAATCTACAAAGAACTCACACAACTTAACAAAAACAGAGCAAAAAATCCAGTCAAAAAATGGGCAGAACTTAACAGACACTTCTCCAAAGAAGAAATGCAAATGGCCAACAGGCATATGAAAAAATGTTCAACATTCCTCATAATCAGGGAAATGCAAATAAAACCACAATGAGATACCACCTTACACCAGCAAGAATGGCACATATTAAAAAAACAGGAAACGACAAATGTTGGCAACGATTTGGAGAAAAAGGAATGCTCCTACACCGTTGGTGTGAATGCAAGCTGCTCCAACCTCTATGGGAAGCTGTATGGTGGTTCCTTAAACAACTGAAAATGGAGCTTCCATACGACACAGCAATTCTACTCCTCGGAATATACCCAAAGGACACAAAAATATTAATCCAAAAGGACGCATGCACACCTATGTTTATTGCAGCACTATTTACAATAGCTAAGATATGGAAACAATCCAAATGCCCAAAAATTGATGACTGGATCAAGAAGATGTGGTACATGTATACAATGGAATACTATTCAACAATCAAAAATGATAGACTAATGCCATATGCAGCAACATGGATGGAGCTAGAAGGGATCATGCTCAGCGAAATAAGCCAGAAGGAAAAAAGAAAAATATCGAATGGTTTCACTTATATAGGAGGAATATAGTGGAGCCAAACAAGAGATCAGAAGGAGAAAATAACACACAAAACAAAAACAAAAACTAGCAGGCAACCACAAGTAAGAGACATTCTGCAGGACAGGGGGAAGAAGAGGGACCAAAACAGGAGAGAAAGAAAGCACAAGAGACTATGGTGATGGTTCACGGGTGAATTGGTGATGGGAAACCTACGGGGAATACACAATAATGTAAAGGATAAAAATAAAAAATTAAAAAATAATTTAAATAAAAGAAAATACAGTACAGTATTGTATCAAAGCTGTAAATTTACATCACCTGTTTACAAGAAAATCCATATATAAATGTACATATTCAGAGGAAAACCTGTGTTACTCAAGTGTCCACTTTGTGTGAGTGTGACCGCGTGTGTGTGTGTGCATGTGTGTGTGTGCGCGCGCGTGTGTGTGCTTGCACACGTTCTACCATACTGGAACTGATGGATACTAATTCAAGGAGAACACAGGGCTGCTGCTAAGTTTGGACTCCTATGGTGTATGTGTGAACATTAGTATGTTATAAAGTACTGAGAGGGAGGGAAAGTAATAGCTAAGAAATATGGATCCCAATTGATAAAATGTCGCAATCCAAAACTTATCTTCTCAGAGAATATAAAGCATATCTTAGACAACTACAGTGAATAATGAAGAATAATGAAACTAGAGTGAACTCAACACACATAAAGTTATAGAGATAAAAAAGATTAGAAGACATTGGACTGAGTATTATGTGCAATTTCGTTCAACACAGCCTGCATTTCAGAGGAGTGCTGGCAAAAAGATGAGCTTTTAACCTCTCCTGTCCTCACTCACAAGCATAACCACCAGAATCTTTTACATTCCCTGCTACCCAGCAGGGCATACTCATATTTAGTCTAACCTGGGAGGAGGCCATTTCTTCCTCACTTGTTGACATAACTTCTAAACATCCTTCAAGTCCTCATTCAAATACAAATCTGTGAAGATCCCTCTGTATCCACAGCAGAAGTCAGCTGGGGCCACTATCAAAATATCAAAGACTGGGTGACTTAAACAACAGAAATTTATTCCTGCGTTTGGGGAACTGAAGTTTAAGATCCATGTGCTGGTCTGCTTGGTCTCTGTAGATGGCCATCTGCTTGCTGTGTCTTCACTAGAGATCTCGCTGACTTTGCTTCTAAGGCTCCTAATCTCATCATGATCTATTTACCACCTTCAGGTCCCACCTGCCAAGTCTATCATCTGGGGGATTATACCTTCAGTATATAAATTTTGGAGAGAAGCGATTCAATCCACAACACCGACTAAACTGAAGGAGTCACTTCCTTTACTGTGTTCAGGTTCCCCATTAGATTAAAAATTGCCCAAGGCTGAACCCTATTATTGTCCTTTTACCCCTCAGTCCCTGACATATGACTTGGCATCAAGCACATCTACAGAAAGCACTCAGCACACATGTGAAACAGAAGCCCTTCCACCGATCTCAGCTAACTAACAATGTCTGGTTCTCGATACAGTCCTCACAGGGCTCCCATCAAACCTTCTTCCTCTTGATGTAGCTTATACAAAGAGAGAAAGGGAAAACATACTATTTATGGCTATCTGGAGATATGTACAAACATGAATCTTCATTTATACCCTTCAGATCACATCTAATCAAAACTTTACAGCTCACACGGTGCTTAGTTAGGACCGGTAAAACCTGCTGCTTTTTGACCTTCTGATGCAAAGTACACTTGTCACAATTTTGTATTATATTTGGCCAGACCACCTTTATTTGGCCATGTCTTATTCCTATATAGCACAGTGAGATAACAACATGAGATCTTATGATGAAGATTTCAAACACACACGGACTCTTCCAGCTGGTGTGTCTTGATTTCCTAAATGTGAAATGAAGGTAACACCCACTTCACAAGTAAATTATTTTTGATTGACCAAATGAGAAATGCACAACAAATATTGTTTATTATATAACAAATACATAAATATTATATATTTAATAAACTATAAAGACAATGTATTTAATAAACTAAAAAGACTTCATAAGTCTTTTTATCACAATATATCTTTGTACAATAATGACTTATTAAATCTCAGTTGTACTAAATTTCTTGACTTACTTTAGGGCCAACATGATTGAATAAGTTGCTCTAAGAGTCCTGATTTTTTTTGGATCACTGTCACAAGAGATCTGAGTGGGTTCCCTCAAGCCACTGTGGACAGTGAAGAACCTGTTAGCATCTATAAACTTTCAGGTTACTGTGGTCAACTTCTGTCAATTATAAAATTTTACACAGGAACATTCCAGTGCTGCCAGTTCCCCACTACACACCCACCGTCATTCCCAGACAGGTACCAGTGTGTTGGACAACTTTGCTGCTACCCTATAAAAACATGGAAATGCTATAGAGCTATTAATCAGTAAAGTACATACTGGCAGCTGAATCAGATATTTAGGCTCTTAGACGTTCCCAAATAAATTGTTTGTGTGTTTTCACCAATGTGTTATTTGGAAAGCATTTCCCGGTGCAGATACTGTCAAAAGTACCAATTTTTTTGTGGGTTAAAGCAAGGGCTAGAAGTAGCAGAAGGCATGGAATGTTTTTTAAACAAAAATGCCTAAGCTGCAAAAAAAAAAAATTTAATATCAACTGTGGGAGGGCAGCCTTGAAAAACAGAGTTGTTAGTGATTTCCAAGGTTAAATTTATACCAACTGCAAATGTTAAAAAATTATAAGTATAAATACCACAAAAAAAAAAAACTTATCAGGATTTGGCAAGGGATAAAAAACTGGGCTATTTTTAAAAATATGTAATATATTGATAAAAGTAGATGACAACAACAAAAAAGAAGGAATCAAGCAGGGAGTTAAGTATTATAAATTAAACCTTTCACTTGCTAGAGACTTTTAATAAGCAATTAATAGCAAATACACTTAAGGACTTTTATATTGAGGCTAACTAGTAATTGGTGGGGGTGGAGGGCAGGGAGACATAATGCAATCCAAATACATGATCTTCCTAACAATATAAAATAAAAGGTTGAACCAATCACCTGACAGAGCCTCTGAGAAGCTTCCAGTCTCTGATGAAGGTGTGATAATATACTGTAAGAGACCAGGAGAACTACTGACCCTTGTTCTGAGGTAAGGATGCACATATAATTTATCACCCTCTGTCAGTTTACTTTCACCTCCTTGACAACCTCCTCCAATACAGGAAAAGTAACTAAACTATGAAGCTGATTCCAAAGGTCCTACATTTAGAAAAGTACTGTATTTCTCCTGAGGTTCAAACAGGGAAACTCCTATTTGACCAACAGTGGCTAGACAGGTTTCCTTACCACCAATTTTCCAGTAGATTTTGTATGTAAATACTGACGATAATGAAAATATCTTCACAGTGGAAGTAACCATCAGGAATAATAAACAGAGTCAACAGGTTGGTCTTACCTGAACTGAAAAAATAACTCAAAGGAGAGAAAACAGTGGTTTTAAAATTTTTGTTCATTTTCAAGTTTGTTTCCACTCACAAATTAACAGGTTGTACAACTATGCTGGCCGAGTCAATCATATTTATGGTGTTACACAATCAATAAATGCCTGTTAAATCAAACTGAATGAGGACTCCTGGGGAAAGAAATACCAAGCTATAAACATCAAAGAAAATTTTATAACTCTGAAATATATTACTTTGAGAATTTTTTTTTTAAAGTTAATGTGCCTAAGTAAAGCCAAAGCAACCTATTCAAGATAACCTAATTATTACAAGAGATTTTAAGACCTTTCTAACACTGAGTTTTGAGTCTCCAGGAGACACTAGCAATAAAATCCCCTCCCCGCCCCCCACTCCTTTTTCTGGTACCTATTTCATTGTGAATGTTCCATTAAAGAATCATGGGTGGTTTTTAAAAGTTTTTAAAGTTTGATTCCCTGTAGTTAATCTAATCTATAAAATCATCAATACAGCTGATTAATAATAATTATTTAGAACAATACGGTGGTTTGGCAGTCACGATCTTAACACATATAACAATTTCCTCCTGGGCCACCTCAGTCAAAATAAGTTATAGTATCAACTGCATTTAAACATAAACATAAACATTAACAAAGTAGATGTGAAGAATGATATTGGTTTTTTATTTTGGTAAATTTTATCAATTTCAGTTTATTTTTATCATCTAGTATGTTTCAGACAGAATTCACAGTAATCACAGCAACAGTGGAGCAACTTCAAATATAAACGAAAGAAAAAACTGGTAGATCGATACGAGGTGACAGACTCCCGGCTAAAATCTTGCCCCAATGTGACCCACCACTGCCCTTCTGCACTCGAAAGACTTAATGAATCACCAGGAGCACACTGAAGATTGTGTGTGTGTTGCCTGTGTGAGAACTAGATTTATATCAGTACCAAAATGAACTATTCTCTTCCCATGAGACAAAGATACTGAAGCAAAAGAATCTATTTTTATAAATTACTGGACATAATGATTTCATGAAGCTAATGTACTTATTTTATAAATACTTCCTTATTTTAAGTTGAAACACCAAGAAGGACGGAAAATCAGGATGCCGAATGAGATTAACCTAAAATGATATGCTTTTTAGATTCAGTTGCTTCTGTGGAGGCAGCAAGAAATGGTCCAGTAATAGCAAAAAGCAGAAATGCAAAAGCCCAGTTAGTATTTCTAAATGTACTTTGTTTTAAAAAATGTGTTAAAGACTTGCTATTTAACATTGAATGTGCCCCTACTGGCTACAAAGTAACCTTAAATACTTTAAATAATTACCCTGTGGAGAAATGTTCAGTTCTTTAATAAATACATACTTGTGAAACAGGGCTTAGATCTGCAGAGGGAAACCACTGAAGGATAGGTATCCCCAAGAGATTCAGACATCCCTTCCCAAGAAATGCCCCTTTGCAATATGGATTATTTTAAGTTGAGGTCAGTTGAGACCTTTCAGAGAGAACCTTACACTATTCCCTTAACTACTTAAAAGAATGGAAATTGGTGGTATTACCCAGAATTAGGGTTGTTACTAGAAATTACCTTCTATTGGGGAAACTGAGCTATAAGGCAGGACAAGCATCTATGAACTGAGTATCTGGTTCATCATGTGAATCATCCTCTCATCAGGGGAGCCCCTCTCTTCTCTCCTTGAAGTCCCAGGCCCCTACCCACACCTTAGCTCAGAATCATGTATTTACTTCCATTTTACCCCTGGCTTTAGGATCCACTTACCTATGTAGATTCTGCATAAAAATATAGTCAAATTTGTTTTTCCCCCTTTTAATCTGTCCCATGTTAATTGGATAACAACCAGTCCAAGGGCCCAGAGGGGTAAGGGGAATTTAGAATCCACTTACTTATGTAGATTCTGCATAAAAATATAGTCAAATTTGTTCCCTCCACCCCATCCCTTTTAACCTGCCCTATGTTGATTGGATAACAACCAGTCCAAGGGCCCAGAGGGGGTCAGGGGAATTTCTCTTCCTTTCTGACTTGACAGTATGAAACAAAATACCACTTAGCTCCTAAAGAGTATCTTGGAGACACCTGGCTGAAAGGTGCAGCTATAATTGATGTGCCTTTGAAAGAAGTTTCATATCTGAATGTTCCATGCATCATTGTCCACATGTGGCCCAAGTGGGGAAAGAAAGCACAGAATGTTCTGTACATAATCCAAGTCCTTTTCCTTCTCTACATCTCATAGCCACTCCTCACCATGAATTGCAGCAAAATGGAAGAGAGAGTAACTACTCTGCAATTGTAGCACCCAAAGAAAAACAGATGGGTTTAAACTATGGTGTGAGAGAAGGAAGAACACTTAACGATCATTCTCTACCAATAAACAGAACATCTGCTTACAGGACAAGATGAAACAAAATGAAACGGGAAATACTGTAATATTGAACCTATCACAGGTTAAGAAGGAAATGAAGGAATGAGAGAGAGAGATGGGAAAAGAAAGAAACAAGTGTGCAAAGGAAGAGACAAGCACTAATTCCCAAAGCTTCAAGTAATAGAAAGACTTCAAAAAAATGATTATCAGTGAATAGAGGTTGAAGAACTGATAAAACAACAAAAGGAAATTTAAAATGATATTGCAGAGTCAACAAAACACACTGAAGACCAAAAATTTATCAATTCAGTACTAATAAAGCAAAATAAAAACAACAAGAAAAAGAGGAGACAGGGCTAAAAATGAGGACATATAGCTACAAATTGAACTACTGATGTATAAAAAAGGCTTAATTGAATTCTAGTGAATACAGAGGAGAAGGACAGATATACTTTTTAATGGAGAAAAGATAATAGGCAAGAAGAACAAAGTCTGAAAACTGCTGATTTTGTAAAAATCAAAAATAGCTAGAAAAACATTTCAAGTAATAATAGTATGAATTTTTCCTAACATGAAGGAAGAACAAATTGAAATAACAGTGTTCCAGGAAAAAAACTGATATAGATGACCCAAAAGAAATTATATTTTTAAGTCATGAAATTGTAGATAAAAAAAAAAAAATTCTGCAGCTGTTCAGACAGAAAAGAACAATTCATGTACTTGGCGGGGGTGGGGTGGGGTCGATAATCAGACTGGGCTGTTTGTTCTTGGGGAACACTCAATGCCAGAAGACAAATTAGATATGTCTACAGATTTCTACATGCAACTATTCAACAAGGGAATTCAGTCAAACAAATCATTAACATAGAAACTATGACAAAAGGGCTCATTAGCACTAAATTTCTACAAAATTTTGAAGAAATGTGTGATCCAATTATTTTTTTAAGTGAATATGATTTTATAACATAAGAGTAACTGATTAATAAGCTTGAACATACTATATCTTCTTAAAATTACTTGAAAATGAAATCTAATTGACTAAGTGATAAATTAATATAAAGAACTCAGAATGAAAAAACTCATGGAAAATAACCAGGATGAGTATTAAACCAATTTAAATCTTTCGCTGTTTAATAGTTGATAAACTGTAAGAACACAGTGCAAAATTCTTACTTTACCAGAGGACCAGATTCTACACAGCCAACACATGTACTAATTTCCCAATAATTCAGTGAAACTAAATGTTAAAACTTAACAACTCAGCTTTCATTGTAAATTGTCACTGTATACTCTTATTACAAATACTTAATTCTACCCCCAAAACAAAGAAAGTGAAGGAAAAGACATAAACAGCTGGGATTACATCAAACTAAAAAGCTTCTGTACAGCAAAAGAGACAGTAGCCAAAACAAAGACACCCTATTGATTGGGAGAAAATTTCTGCACTCCATACAACTGAAAAGGGATTGATTACAAAGATCTACAGAGAGCTGATATGACTCAACAATAACAAAGTAAACAATCCAGTCAAAAAATGGGCAGAAGAACTAAAAAGACACTCCTTCAAGGAGGAAATGCAAATGGCCAACAGGTAAATGAAAAAATGTTCAACATCACTTGTAATCAGGGAAATGTAAATCAAAACCACCATGAGATACCACCTTATACCAGTGAGAATGGCACATATTTAAAAAACAGGAAACAAGAAATGTTGGCAAGAATGTAGAGAAAAAGGAACTCTCCTGTACTGCTGATGGGAATGGTAACTGGTCCAACCACTATGGAAAGCTGTGTGGATGTTCCTCAAATTACTAAAAAAATGGAACTTCCATCTGACCCAGCAATTCCACTCCTAGGAATCTACCCAAAGGACACAAAAACATTAATTCAAAAGGATACCTGCACCCCTATGTTTATTGCAGCATTATTTTAATAGGTAAGATAAGGAAACAACCCAAATGACCCAAAATAGATCTCTGGATCAAGAAGATGCAGTATATATACACAATGGAATATTACTCAGCAATCAAAAGATAAACTATGCCATTCACCACAGCATGGATGGAGCTAGATGGGATTATGCTCAGTGAAATAAGCCAGAAAGGAAATGAAAAATATCAGATGGTTTCACACATAAGAGGAATGTAAGGGAACCAAATAAGTGATCCGGGAAAAAAAATCATAATAAATTAAGAAACAAAATTAACAGGCAACTATAAATCAGAGAAATTCTGCAGGGGAGGGGGACGGAGAGAGGCCAAAACAGGGAGGGAAGGGCACAAGGGACTATGGTGATGGTACACAGGTGAATTGGTGGTAGGAATTCTACTGGGACTACACCTAAGAGGAGAAAGCATACATTGTACAAAAAGGAAGAATGATGTAAAACATATATAAATTTTTTTTTAAATACTGAATTCTTCCACTAATGTAATAAGCATTTTAATCTAAAAAGCTAAATTTCCAATAAACAACATATCTAACATGTACAAAAGGAAACATAGCTCTAGAAATTTATCTTAATAAAATTGTATAGTTTGGAAGACAAGTTTTTCCCATTTATTCATCCTCAATTTTTGAAATCTATAAACACGTTTGAAATTATCTTTCATTTCAACTACCTTTTTCCCACTAAATGCTATCATTTAATAAACGCATTCTTACTTTCCTTAAGAAGTAAAATCAGATGAATGAAAATTGTTAATGGATTTCCTTAAATGCAACCTGAACGTCTTTAAAAACTTTTAAGTATCAAAAAGAAGTATTCAATTAATAACAAGGAGAAATACATTAAAAAGGTAAAACACCAGAAACTGTTAACTGTGACTTTATGGTTAATGAAATACATATATAAAAGGTAATTTTTTATCAGATATACTAATGAATTAATTCAAACACCTGATGGTATTCTAATATTATAATGCATTAATTTTTTTAAATGGCCTCAACACACCTTTTGTCCTGTCCTAAATTAAATTACTCATTGGTCTCTAAAGATACGCTTTTCTTTTCTTGCTCTGTGTTATTTCTACTGTGTGGATCGTCCTCTTTTCTCAATTTTTCAGTATCAATGCATTCTTCAATGATAATTTCACTTGAGACTTCCCTGTTCTCTTGATAGTTGAAAACACTTTTCTTCAAAATCCCAAAGGCAGGTTGTATCTCTAAGTACATTTCACCCTCTTCATTCTCAATGCCTTAGAGCCGTGGTGTATTTGTTTTATATTCACTCCCTCCATGTTTGACCCTCCCACTTTTCCCTTTCCATAAACATTACCTGGCTGAGCTCATTTACTCTGATAACTTCAAGCACCATCAACACCTCACTGACTACGTTAGTTTCAAGTATGGAACTTGCTCCTGAGCAACAGTACCAACTATACCTACTAGAAAAAGTCCCCTGGATTTCTCCAGAGAAATTAAAGTCTTACAAATTTAAAAGATCTCATCATATTTTGCAAACTTCATCCTCTTAGTGGTCCACTCAGTGGCCCAAACTACACCACAGTATCACTTCTGATTTCCTTTCTATCCTCAACTCCCACATACACTAAATAACCAAATCTTCATTATTTAGTGTCCTAAAAATCCTCCAAATGCATCTTTTTTCCTCCATGTCCATAGCCAAACCTAGACCCAGTTCAAGATAGCACCATCAGCCCTTTATCTGGTGTTCCTCCCCAATTTCCTAACCCAATCCTTTTCACAGAGTTTATTAAAGACACTCAAGTGTTCATGACAATGTAAATCTCATCCTATCAGTTTCTTCCCTAATACTCTTCAAATGTCTTTCACTATGTCACACTAAATGCAAATCTTTAGTTGTGTGGTTCTATAATTGCCCTCCTCTTCCTCATATGTAGTGTACAAACAAACCAGACAAAGGGTAGGATAGCGCCAAACTCAAAAATTAGCGCTTGAAAGCTGACTATAGAACTGAGACACTCAGAGGGGAGCAGAGGGGGCAAGGACAAAGTGGGGAGGGAGCAGGAGGACTGTGGTTGTGGACTGGGGGTGCTGTGGAGGTGGTGGTGTTATGCCAACATCATCAGAAGAGGCGGTTCTATACTTCCAAGAAAAAAACAGCAATGCAGACCACTACACAATAAAAAAGTAATTAAAAAATACTGGAAACTTTCTATTAAGTTGAGCTGCCCTCTGATATTATGTCTTATAACTTACATATTCATTACATCTTTTATATCTATCAAAGACTTATTATCAAGAAAGCATTAACTTCTTTTTCAACTAGATCAATTTACTCTTCAAGTATATTCAAACTTACTGATTTTGAAAAAAAAAATGACTTTTAGTAGGCAGAATTTGCTTTATGAAGACTATGAAGTGATCACATAATGCTAGCAATTATTTTAACACCATAGTTACAATCTAGTTTGCAATACAAAAACATTACAAAGAAGGTGGATGGGAACTCTTCTGAACAATCTACCAACCTAAAAAACAGCACATTGTGCATTTTTTATAAGTTGTTAGATGCCACAATATAAAATTATTTGGTAATCACAAATACTTACACTAATAACTTTAAGTATATTTAGTATAGCAAAGTACTTGCTTCATATTTATAATTAAAATTAACTTCAGCCTAATCAGTAAATGCTGAGCATCTTACCATGACCTCAGCACAGCTATGTGGGTATATCTTTGAGAAATTCCATATATATATATAGTCATTTTCCACCTGGTTAGGTTCTGTAAACCAAACCATTCCCCTCAACTACTGCTTACTAGAAACTTAATGAAAGAGATTTTCTATGTTTCCGGCTTCATGTGACCCATTCATCAACTTTGCAGGATCTCACCTTTCTCTTCCATTACAACATGATCACGCTCTTGAACATTTTGTCAAAGAAGAAGGAAGAGAGCTGTGTCTCATTTTCTGTCTCTTTTGTTTGCATTCAGACTGCATTCCTTTACTCCTTCCAGTCAGAAAAAGCTATCTATCATGTGCCTTTTGCTTTAAATTTAGAAACAGACAAAAGTTAAATCTACTTGCTTATGTTAGATTTTAAAACCTGTGAATTCCAAGAAACCATATTCTCATTTTGTTGCCCTTTCTCCTAAACCTCACAATCTATAATGGACTGTGTAATCATGAACAAATAGCCTCATTTTTATTAATCTTTTTCTTCCTATTTACATTAATCCAGATGAATGAGAAAATTCTTACAGTACTGTCCAACTTTAAATTTCTACATTTGTAAGTTACATGTTTGAAATTTTCAGCACCACTTACGAAAGTAAAGAATTTGCTCTTGACGCCAATGATCTCCTTGAAGCACAGACCCTGTATCCTGTACTGCCTCAAAAGACTGAGCTGACATAAACTGAAAGACAATGAGCTAACCCACTGCCCCCACTTAATTTTCCCTCTCACCTTGCCAACATATTTCAATGTGGAAAGAGCAACTGTTGTTACCAGCAGCTTCTGCTAGGGCTTTACCAGTATCTCAGTTTCAAAAGAAAGAAAGATTGAGATTCAATTTCTCATTCAAAAAACATTACTTTTTCACTATAATTAAATTCTTACATTAACGACAACATATATTGTTTCCAGTAGAAGCAAAAAAAGAAAGGAGCTTTCATATAATTGATTAGAACTTAGGAAAAAGAGTCAATTCTTACTTAGTTGCTCACAGAAATCTCATAGACCTTTCTCTTTCTGACTCCCCTCAATTACCTGCACCAAACTGGCCAGACAGCTTGAGAACTGCTAAGTTGTATGCCAGGTCCGTCTTTGAAAATCTGACACAGGTTTCCCCCACTATTCGAAAGTAGAACTTTCCTATTTGGTATGACTTGCTAGGTTATTTGAAGGCCACGAATGCTGAGGGAAAAATACATATAAATTACTGGTAATATCATTCTTAGACCCAGAAAAGTAACCTACCAAGTCATACCAAATAGGAACATTCTGCTTTCATAGAGTGGGGGAAACCTGTATCTCAATTTTCTTCAAACACTTGGGGAGAGGTTGAGAGGTAAGGTGAGACTGCAATAGTTATCAACTTAGAAAAATAAGCACATAAGATGTATATAAGTCCTAGTGAAGGACCAGAAGAAATTATTAAAGTAAATGTACCTTTTAATTGCTTAAAAAAAATAAAGTTTGCTTACTACCCTTCACTTGCAATCACTTGCTCTCTCCTGTTCCCATACAAATATCTTCAAAAGTATCATCTTCATAATACATTCCCTACTGGGAACTTGTACTCGAAATGGAAGTTTTAGAAATGATGTGCAAATGAGTGCTACAAAACAGGTTAGATATATGCAGCTTTGCCACTAGCAACTGTACATGTCACGTTAGACAACTGATAAAAGTTGTCGCACACAGAAACAGGAATCTGGCCAGCAGCCACACTCCCGCCCATTTCCACCGTTTTCTCCTTTTTACAATGAATATATTGTAGAGAGAGGAAGTTACAAATATGAATATGAGAAATTCTACAGATAACACTTTTGATACTCCTTATCTATAGTGTGGCAATGTTAGTTTCCATCAGAAGTAGCAGCACCACTTGAAAGAACTGAGTTTATAACGGGAATAAGCAGGTAAACTGTCTTAATTCATATGATCTTGGTGTTTAAGATAAATTATTTTTATAATTCAATTTAAAAGTAATTGAGTAATTAAATTAAAAATGTAATTAAACAGAAAAATCTAGGAAGCATTTACCTATAAATTGGAATTTCATTTACTCTTCTCTTTACCTCACACATAAAATATAAATATATAAATATGAACTAGTATGTTCTACCAGTAACTGTCTATTTTTTTAAGCAACCTACTTCTTCTTATCCTCTGTTTCAAAGGCTATTTCTGAATTTACTCTAAGTGACAAATTACTATCAAATCCTTCCTGTGGTTGTGGATGGATTCTGGTATTTTAAGAGCATGTTTTCAAAAGCTTTCCTTTAAATTCCTCCCTGAATCCAGAAAGAGGCTAGTTGGTACCTTCTCCCTGTTCACCTTCACTCATCTCCCCAAGTGCTCCCTTAATCTTTGTGGCAGGAAGTCCAGTTGTGCAGGATATCCTAGCCTTAAGCCAGAGTTCAATACAGACCTCCAGGAAGCCTCACCAAGATACAAGGGTTGACATGTCAGATAAAAGTCACTTGCCACGCCCACCCTGTTGTGGAGGCACCAGCTTTCCTTCTACTCCCCAAGGGTCACTGGTGGTGTCCTTGGCTCTCTAACAGTCCACCCTGTTCCTCCCTCCATTATTAATGCCACCTGGCTCAGGAAGCCCAGTCAGACTCAATACCCGAGTCCTGATTAGCTGTTTCCAGCACCGTGTCCTCTGGGAGGTGTCAGTCAAGCTCACCTCTAACCCACTGCTGACCCTGACAGTATTAATTCCTACTCTGCATTAAACTCGGTATTAGTCTTGCTCAGATTTTTGCTCTAAATTTTACTAGCTGGGTAAGTACCTAATGTCGAGACAACTCATGTAATTCCATCATGCATAAAATCAGAATCCTTTGTCTCGAACTATGCTGTCTTTGCTATGCTCTCAATTGCAGCCCCCCCAGTCACGTGGCTCGAGCCAGGGTCTGATGGGTCCACACGCTTATGGGTAGGTCCAGGCAGCAGAGTGGTCTCAGCTGCTGCATACACCAGTGACTGTGCTGAGAACCATGTGAAGAAAGAGCCGGCCACAAATGAGACTGTAATTTCTCAAAAGTTGAACAGAGTTCAAAACAGTGAATCCAGGTAAATGAACCTTCTTTCTCTGCATGGGATGTCTTATCTAATACAAGGCTGAGTCTTCCAGGCAGTGTCTCAGGTCCTCAGCCAGGTCTAGCAGAACCAAGGATAAGAGGGCAGCATTGAAGAGAAGTAAATGATCTATGATATTCGGGAGGGAGCGAACGATGACTACTTGTGCATGAGAAACAAGTGAACAGGCAACACAGGCCTCACCCATTTCGACACAGTGACCTCGGTCTGCTTTTCCATGCATCGACGCCTGGATTTGAGAGACATTTGGCAAGATTTGAAAGGCTGAAATGTGGCAGTAGCCATGTATTTCATATTCAGAGACTCAGTGCAGTCTGGCCTGCTAACTTCAACTCTAGCACCAAAAAATACAGATGTAAAATTCATACGTAACTTGCTTAAACTAGCTCTATGATAGTATGAGTTCAAATTCTGATTTTTAAAAAATCCCGTATCTATACCATTCCCGGGTTCTGTTGCTCTGATCAATCCCTGAGTGATAAAGAAGTCAGCGCATGAAGCAGTTCCAGAAAAACAGAGCATGTTGAATATTAATAATCCATTGACTACAAAATTGGAATATTTCTCACTAGATTGTAAGATATACTATAGGACTAGGTTATGTATGAGATAAAGAACTGCATTCATTGTTAAATCAATAATAATCCATGTATATAATAATATTGGATAATAATCCCTGATTTTACTACACAGAAGTCTTCAGAGAATAGTAAGAAATTAATTCTTAGCTAATATCAACTGGAGTTGAAAGAAGCTACTATTTATTAAAATTTATAGATGTTGATAACATAAAATTAGCCAGCTAGATATTATACTTCAATAATTGCTTTTAATAATCAATTACTACGTTGTTTTAACATGGTAATGTTCTCATTAAATCAAAATTAATTAGCTAAATAGTTATATTTAAAAGATGCTCATATTATTTTATGATCACTCCTGAAATTTTCGTGTAAAATATATTATAAAAACTACTCTGATAATACTCTAAATAGGATAACATAAATCTTAGCTTAAAAACCACCATAATCAAGGGGTCAGAGAATTAAAATATATCAGGGAAATAGATCAGGGAAAAGAGTAAAAACATGAGAGCACATGTGAGTAAAAGAGGGAAAAACAAAGAAATAGAGACAGAGGTGGAGCAGAAAGAGACTGGGGTAGAGAGGATATCATTTGGACACGAATAAATCTCAACAGATTCTGAATGAAAAATTTAATATCACTTTTATTATTGATGCCAAGAAGAAATTTTGCAGGGCACTTCTGTAACCAAAGAAAAGAAAACACACCTTTGCATTTGCAAAGAATATTGATTAAACAAAAAATTATAATTTGTCTTGGTTGCTTCCATTTCTTCCAATGTATTACCATTCATTATTCAAGCCCAGGTCAAATGTCGTTTCATATGTGAAGTGGTCCATGGCCCACAATGAACTCCCTGGGTTTTATTATAAACAACACAGCATTAATCACATCAAACTCTAGTAAGTTATTTACCTGTTCTTGAAGAAACCTTGAGGATTAGGGTCTAAATATAATTTGTCGTTGTAGCTCAGTGTCTAACAAATAATGAAAGTTAAATACATGACTGCTGAATTTAATCACACTAAGGATGGGTGTGGTGGTTCATTTTATGTGTCAACTTGACAGGGCCATAGGGTGCCCAGAAAAACATTATTTCCAGGTAGGATGTGCCCATGAGGATGTGTCAGGATGAGAATAACATTGGAGCCAGTGGACTCAGTACACTGCCTTCCCCAGCGTGGGCTGGGCATCATCCAATCTGCTGAGGACCCACATGGAAAAACAGAGGGAGGGAGGATCAGATCCTTCTTGCCTGTCTATGCTAGCACATTCATGTTCTGATTATACCCCAGCTCCCCTGGATCTCAGAATTGGAATGGAATTGCAGGACTGAATTCCCCGGGTATATCCTACAGTATACCTTCAATCAAATGAAGATACACACACACACACACACACACACACACACACACACACACCTGATGGCATATTTTCTAAGAGCCAAACTACTAACATTCTAACACAATTAACAGGATTCAATATAATAATAGTAGTAGTAATAATAATAATAATAGTAATGACTATTTTAATGCACTTTGTAACCACTAACAATATGCAATAACTGAAGCATGTTTTTTCTCCTCTAATCTTCACAACAACTGTATGGAGTAAGCATTACTATCACTATCATCATCTCCACAACACCGATATGACACTAAGAAGCCAGCGGAAACCCAGGAAGAGCCAGGAGGGAAAGCCAGGCAGTCTAGTTCAGAGCCAAGGTCTTTAACACTTGCAGATCCAATACTCTCCAGGTGTCCCTTTAATGCATCTAAACATTACTTACTAAAAGTGGCAGTGTAAAAGTATTTTTATCTCTCTCCTTTAAAACCCACTGCAAATTTTTAAAGCAAATTCAGGGCGGGGGGAGGGGTGGGAATCCATCATTTGTGAAAGAAAATACATTCACAAACACAGATTGCCGATCACAGCCTATCTGTCAGACTGCAATCTGGGAGGCTGATACATATGATACATATATTATCAACCAGGGCTGATACATATCCCCTCAGACTTTGAGCAAGACACAGAATTTCCTACAAATAAAAACGATGGTTTGGAAAGTTCTATCGAAGGAAATTGAAGAAAGTGATGGTAGAAGAGTAAACATACAGACAGCCTTTCAGAGTCTAACTTCCTTGTAAAGGGGCTTTACTGGAAGTAGCAGAAAGAAAAGAGTCTCTTGTCTCAGGGGAATTCGCTGTACAATGAAACAGAGAAAAGAATGGACGTGATATCTTTACTTAATAGCTGAAATAACAAACTCATGTCAAAGATTAGGACTCATCTAGATCAGAAGCAAACTGTGGATGGCCTGCCCACCATACTACCTGCAATCTTGGCAAATACTGGCCACATTTAAAGATGGGCAATAATCAGAGAGCAGCCACAGGGCAACTGCATAAAAGCTGCAAATATCAAAAGCAAGAGACAAATGTAAGTAAAAGTTCAGTGAAGAAAATACCACAGGAGGAATTACCAAAGGAACAGATAAAGAATTTAGACAAAACTTCATAGACTCAAAAATATAGACAAAGGAGTCTTTCTTTTTAAAAATGTTCAAGGAAGAGGTACAAGAGTTCAGGAAGAAGTACAAAGGTTCAAAGGATAAAATAAAAGATAACTAAAATGCATGAAAATAAGCCAATGGAGTTATGAAATATTAGAGATGAAAAGCCACATTGCAAACTAACATATAAAGAATTTGGCCAGAATCATAATAAGAAAACATGTTTAATGGGGAAGAACAGTAAGTGAAATTAAAAAGCTAAAGATGAAGACCACAGAAGTGGAAAACTAAGGCAAATCATTCCACATCTTTTCAGGGTTACTAAAGAAAAGAATTAAACAGAAAATAAATTTTAAATATAACTTTTAAATCTGGAGATATAAAAACAGACTCCACTCAGAGTTTAAGGGCAGGATCCAAGAAAAAAATGATCCAGAATGATAAAAACCAAGATAAAATCAATTAAGGCAATGAGTTTCCAGCTTCCAGCTTACTAAAAATAGTCCATGGACATCTGAACAAGAAGCAAAATAAGAACAAGTGGAAAGATCACTTTGCTTCAGTCTTCACAGTGACAGTACATGCCAAATAAAAGCAAAGCATATTGCCACATTTATGAAAAAAATTACAAATACTAAGTAACTTTGTTAATTCTAGTTAGCCATCAGAAGCAAACATTAATAACCCTAATTTTTAAAGGACAGTAAAATAAGGAGGAAAGGGGCATTAGAAAAAAATGTCACTGATTTTCTCATCCAAAGAGTCAAGAGATGCTGCTTAAAGTTGAATTTAGTCACAGAAAAAAATACAATGACCAGATTTCAGTTGTTTCTTTTTCCATAACTCTTAAATAGCCGAGCCACTCTGATGAAAAGATATTAACTTGAAATGAAAAATTCCTTAAGTTAAAATTAGTTTTTATTTCTTGCATTATAATGGAAGTCAACTGAAAATACAACTTTCATTTGAAACAAAAATATGATTCTATTTTTGTAAAACTGTATTTGTATATGTGGACAGAGAAATGCTGTAAGAATAATCACCAAATGTTAACAGGTATGAAGCAGGGAGGTGATGTGGCTTTGCATGCTTTAAAGTTTTTAAAATGAGCAATGCATCATCTTTTCAAATAATAAAGCCATTACTGTACTTTAATAACTACATAATCCCTATATATCATTTCCCTGTATATCATTTTTTTCTCATTTGCCAAAAAAGCAAACTTAGACACCCAAAGGTGAAGTGATTCATAAACATGTGAATACCTATTAGCGCCTATCATTACAAAATGTATTGATTTGGCTCAGTAAAAGGAAGAACTTTTAATAGTCAGGGCCTTTCGGAGTGCTTCCAATTCTGAAAATGTTTGACTCTGTGATATGAGGTTATACAATAAGGTCACAAATCTCTGTCTTATGTTATAAAAATAATAGTATCAATACCACCCGCACCTTCAGAATGCTACAGTTTTAAATTGTTTTCACAAATATGTCACATTTTCTTTCACCCCTCTAACAACTCCTGAAATAAGTAGGTGTTATTAGTTCCACTCTGCAGTCGAGAAAATTTAGATGCAAAAAGAAGGCACAGGTCTAAGAGCATATAGACATAATTGCAGCCAAGACTTTTTTTTCTTTCTTGGATTCCATGCTTACTGTCTGGGCAGTTACTCTACATAAACTATATGAAGCACTGACAAAATGCTTCATTTACATCAACTGCAGTTTCCTAAGCAACCATGCCTACTTGGTTCAAAATGAAAAAAGGTTGAATTGCTGCTGTTATAATTTTACTACCCTAAGTGAAGAGCCAGTCTTGGAACTTTGTGGAAAGGAAATTTAAGACACAGCTATGTCTTTATGTCTCTACATACATACACATACAGGTATTTGTCCATCATTATGAAACAAACTCTTTTCGTAGGAAATTAAAGCTTTCTCAGGAGGGCTACTATTGTCTTCTCAGTTTCCAAATGCAAGAAGTTAACCCTACCCACTGCTAATAATGCTAGATAGTTTCAGCAGCTGTTCATAGGAGGTAGTCACATAGCAAAAGTTTAAATGTGAGCTCTGATCAGCTGGACAGTGTATATGTATGCATATGTTTTGGACACCTGCTCTAAGCCAGCTGCTGAGAAGCACTTGGTAAACATACTGAAATGCCTGGAAAACAAATGGAGCAAAGCCAGGTTTGTGAAGCCAGACCCACAAACAAGCCACTGTCTTTGTAATGACAGCAACTGCTGGAATCCATGAAAGAGAATGGAGACCAGATTTTATGCCCATAGTTGTAGGCATGAAATAATAGATAACTGGGATCTTTTGGGAATTTGATATTTTCTAACTGTAGACAGTAAAGGGGCAAATTCAAGTGCAATGGAGTAGAAAAAATGTAATGCAAATATATTTGTTTTTTAAGGAAAGGACAGATGAAGATTGTCCTGAAATTAAGACTCTTGCAGAGTTACAACAAAAATTTTACAAATCCTATTTAGGCTTTTAAATATCATAGCCTGGGTGGAAAGGCACAACATGATAATTTTTGACTCTTGGCAAGATTTTATCACTCCTGGCAATCTAGAAATGTACAAAATAGTTTGAAGAGCCATACTCAAATCCCTTTTCAATTACACAGAGAGTAGTGATGTTTTCACTGCTGGTATTTTTAAAACCTCATCTTAATTGTGACCTAGTCAATGTATTTGAAATACAGAAAAGATAAATTTTCAAATTTTGCAATTTTCTCCCTGAATTTGCTTGTGTTGAAACTAACAGCACCTGATCAAGAAGACGTAAAAACAGGTGTCAGTGAATCCTCTGCCCTAAGACATCCACAACCGAAAATACAGATCAAAAACACAAATAAAGAGCAGTTAAGAAAAAATTTTCTGTGACAACACATTGAGTGAAATACACATAGTTCCTTCCTCTATAAAGACTTTTGAACTCATGAATCATAAGCTATGAGGTACAAACATTTAGAGTGAAGCAGGTATATGATAGTCAATCACAGTAATATTTTCTGCGTTTATCCTGAGGGTAAACAACAATTCTCTGCAGCTGTCATAAAATGAGTTACAGAACAATGACATTGTCAAAATGTATAAACTTACAAACCTAACAACAATCCATTCAAACATAATAATTGAATAACAAGTGAAGGAAAACATAAATACTATACCAACATTTAACATAAGGAAACGGATAAACACATTTGCATGATGGATGAAGAGTATTTCCATTTTTATATATAGATAAGCCAAGAAAATTTACATTTACTTCCTTTGCCCAAGTAGTCCTAAGGAGTATATAAAATGATTACTTTATAAATGAAATTATCAGAGCTAGCTCATCTCCAGTTCAGAGTCAGTTGTGAAATTTTAAGTAATTTTGCAAGCCAACTTATTTTTAGGAGTTCGATTTCGTTCAGAATATGGAAACCACAAAACTGAACAGTGTAGAGAAAAAATCGCCATAAAATCCTGAGAATCTGGATTTTAAAGTCACAGTAACAATTTTAAATATGGGGGTTTTATTTTTTATTCACAAAACTAATTACAACTACGCACTATATCCTGTTAGGGTTTTTTCATTTGTCAGGGGATATAAACTCCCTTACTGCAACATAATTCTTGCATCTATTCAAGAGAAACACGATATTTTTTTTTTCTGATAGCCATTAAATTCTACTGGTCTTTCCCATCTAATTTACTAGGCTTGTATCTCTGTGGAGAACATGGAAGGCATTGATTCCTGAGAAATTACCATCCAATCATATAATTCATACCCTTTGACAACTAGAAATTGCTGAAGTGTTTGAAATACAGACTCTACACTGATGTTCGGGAGAGGATTTATAACCTCTACAGGAAGGAATAAAAATATTTAAAAGTCGGAGAAAGAGTTGCAATGTTAAAACTTATAGTTTGCATTGTAGAAACCTATCTTAAACTTGGTTTAGTTCTATGTTCACGATCACAATTTGTATTGTAGCTGCTGCACAAAATGTTTAAAAATAATTTTTGTATTCTCTGTGTCAGAATAAACTTAGCACGATCTTACTGATTTCTACAACTAACAAGTTTCTTTCAACTCAACCACTGAAACCAGCCATGGTGGGAGTATTTACGCCATAGAAATTGACAAATACTATAGATCAGGCCCTTCTACCCACCCCATGAGCCCACTTAACCAGCATTCCACTGATGCACAGACAAAAAAGCACACACTACATTAATTCTCACAAAGTAAATGCAACCCATGCAAGTACAACCAAGGTCATAAAAGAAATTACTGATATACCCAGAAGTCTCCTTAGTATTATCTCTGAATCAATATTCTCTCTAGAGGTATGAAATTTTTCCAGAGAAAAATACTAGAAAGGAACAAATCTAGCAATAAGGATGAAGTTAGACGAATTGAAATGAAAGATATAACCTGAGAAATCAATTATAAGTAACTGTGAAGTGAGGTGGTGGAAGAAGACACAGCATGGGGTATATTTGTTTGAAAGTAGCAGGCTAATGGGGGAAGGAAATTAAGAAATTGTATGTGCTGTACAGCTATACAGTTACGAGGCACACATCAATGTAAAAACCTCATGAAACGGAGAAGATTTAGCATATTCTAATTTTCTTATTATTATCTCTCATTTTTATATTCTAACCAGCATGTAGTACAAAAGATGTTCAAATAACTACCCTACATAAAGTGATATCCATCACTTGATAACTGTTAAAATTCACAGAATTGTGTTGTCCTCTAATCTATACCAGATTTTTTTGTTGCAAACTTAAAACAAACTTAAAAGCTGTTCATAACACTCCTTTCATAATACTCCTGTTCATAATACTCCTTTGAGGAAAGTCAGATTGTGCTTGCAAAGAGGCTGGCCTCTGACAGCAATCACACACCATGCAGTGTTGGAACTAGGATTATGCTTTTAGGGATTTATATATATATATATATATATATATATAACAGAATATATATAGAACAGAATCCAGCTTTTGCCCCTCTACGTCCCAGGGATCAGTGTATCAAGCGATAGTTCATTTTTCAACATGCATTAACAGATGGCGTCTTAAAATGACAACTTAAATTCTAGAAATTAATGACAGCTAACCCTGTTAAAAAACAAACATGTTGCCTACCTTCCCATAAATGCCTTCATATTTAAGAGGTCAACAATAAAAACTGTGGGTGTCTAAGAATTGACCTCTGTCTCATATTCACTCAAAGAGGTGTTCATATGAGATGAGCTTCCCCAATAATGTTCAAAATGGTAATATTCTCAATATAATTGTATACATTGACTAACCAACCTCTATTGTTTTCCTCTTCATATGGATATTCATTCATCCATTTGTTTCTAGAGTCACATTGATCCTGCAAGAAAAGCACATAAAAACCAATAATGAGAAAAAGTCCACATGTTGATAACATGCTTCCATTGGGGAAAATAATCTTAATGCTGCAATTCTTTGAGGTCTTGATTAGCGGACAGACATGAACAAATGGCAAGTGGTATTTTTTCCTTAGTTGCTTGCTTACCGCTTGCTGTTTAGCAGCCATGTAAATAGCAAAATGGAAAAATGAGGGAACAGAGACAGGAACATCAGCTAGGACACTGGGACAGATACTGGGCACATGATAAGGAAGATCTAGACAAAGATGAGGGAGGAAAGAAACGTATAAAAGATGCAAAGGAATGAAAAACTTGGATGAAAATGGCAGAAATTGGTTTAAAAGTAAATTTAATACACCAAACCAAAAACAAACCTTAGAAATCTGACAAACTGAGGCTACAGGGAAGGGGGAGGAGGAGTGTAGTGAAGAAAGGGAGAAGGGGGCTAATGGACATTAACGGAAGATTATGGGGTGTGGTAACATCTGAAGAGGTGGTGTCCTATATTTCTAAATAATATACAGTGCTATAAACCAATGTTACCTTAACAAAAATTATATTAAGTAAATTTCATCAAATATTTCAAACTGGGGTGAATAAATAAAAGTAAATTTAATATATGAAAGAAAAGTCACAAATATTCTACCTGGAGCACTTTATTACTTTTACCAAGTAAGAGATTTTTAAAGTAAAGTTGTTCTCCGGGGCGCGGTGCTTTCTGTAAACAACTGATACAAACGCATAGGATAATTAATATGAGTACTTTTTGGTGACTCCATGTTGGACAATTAAAAGTAACTTTTAAATATGCCTGTTTTAGAGGCTGTGGGAGAACATGGGGGTTGGGGGCAAAGGGTGGAGTTACCACCAATGGATTATGGTGGAGGACTCTGGCCTGGTGGTGGGTGTGGTGGCTTGTAAACCAACGTTACTTCAATTACAAAAATAAATAAAAATTATGATCATGTAGGCCCTTTATTAAAAGTGAAATTAAAGGTTGATATAGTTTCTAACAATTCCCAAATATCTAGGACCATCTGGATCTCACCAAATATGACTAAATATTGTTCAACTGGAGATTTCTGATTAAAACAGACCATTCACCCCATTTGGATATCTCTTGAAAGCCTCCCTGTTCGTGCTTGCTCAGAATTATGTAACTTGCTTCAGAATTTCCATTTCATGAGGCAAATTTTCTTTGGCATTCAGTTAAGCCAACTTATTAGGCACAGCTTACTTTTTAGGATTTGGAATCATGCTCAAGAGGGGACACGCCTTGGAGCTGGTTGGCAGCCCCCACTCCATGCCAATGTCTACACACCATAGCACTGGGCCAGATTTGCTCTCCATGTGTCTCCATACATTTGAACACAAAAGAGTGAACTCACTCCAAAGCCTTCAAAGAACATGTAGCAGAATTCACAAATTCCATAGGCTTGGCCTACAAGAGGAACTGACCTTTAACTTTAATCTTATTCTGGCACTACATTTCAACCTCTCTCTCCCTTTGACCTCTCTTAGATGATACATACATACATACATACATACATACATACATACATACATACATACATAATCATATACCTCAAAGCACATCTCCTATGTATATTAGAGCACTTGCTATTACTACAAATGCTAATTAAAAAACAATATAAATGTAATATTTTAACATTATAGTGGTAAACTGACATATTCTCTTGAAATTCAGAATATAATTCTTTTTCAGATTGTGATACCATAACATGACATACCTCAAAAAAATTAAAGTCATCTAAAACATCATGTTCTTATCTAACACTAATTGTCCTTTCTCGTCATATATATATATATGCATGTGTGTATATATGTATATGTATGTGTATGGGTGTGTATGGGTGTGTGTATACACACACACACACACACACACACACACACACACACACACACACATATAGCAAACAGTTCCAACTCTCAGCTGACTGTACTGGGATCTTCAAAACTCGTTTCAGATGACAAAACTAAAGGTTACCAGAAGGGAAGGGAGGGTGTGGTGGGTAGATCAGTTAAAAGGGATCAATCATGGTGAAGGATAGAATTGGACCTTTAGTGTTGAAGTTAATGCAGTTTATAAAGATGTTTATTTATGATGCACATCTGAAACATACATGTTACAATGCAGTATTATTTCAGTAAAAAAACATGTTTAAAAACCTGGTTTCAAACTTACATAATGGTTTTGTATTTTAGCCCATAATTTAACATACATTTCACATGACAGTCAATTCATTCATTATTAATGCAAAATCTACACTACTGTAAGGATACAGTATTATTACTCCCTAATTTTTAATCTAACAAGTTATGATTCTTTACTATTATAGACAACACTTATACACCCTTCTACATAAATTCTGTATATGCTGTTATCTTGGACTGATGATTCATACTGCCAGAAAGGATGTCTTCTCTGGGCAAATATAGATCCAATAGGAGGGAGGGCCTGAACACTAGAGCCCAGGACATTTCTACTCACCCCTCAACCAGGCACCCTTATCCAACACTATTGTGCTTCAAAGTTTTAGTCTGCAACTTCAATTATTTTCACTGACTGCAATTAGATAGGTCTGATTACTGATCAAAATAATAAAATTTGGACCTCCCCTGGTGGTGCAATGGGTAAAGTCTTAGGACTATGAAGCTATCTGCAGCCACTACAGCATTAGTTCAATACCCAGCCAGGGAGCTTCCCACATGGCGCAGCAGACCTTTCCTGCCTCGCCCGCTGCTTCCCTCAGCAGTGTACTTCAGTAGATCTCCCTGTTCTGCTTCCAACTCTATCTCTGGTGAATCCTCTTACCACACCACACCTTTGGCCTACACCCAGTTCTTTTTTTTTTTTTAAAGATTTATTTATTTATACATACAGCTGGGGTATAGGCCAGAGGTGTGGAGTGGTGAGAGGCTTCACCAGAGACAGAGTGGGGAGCAGAACAAGCAGATCAGATATACACTGCTGAGGGGAGCAGCGCTTGGCGGGGCAGGAGAAGTCTGCTGCACCATGTGGGATTCTCCCCAGCTGGGTGTCGAACTCGCATCGCTGATGCCGACAGCTCCTCAGTGCAGCACTTAACCGCTGCGCCACCAGGGAGGCCCCCAACACACCCAGTTCTTGTATGCATAAATAAATAAATCTTTAAAAAAATAAAATTTTCCCAGACTTTCAAAATATACCAGCAAAAAAATACTTTTGAAATAGACTATATATTTGCACCAGGAGAGACAGGACGTATTAATATTTATTTCCCAATACAAACCAAGGAACTTAACAAATTTAAGTATAGCAATACATATCTCTTGAACAAGGAAACCTATGAATGAGAAAGGGAGGAAATATCAAATACAGATAACTCCCCTTTATATCAATTATGTGCTTATTTCTTATCTAAGTAAAATAGACCTTAATTATACAATCTGTATGTTGAGGTTCCTTCTATCTGAGAGTAAAACCAACATTAAATTATGTGAATTATACACAGCACACTATTACATATTTTACAATATTTTAGTATATATTAATACTAAGTATCCTGGTTACACCATTTTTCCCAAAAGCAGTTCTGTGACTTGAGCTCATGAACTATTTTATGGTCCATGTGACAATAAAGATCAGAGGTGAAGCTCCTACCATAACAAGTTAAACAATGGCAGGGACCTTACAGACCTTAGTCCCAAATCTTAAGGCACAACTCCTGTGATTATCTTTGCCACAGCTACAATTTAAATATATACTTTTTAAAACCTGGGGCAAGCCTGGCACAATGTCAGGCTTTTAATTCAAACTCCTCAGAGGGGGCTCAAGATGGTCTTCTGCTCATTAACTCCCATTTTGTAGCTTACTCTTTAAGTAGCACAAATGACAGCAGATAAAGACACAGTTTAGATTTGAGAATACCAACCCTAGTCTCGTAGTCGTCTACTAGCTATGTGAGCTCAAACACCTAAGTCAAACAATTTTTTGAGGTCCAATTTTCTTCTCTATAGAAGCAGTTGTATAATATCTCTCCTACCCAAGTGAAGTACTGTCCATAATCTCTGCGGCCACACACTTAAGAATAATCCCTCTTTAATAAATGGCGATTTAGCATAGGGACAAATGGATTTCCCTAAATGGAGACCACAAGATAGAACAGATGAATCTCTCTAATGCCTTTATTCATTTGAACACGCCTGGGTTGTTCCCTAAATCTCCATCAAAATCTAGCCATGATAGAAATTAGAAGAATGGCACACTTCCAATCACAGGTAATATCTGATCAATTTCCTAATGAAAACATTACTAAGCTCTGCTAAATAAGTTTGTGAATTTATCCAGGAAAGCTTCCCAGAGCATAGAAATATGAAAGGCCACTCAAAAAAGGAAAAATAAAAAAGAAGAAGGGAAAAAAAACACCACCACAACAACAAAACAAAAGATGTATGCAGGGCCTCAACCCTCACTTTCATAGCTTTCAAAATGATTTTCAGTTTTCAGGTGAAGAAACGCAAAAGGCTGGTTAACTTATTTCAATGTAAAAATAACCTTGAGAAATAAGAAAAGGCATAAAATATCAACTTTTGGGAAAATATTTTAGATTTATTTTTAAACAAAAATATTTTTGTCTTAAGCCATAGGTGTATGTGAATGTTCTAGTGAAGAGTCTGGAGAAATACTAGTTACACCTGCCTTTCCAGCAGAATGATTTTCAAAATTCTTCATCGTCTGACTCTTGTTTCCTTAACATTTCTAGACATGGTCAGTCATCTTTAAGAATTCAAAGACAGTAACCTGGACAACAGAAATGACAATAGAAATGACCTTGGCCAGAAGGAAAGTGGCTGCAAGCCACCTTAATGAACAAGAAGTTACTTTGGAATAAGTACCTCAGAGCACAGGCATTACCTTAGCCTGTAGTACAGGTTACTGGCTCTTCACATCTTAAATGATCTATTATGCTCTCAATCTTTAAAGGTTAGTGTTTAATACGTTCTAAATACTTCAGGACCCATAAGCACACTTGTTGCTAGTTCCTCTGAGAATCCCTTTATGTATCTTTAAATAGAGAAAGAGAAACACGTTTTAGAGGTGTTTGTAGACAAGTGAGTAGTCAGAGTATTCCACTCTCTGCCCAAAGGTAATTTAGTTGCTCTGTTTCAAGTAAATTGAATTCTGGTGCTGATACAGCACTCCCATTTGGAAATCTGTCTTTCAGATTCAGCTTTACAAATCATTGCTTCATTAGCCGTGAGCTTGTGTTTTCAAATACTAGGGCAGGGGCAGGAGAGAGTCCAGTAATAAAGGTTTATATACATACTCAATTCAGTTACCATAACTTTTAAAGGCGATTAGGGAACGCCACAGGTAGGCTTTGTGCATTTAAGTCTGAGATATTGTACAGCACAGCCACATTGGCCTTATTTCACATCAAGGTTTCTGAAATATAAGTTGTCTTTTTTCATTTAAAGTTATTTCTGTTGTATCTGTCGCAGTGAGCTATCTTGGGAACTAAAAATATTTGAAGGTTAATCTAAATATTTCTGAAGATAAATGCAAATCTAAGTGCTACGTTTTCATAGCTATTTTGACTTAAAATGAAAAGAGACACTGAAGACACAAAGCATGAAGCTTGTTGCTAGGTGACAGGTGACACCTACCGCATCTCTTCTGAACTTGTACAGCGTAAGACGCCTCAGCGCTGAGAAAAGACACAAGATTTCCAAGGCACACACATCATTCTCCATAGAGCAGCATATCAGAGTTCAGACATTTTCTTAATACAGACCACAGCTAATCAGCAGGTCATGTCTATATAACTGTATGATTTTAGAAATGTCCCTCACAATAAATGCAAAAAGAGAGTTCTTCATTTTTCACTTGGGGTCTACATGTTCTATATTCTAAAATAAAGTCTACATACAAGTATAAGTATATACTTTTCAATGATTAAAGAGTGAACAAGTAAACATTCTTCTCTGTAGCCACTTGAGAATTTTCAAACTTTTAATAAATATCACTTCAATTTGGGTGGAGTCCAGAGAAAAATCATTATTCTCAAAACAACTAATCCAACTTCCATTATTTATTAATATAAGATCATCATAGTGAATATCTGATGAATTAAATAAAAGAAGGAAAAACCTCAATGTTGACAATTTCCTGGTCATATTTAGAATTACACGCTACTTTCTAGCATTACCTCTCTTCTCTGGTACAGAAACAAAGACAAAGTACCATCTGCTTCCTATGACTTATCAAGGCAATTTCAGGTCACAAGATAGAAATGTCAAGAACTCTTCTTCTATAGGCAGAATTTCAGCATCTCACATGAACGAATGACAAACTCCACTCCATGTGAGAAAGAGTGTGCTTCATGGAAACACCAGGCCTCAACACCAGACAGAAGACACAGCAGCTTTACTTCTTTGGGGTAATAGGATTTGGGGCAACTCCTATTAACTTTCACATTCCCTCCTTTCCTCATTTATTAAACTGGTATGATAAAACTTCTCCCCTACCCTTGCCTTAGGAATTCTGAAAAGGAGAATGTATACAATGCACATACCAAACATGCTGAGTATTCCACAAATGTCAGGCCCACCCCTACTCCTTACGTTTATACTCAAGTTCCTAACCTCCTCTTTCCACTCAGCCCTTCTTGAAAACTGGGAATAAGGAATGACCTCCTTAGCCTAAATTACACTTCTTTGATATCACCTTCAATCATAATTGCCTGCTTGTTCTTACAGGAAGGTAGGCCTTGGGAATAAACAGGATGCAATCTCCACTCTAGGGTCTCACAGAAGAGTGTGTATAATTGATCCATTATAGGAATTCAGTAGCTAATGGAAATTAGGAGAAATGGAATTCAAGAGCATTAATAAGGCACTTTCAGTAATAATTCCCTCAGAATTCTACTACATATATACCAACTGAAAACTCTCCACTGACAAAGTTACCCCTCCCTATTTCCAGCTTTTTGTCTCCATGAAATTATGCTTCCACTGAGGAACTCTTCACTATTAAAACAGACATTAATACAGAAAAGGCACAAGATCCCACTTGGAGTAAGGTGTGCTCTGAAGTTTGGGCAATTGTTCAAGAACAGAATTCACTAAATAAACAGCCCATTTTCAGAGGAAGGAAGTAAATAAAGCAAAACACTAACATGGAAATAACTGTTTTAATCTGTTTTCAGTTTCCATTACACCTATCATTTTATATCTATGCAGAGAGAACAAATAAAGCTTTAAAGGAAAGTAACCACAGCAAATGAATTAAGCATTTCTTTTACATACAGTGTGCTCAATATCATGGCCTGAAGAGTAGTTTATGTTATGCTCATATTCAAGCGCAACTGTCATGTTATCAGGAAGGCACAGTCAAAAATCTGATTAGCATTGCCTAAGACAGACAAGATGATTACACTTTATCTTCATCTGTCTAATTTATGTGATTTAGATTGTAACACTAATGTGGGCACATGCAATTTGCACTTGCATGCCAACCTACTGCATGTATTACCACATTCTGCCAAAAATAACTTGGTCACACACTAGTTTATGTTCCCATCTTAAGAACATTCCCTAATTCTCTAATGGCATCCTTGTCTTAACCTTCTGTGTATCAAGATGTGTTTTAAACCATTATGCTAAGGATGTTAAAATCTTTAGGGATTTTAAGAGGTTCGTAGGAAAATGGAAACCAATAGACTGCCAGAAAGGAAATAATTGACTACCAGACTATATATTAATCTCCAGTTTGGTTCTCAGCAATTTACGTAAGTATAATGTGGTTACGTGACTTATACATGAAAAAGAAAACTCTTGAAAACTGAAAGTAAAGTCATAATAAACACATATTCGGTGCTAACTATAAATGCCTCATTTATACAGCCTAAGATTTCTCTACTACTGTACAAACACAGCTATGTGTAATATATATAGAGATGTACATATATTATATATTTATATAATGGGATAATTACAAATTTTCTACACTAAATATCTATGACATAGTCAAGAAAAACAAGTTGCCGTAATTAGTATTCAGTACACATGTTAAGCTTTCCTATTAACTGTTGCCTTCTAAGGTATGGCTTGCCAATGTTAAGAAAGATAAATCCTATTCAAATGCATAGTAAACAGCTTGCTTAGGGAGTAAATTTATTTTCTCGTCCATCACAAGAATAGTCGATTAAAATATGTTGCTCTTATCCAGTTTTGAATTAATTCATGTGAAATAAAACAAATATTTATTAAATTGTGGGGAAAACATTCCATCAAACTGTAAAACCTGAGCAGAAAAACAAATGGCACACACATAATTACAGTTGACATTTAAATGAAATTTGCATTCTCAAAATATTTTACAATAATTATAAAATATCAGACTTCTAGTATTTTAAGGATACTTTTATGTTCAATCTCTTCACACATCTGAATCCAAGAAAATGTTAACCTAGGCAGATTTTACAATTTGATTTGAAAGATCAATCAAAGAACTGAATAGATTTGTGCTACTAACATTTTTAACATTATGATACAGAAATAAGATTTATTTAATATATTTTAGGAATATCTCATGGGCTGCTTAGTGCCTTACTAATACACAGCTTTGACTGTTAGTACATTCAGATATCATAATCTTTGCCCTGTGTAGTTCGTAATGTGGCCCACAACAGCGAGCCAGCATCATAACAAATAAAATACATAATCAATTTCTAGTATTTCTCAGTGATGAGCAAATTACTAACTACCAAATGGCTCTCATAACCATATGCTTCCCTCATAACTAAATGATACCTGAAAATCAAAATATTTACTGAGAATGACAATGATAGGTTGATTCCTATTTACAAGGAAAAAAGAACTCTTTACAAGCTAAAAAATGCTAAAATTAGAGGTGAACTCAAATACAATCCAAGCAACTGCAAGCAGGTAATGGAAGTCCACTGAATGATAAGAGTGATATTATTACATGGCCTACATATTGTTATTAATTAATCCGTGAGTCACCTATATGCCAGGAACTAAGGACATTAAATATCAGACACCACAGTACCTGATTTTAAAACGCTCAGAGACAACAAAGGTGAGACCAATACAAGTAAACAATATAATAATAACAACAACTACTATTTACTATTTAACACTGACTACATATACTACAAATACATTTACGTAAATTTAATATTATTATTTATTGAAAAGCACAGCTATTCCAATAAACTAAAGAATGACCATGTTTCATAATGAAATTGAGTAAAAGTTCACACACTCTAACCTGTATCAAGTGACCTTCCTTAATAACATTATAGGAGCTTTGGTGAAAGAACATAGAAGGGCCTCCCTGGTGGTGGAAGGGGTCAAATCTCAGCACTATGATACTAACTCCAGCCACTGCATTATGAGTGAGCTTCCCACATGGTGCAGCAGACCTCTCCTGCCTCACCCACTGTTCCTCTTAGCAGTGTTTTTCAGTCAATCTGCCTGTTCAGCTCCCCACTCTGTCTCTGGTGAATCCTCTCACCCCCATACCTCTGACCTACACCCCAGCTCTTGTATGCATAAATAAATCAATATTTTAAAATATGAACAAAGGAAGAGTGACAATGTGGGAACCCAGTGAAGCCATATAGAGGAGGTGAAGGAGCTGAAACAAAGCTTGAAAAGTGGAAAAGAAAATTTTTCAGGGAAAGGGGATGTGGTAGGAAGTACCATCCCATACATACATGTATAGACATGTATAATTTACAAAGAATGCATGTGTACACATATTCACAAACATGCATAGGTGACTGAGCATTCTAGAAATTGGTGTATTTACCCTAGCCTGTCCCAGTCAACTGAAGAGGAGCTCTAACATGGAAGAGAAATTGTAATGCAAAGAGACGATTCAGTTCAAATAAATAATAAAAACTATCTTAAAAGTACAAACTTCCCATTGTCTTAAGTGCACAGCTGTCTCACAATATAAGGAGATATATATTATGTATGTGAAATCAGTACCATTAAAATATGATTAAGCTTATTCTATGAAAAAGTGGCTTTGAAAGACCTTTCTTATGAATTGTGTCTATGTTACACAAATCAAGATATTTCTGATATCTCTGACCGTCACAGATTAAATATTTCAAAGTATTTATCATCCAAATATGTATGATTCAATGAAGATGCTGCATAGATAGTACGTATACACACACGCACAAACGCATAAATCATGCACTGATAAAAAACTCTCACCAGAAAAATAATGATGAAGTATATTTAAGTTACGTGAGTACATTTGTCATTTTTAAAATACTGCAAGACATCTAAATGATTTTGAAAAACAAGTGTAGTAGTCAAAGTCAAAGTCAAAAGCATACTGAAAAAAATCTGAAAACAAAAATTTGCGACCAGAAGCCTACAAAACTAATTGAAGACATATAAAACACTAAAATGCTAAAATCAGAATTCATTCTATAAAGAAATATTCAAATTAATCTCTTCCAAATTTTAAGACATGTTCACAAGTAAAACAGTTCTATCAAATAATTACAGGGAGTAAGCAGACTACGTGCTCACATGTATGGGGAAGTTATTTTAATTTAAACAAAATTATCATTCAAGGAATATCTAATTTTAAGAGACTTCTCAATTCTCTAACTTTATTCCTAAAGGTGGCTAAATACATCCTGGGAGATACAGCCAGGAAAAGCTCCTGGTCAAGAAACTAAAATGAATGTTCACTGCGTAGAATGGAGTCCCTTCTTGGCAGAAGCTGCTCAGGATGAGAAGGAGACCTACAGGGAACACTGGTCATAGCATCAGCAAGTAACTGAGGCAGTGGCTCTGAATAGCATCACAGTGCTGCGCTCAACCCATTGCAACACCAGGGAGGCCCAATATAAAGGTAGTGTTTTAACAGCCTTACCCCTCGATAGTTACCTTTCATTAAGGAATTTTTTGAGCTTTTAAAGATTTTGTAAGATTTTAGAATTGTTTTACAATCTTCTACATGAAACTCAAGATTAAAGAATTTCTTTTTTATTTTTTGTGTGTTTTTAATAATATATATATTTTTTGTTATTTTTATGTCATTTACATTTTGTATTCCCCTTGGGTAACCCACCACCAATTCACCCGTGATCCATCTCCATGGTCCCTTGTGTTCTTTTCTACTCCATTTTGTGCCCTTATCCTCCCCCTCCCCCCACCCCTCCAAGATTAAAGAATTTAATGGGAATCCCTCCTTCCCCTTCCTCATAAGTGACATCTAAACGTGCAGACACAAAAGGAAATCTAACTTTTCACATCAGAAATAAACTGCATTGATAGTGTATTCAATATAAAATAGTCAATTCTGAAAACACATCTCAAAGGAGAGTTTCTGATCTGTGCTTGAGTCTGTTACCCAAGTAACTTTTAAAATACGTAATTTCAAAAAGTAATTTATCATAATTTTGGCATAATAGTTTCCCCTCAGCTCAGGGTGTGTAAGTGCAACTAAATTACATTAGATTCTTTTCTCATCTGAAAGTATTAACATGAACATAATAATAATCTCAATAAATTTAATCTCAATAATCTCAATAAATAATAAAGTTTATTCTTTATTAAATAATAAAGAATAATTTATTTGAAATTATTGAAACAGAAATAATCTGTTTTCAAATAAATTAACTTTTAAAATGGTTTTAAAATATAAAGAAATATGTAATAAATTAAAGGAACTAAAAAGTCCCTAATCAAATGTAGTCATTTCTATCATTTATATAATAAATACCCCTCCTTATTGCTGGAGGTTCAACTATCAAAAGGATCTCATATATAGTTTTTAGATTTAAAAAGGCTGGGGGCAGCATGCAACTATTTGAGAAACTACTGTGTATGCTATGAAAGTATTGATTGTGAACATATTGTAAAATTTTCCAGGAATCCAGTCCCTACCCCACCCCACCCGCCCCCAGTCTAGCATGGAAGGATCTGAAGAAGTGAAGCCATCCACGTATCCATACAGACTTAAGTCAGAATGGACTCCACCCAGTAGCCTATGCAGGAATGTGCTGCCTTAAAGTAAACCCAGTCTTTCAATCCACACTATTGACCAAGCAGCCCTAATAAAAAAGATTTAAACATAGGGGCAACTTGAAAGTTCTCCTCTCCAAGTTCTCTTCTCCAAGAATAATTATTTTTTAATGTCAATATGTAACAGGGTGGTCACCAGGAAAAGCAAAGGTTCCAGGTTTCCTGCCCCACCCAAGGCAGGGTGGAGCTGAGCAGGGAGGAGAAGCTGGAGAGGACACTGAAGAAGGAAGGAAGCAGGAAGGAGAGCAAGAAGACCTGGAGGAGGCGCAGGGAGCAGAGCCATGTGAAGAAGCTGCACTTGCTTCTTGGTCCTGGACTGACTGAAACAGATGTGGGTGAGAGACCGTGGGGAGGTTAACAATGACAGCCTTTATCTGATTTTACTTTTACTCTTTTCCTCCCAGACTGGTCTGTTTCCTTTTCCATGGGTGCACACTAGAAGGTGCTTTAGACTTGTGGCAGGCTTCCGGGTGCTGTTTTGGGCCAATCCTATTTGGCTAGACTCCTACCCACAAGGGGATGGGTAATTCTGGGTGTTTGATTTGTAAACTGTTTGTCTTTTCTGTATTGCACACTCATTGTATTAAAGTTCCTTTCCATTAAAGGTCTTATATATTTTGTCTTGATGCGGCAGATGGCAGAACATATTTAGAGCAGGCAGGTTTGGGGGTTCTGGGTCCCCCCTCTCCCTGCCCTCTAACAAATTATTCACTGTTCCTATCTACATGAACAGAAATCAAACTCTGTGCTGGAACATTTCAGAGTTTTATGTGTTGGACTGCTCTCCAGGTTCAAACCTTCACTTTTTGTCCAACAGTGAGATTTTTATTTTAATTAACATGATAAATCTGGAAATGGTAGATATCAACTTTGCAGTTTGATAATTCATATCTTCAAAAAGTCCTGTTGTAGAGGATAAAAATAACTGCATTTCAGTTCATGAGAATCATGTAGAGGACAACTTGCTACTACTCAAAACTAGAGTTATGAAATATACATGAAAAAAAAAAAAAACCTGTCCTTGAACTTTAGTTTGAAAAAAAAAAAAGGGCATTCAACCAGTGGCTACATGAACACAAATCCACACAATAGCAAGCTCTACACAATTTGGAGATCTTTCTGGGCGTCAATATTTGTCCACAAAATATTCATTTCTTCATCTTGAAGGCTGTTGGTTGCTAATCTGCCTAGCGCCATTTCTTTTCACACATAAGCTTCACACTTCAGTATGTTTCAAATGCCACATTCATAATAACCTTTAGAGCATACATGTCTACTTCAGCTATCCTTTTAAAAGGTGTTTTATCGTTTTGTTATTTGGCTTTTGGTTTTTGTTCAGAGCTTTTACCTTCTCTCACCATTTATGAGTTCTCATTCCATTCTCTCCTACCTTAAAAAACATTGAATAAGGTCTCCCTGGTGGAGCAATGGGTTAGGCGTAGGAATATGAAGCTATCCAGAGCCACTGCAGCACGAATTCGATGCCTGGCCGGGGAGATTCCCACATGGCGCAGCAGACCTCTCCTGTCTCATCCGCTGCTCCCGTCAGCAGTGTATTTCAGTCGATCTGCCTGTTCTGCTCCCTGCTCTGTTTCTCGCCGCCCCACACCTCTGGCCTGCACCCCAGCTTGCATGCATGAATAAAATGAATATTAAAAAAAAAACTGAATAATCTCCCTCAAAGCCACCTTTATGCTAGCTCCACCACTACAAGTAAACTACCTAACCATTTTTACCCTTCTTCCTGATCACATTAACCACATTTTAATGGCATTTTATTGCCCTTTCTTTCAAATGGCCTCTGATGACAGGTATGTGTGTATTCAGCATTCTAGGCAACCTGCATCTGGGAAATTCTCTGCCCTCATTTCAATGCCTTCTCTGATTCTTTTCTCTGTTTTTGTTTTGAAGATTCTACTTCCCAAAGAAGGAGCATCTTTCTAAATTCTTAATGTTAAGATGTGCTTTCTCTATTTGTATGAACTCTTAGGAAGTACAATTAAGAGAGTCTCAATTATTGTCTTCACAGGTTACTCTCCAAATGAACATCTGCAAGCCTAATTTCCCACCTAAATCTCATTCTGCTTTTTTCCACGTAAGTATCACTGAATGATCTAACAAACACTTATTATCTCCTTACTTTTTCTGTCATTGTAATAAGACACTGGACATTGTAGTTAAATAGTGTCCCCCACAAATGGCTGACTGCCTCATGAGGAGACAGCCTCAGTTCTCAGCATCTACATCTTACGTCATTATTTTTCTTTCATCAATTTATTTCTTTTCTCAGTTATCCATTTAGGTCTGTGTGAAACCATCAACATCCACTCCCTGGTATGTTATCTTTTAGTTAATTTTAAGACCCTCTTCTAATCAACATGTAACAAAAATCCTGTTGTGTTTTCCTTCAGTCTTTAGTTTGACGTCTGTAATAGTCCTCCACTACCTCAGGTCCTTAGGCCCTCACTTAACTACTGTTAATCTATCAATCTCTAATCTCCTCTTTTTCTAGTATGCATCACTAACATTAAATGCTAAGGCTTAAATATTTCTCCTGGTGGTAAGAATTTATAATGTCTTTCCAACCAGTCCCTGAATGGCATTCAGATAAGCTAGTTTCTTGACTAGTCAAACTAGTCTGTTCACATTATGGCCCTCCAGAAGCTGAGGTTCCTCCTTCCTCTAGGAGTTGCATTACTTATTCTTCCTGGTAAATTACTCCTGCATAATCAACTCGTCACATAGACACACACACCAAAAACAACTTCTGATAAAATAAACACACAATAATCATTTTTTAAGAATCCATTTTAGACTACAGAAAAAGAAGACTGACTTAATGTTATATAGAGTATCTATTTGAAAATCTGTCATAACCATTATATTTAACAGTGAAATGTTAATTCTTTACCGAGTGAGGTCTGAAAAAGACAAGAATATTTGTCATCACTGCATCAATGCAACTTACACTGGATGTTTCAGTAGAATCATAAAGCATAAAAAATGTTTTAAATTAAAATATTACACAGGAAAGAATAAAATACTGAATATTCGCAGAAAACAGAATTGTATAGAATAAAATTTAAAGAATCTAAAATCACCATTTTAGAATTAACCCATGGATTTAGCAAGGTCAACATAAAAAATATCTATATATGAGAAAAGAAAATTACAACAAGCAAGTCAAAGGCAATAAATAATTAAACACCTAAAAATAAAATTAATAGGAGATTCTCAAAACAGCTACCCTGAAAATACAAAACATTATTGAAAGGAATTAAAGAAGTCCTCTACAAATGCAGGGATATACTATGTTCATAGGTGGGAAAACTCAAAATTAAAATATAAATTCTCCTTAAATTGATCTGTGGTTCAATAAAAACCCAAACAAAATCCTAGCACTCTGTGTGTGTGTGTGTGTGTGTGTGTGTGTGTGTGTGTGAGTGCGAGCGAGAGAGAGAGAGCACCCCAGCTCTTGTATGCATAAATAATAAATAAATCTTTAAAAAAAATGGAAAGAGGCAACTTATATATAGAGGAGATATTTATGATACATATAACTGAGAAAATATTTTAACTTAGCTGGGTGGTAATTATATGGATATGTCCAACTGTGAAAATTTATGGAGACACACATATATGACTTAGGAAATTTTGGCATACCTTTTATTTTAAAAACAAAAACAAAAAACAAGAAAAAAACTAGCTTAAATTTTTTTCCTGGAAGAGGGAATTTAGACCAATGTATGATTTCAAGTCAGATTATCCAAATCATGAGCTGGTGTCCAGAGTATGTATAACATTCCAAAGGTAATGATGACCCATGGACCACAGCTTGTCTTTGGACAGACCTTTTATATGTAAGCAGCAGATTTTAATGCTTATACTTTATATAATGCACTTGATTTGGAATTTTTATTGTTCGTAGAAATATAATTAATTTTTTTAGCTGGTCACTGAACAGTATTTAATTGACTGTGAGATTTGGTAAAATTAGATGGAGAAAATAATAAGGCCATTCTTCCTTAACCATACTGCTATACTACCATGAACTACTACATGTCAGCTGGTAAACTAGTTAAATCCCTCTATCTGATCTCACTCATCTATGAAACTAAGAGCTTAAAAAATCTTCAATTCTTCCTTTTACAGAGATGTGGATCCTATAAATCATATTTTAAAAATTCCCAAGTCTATGAAGTCATTCTAGACTGGAATAAATTAATATTGGCTAAAAAAGTTTGAGTTCAAATTCTTATTAGTCATGAAATTAACCAAACTTCTCTTTCCTGATGGCTCCCAAACTGCTCTGGGCAGGAACACAATGTATAACAAGTACATCTATGGTTACGCAGCCCATCACATCTTTTATGAAGAAAAATTCTTAGGAGGAAAAAAGAGGACTGAGGAGTGGATTCTTTTATCATTTTCACTGTTCCCAAAGCTGAGCCTGGAGACACACCAGTAGCCAAATGATCTTTTGGAGGTGGCCTCAGAGGCTTCTGAAGGTGAGCTGGGAGGAATTTTTTTTCTAAGCACAGTTCAATAAAGCATAGCATTATAACAGAGTTTACCCGTGACTGTAAATAATTTCTTTCCCTACATTGTTACCACAGTCTCTAGGAATGCTCAGAAATGTATCTGACACTTTTTCTGGTATAATTTAAGAGTATATTATTTATAATAGTATCTCAGCAGTAAAAATATAATCCATAAATCAGGTACATGCCTGGCAATATGGCTGCTACTTTACACACATTAGGTAATCCTCACGGTGAAGAATCAACATTACCTCCACTTCACAAGTGAGGAAACAGTTTGATGGCTATCCAAAGACACAGCCAAGATTTGAACACACCTCTGTCTGAGCTCAAAGTCAACATTCTTTTCCTCATGTCATTGTGCCTAGCACTGGAAGCTTCTAAAGTGTGAGACTGATGGAAGTGGGATGTCAGAACAAATTTATGGTTCTAGGTGGGAAAAGATTTCAGCACTGAAGTGGCACAAATCATCACAGCAGCACTTACTCTGCAATCCCAACAGCCCCTGGATGGACCAATGTTCTTGTTCTCATTTCTGACCAGAAGCCAAACATAGTCTGAGTCTTGCTACCATGAGGGCAGCATTTCTCCATGTAAGGTCTGTGCGCACACGGGGGTATAATTAAACAAAGTGCAACCGTGTTCTGTTTGCCAGGGCATTCTGATCATAATGTAGGTTTTCTCAGAGACAGCAGGCAAGAACACCCCGCCCCCATGAACCCCAGAAGTCCCAAGAGCCTTGGGAGTTACTGTACAGTACCAGGTTTTTAAAACCATGATCAATAATTTCAGAATCAGGCAACTGATTCCTTAAATCACTTTATTCATTCACCTCTTGATGCTAAATGAGACTTAGCATTCTAGATCCCTGAATTCAAATCTCAACTTTGCTGTTTCCAAATTATAAGACTGCGGCCTAGTTACAATCACTCTAAAATTCAATTTTTCAACATCCACAAAATGGCTAAAATAATGCTACCTTGCAGATGTTCATTGTGTCAGGAAAATCCAACAAATGCAATTTGTAGAAGATACTTGGTAGAAATAATAGTTAATATCATTTTTCTTCTTGATAAGTACTATTTTGTTTCTAAAGCACAGGACATTAAGCAATACTACTAGTCCCTAGAATGTGCTAGATTTCAAAGGAGATCAGGAGAAAAAAAAAATCACATGAACCTCTCTGAGTATCCTATTACCTTAAATTATGCCAATTTTTTAAAAAGACAAATCCCTACATAAGCCAGATTTCCAGAAAATATGCATGAGTATATCATAATCTCCTTTTACAGAAAAAGAACAGCAACAGAAATTAGGATCATAATTTTTCATCTTAATATAATCCAAATAAACTAGATCCTACAGAGGTTGAAAATCACTTTGAAAAGCCATCATCCAGAATTCTAGTTGGTGGAGATTATTTCTATTTCTAAAAACTTATTTAATATTATATCTATTCTGGAATTAGTGAGACCATAATTTTCAATAACTTCTCCCTTTTATGGCTTCTTTAATATTGGTCATTATTAGAAAATCCACACCTTGATCTATTTTACTATAAAATTTAATCATTCATTCACTGAATCAACAAGTATTTATCCTGCTGTCTCTTCTTTCCTACTACTACCCCTAGTCTAGTTAAAAATAAATGAGGACCTTCCATTTCAGAAAGTACAGATTTCAGTGTAATAAAGGTTTTCTGGCATCTAAGTATGATCAGAGCAGTATAAAACAGCTCACAGTACCAAAGAAACCAGGTGTCAAGAACCACTGGGGTACTCCGGCCGCCAGCAATCAGGTGTCTACTGATCCAAATTGTATGGCACGTATGAAATACACACCAGATTTTGAAGACCTTTTACCAAAACAATAAACTATTTCATTAATCATTTTATATTGACTACATGTTGAAATAGTAATATTTTACTAGGTTAAATAAAATATTATTAAAATCAATTTTGCCCCTTTGTTTTTACTTTCTGATGTGTGTGTTAGGAACTCTAGAATTACTTAAGCAGTTCGCATCGCATTTCTACTGGATGGCACTGGTTAACATTAACATTTCAAAGCTCTGTACAACACACTGGGAATTTTCCTAGTCTCTAAGTATATGTTATAGAGACCATAATGACATCTTAATTTTGTCCACTGAACTCCCAAAAGGTAAGTTTTCTTATTTAATCTAGCATTTAATGTATCTGGAAGTAAATATATCACAACATGTATTGTTAATTGAGCACAATCTTCTGTCCCTTGGAGATCCATTATTGTGCAGAATTTATTTGATACTTGCTGGTACCTATTATTATTTCCCCAGATTATCAATCTTTAATTCTTTGACAACTCTGCAAAGTGATCTCAAAAGTCTTATGTTTGTTTTTCAAAAGCACATTCACACACAGCCATGCCAGAACTCAATTGTCAAGGCCTTTCCATAAACCTCATAGCCTATTAAACCTTAAAGATGTCTAAAAGACTAGCTAGATAACCCAGCATTTGCTGTTATATTCTGAGGCATAGCTGTACTTACATTGATAAAATTAAAAGTAACCTATTCTGCATCAGATAGCCACTCGACTGCTGATGGGAAATGCACTGAACAATATATACATCATTAAACTGAACAAGACCAAGTACATTATGTTTCAGCACTATTTGGAAACCGGAGTGAAGTACTCCTCCTAAATTCCTAAATGTCAAACCTACTGACAGTAACATTTTCATCCCTTTTGTATCTTACCATTTCTCCTTGTTTTTTTCTTCTTAGGTATTCTTCTGAGAAAATAAATGTGATGAACAGGGTTTATAAGGTTCATACTGTATAAAAATGATAAGAGAAATAACTATACATATAAAGAATTTTCCAGCTTTTTATATACAAATAGAAATGCCTATAAAACAGTGGCATATTATAACTTTTATCAACCCTTAGATTTTTTCATGGAATTACACGTAAAGCCAACGTTTTCAATCAGATGATTTTCTGCCAACTATCCTCACCCTGCCCCCCTGCTTGGTGCCAGTCAGATGCATCTCATGATTGAATGATTTGCCAGTCTGGACCCACCCTTCAGGCAACCTAATAGGCATTGGTCACTGACAAATTAAAACCTGGGACCTCAGAAGGTGAGTCTGGCTAGTCGAAAGCACTGCAGATGGGCTTTATTAAGGGTGACAATTCTCCACAGTTTGGTATAAACACAGACAGATGCTGTCCTGAGAAAGAATCCCCTGAGTCCACAACCATGAGGCATGCTGAGGGGTGCCAGGTCACACACCCAGTACTTCCCAGTCTTTTCCCCATCATCTTCAAATACTGCAGAAATTGGTCTCTCGTTTTACTGCATTCAACCCACAGCAAACCCAATGGGAAGTTCTAAGCTAATCTACTTAAGGAGTCACAAATCTAAATGCTAGCAGGAGCCAAGAGGTTAAAACAGAGCAGTGCAGGCAGCCACATTAAGATTGGAAGTGGCAGCAAGCATGATGTCCTCTCTGGAGAGCGCCAGGGCTGCTCAATTTCCGTCAATGGCTGACTTATAGTTACACTTGAATGAAATCAAGAATTTGTATCTGTTTATGAAAACTCCTACTTTTTAAAACATTGGCCATACTCATGTATTGACAATAAACAAAACAAAAACACCACCCACATATCAGTCAGTTCATGATATGTGTTGCATTTTCTGACCTTCAGGTTCAAAACAGCAAGGACAAGGAGATTATAACCTCTTCAAACCCCAGATTCATTTGGGCCTTTGCAGAGTCACACCAGGAAAAAGGCAAACTCCCAAAATAAAACACAATGATTTTTAGAGATGCATCAATGCTACTTGTAGATTCTTTTGAGAATTTATACTGAAAAAGAAATTGAGGATATTAAGACTAGGGATCAAAAAATACATGATTTAAAGAAAAACTAGAGAGTCAGAATAAACAGACTGTTGACAGCAAACTACCTTCATCCACACACCCGCAATTATTTTCATTTTCTGAGGAAAAGTATTAGAAGAAATTCAGAACTCTCAAGGGGAGAAGCATCCCTTTAACTGGCTCTGAAAGAAGTAAGATTTCCAAGGAGTCTTCCATAATTTAGTGTTCTTGTCAGCTCTGGACCACTTACATTGTTAATTCAAACATAATTTGCCCTGTCAAAATCTTCTAGAAGGCTCCTGGATCACTGCATTTCAGCAGTTCAGGTCCGTCAACCCATTGACTACAGGGGATCCCACTAATACAGCAACAGATTTGCACATTCTATGCTAGTAAACATTTCTCTTTGTGCATTCTGCGTTTATTTACTGCTAATGAATAAAACATTAAATCCACTCTTTGGAATATAAAGCACTGTAGTTTTTGCAAATGGTAAAGTTATGCTGGCTGTAGTTTAGGATACTAAGGCTGTTATTTATAGAATAAAACCCATTATCACTTCTCAAATATTGAACAAGAATAGTTTGTATTAAAAGATAAAGTTGCCACAGGGGACTGTTGATATAGGAAACATGGCTGGAGAGATATGGGATGCATATTAAAATTTATACACTGAAAAAGAAAAAAACGTACTTAACAGGTATATTTAATATTCCGGTAGCATCGACTGGAATTGTTAAAGTTATATTTGCTGACATTTCAATTATAACCTTCTATTTTCAGTGCCTTCAATTCAATCCAAAAATTTTCTGCAGACCCAAAGAAATGTACTTTACAAGGTCTCAGCTGGCAAATGATTTTTTTGTTAGCGTTCAGCACACCAAAACTTTCAGGAAAGAAAAAAAAAAATCAAAGGCAAATTTGAATATTTTTCCATGCAGGACCACCAAATTTTTAAATGAATAAAATGGGAATTTAAGATGTTTTTTCAAATTAAGCAGAGAGATTTAAGATTTTGTCATAGTGAAATAATAAACGATAGAGCCAGGAATCAAGCCCCCAAATTTTTACTCCAGAGTCTATACTCTTTACTATAATGTATTGCCTTTACATTGTCATAACTGGACACAAATATTTTACATATAATTTGTATGTAGTATTAGTAGAGTATATATAACATATATAGTGTTATGTAAGAGACCTGTAATATTTAAATAATGCTAGAAAACATTCAATCTTCTTAGAATCTACCACAATATCCCACAACTCCTACTATTATGATCTACAGATCCATATCTAACTTAGTGCTACTGAAATGCTCAAAGCAATTACAATTTATATGTGCAATTTGTTCAATTTCTGAAGTCCCCACTGAATTATACTGGGGGAGGAGGGCATAGAGGCATTCTAAGGCTTACCAAGGTTAATCTTTCTAGGACCAAATATTCTAAAACACAGAACAGAAATTACCACAGTGCCAATGTTACAGAGGACTATGGAAATTAAAAGAAATAATATAAGTAAAGTGACTAGCACAGTGCCATATTAGCACTTAGTACATAGTAGTCATTATCATTAGTATTAATAATTATATCCACCCATGTTTCCTGCGGCTCACATTGTGCCTGGCACATAAGAGATAGGTAGATAATAATTAAATAGGTTAATGAATATTTTAATGGCTTTTTAAATAGCACTCCCCACATATACGCAAGAATAACCTTTCCTCATGATGTCTCAAACATGCTTTTGTTTTCGCTACTTAAAACACTATTCCCCATCCTAATTTCATTTGGTTACTGCTGACACTTTGTCAAAATTTTGGCTCCTTTTCTTCTCTTCAGGAAGCTTCTTCTTAAACTCAGAGCCCATTTTACGCTTCTTCTGATGCTTTTTTATTGAGCTTGTTTTTTCCCCTAATTATCAAAATACCAAGTCTTCTTTATGTCTTTTTATTTGCCTTAATTCCCCACTATATTGCAAAATCTTCAAAGCAGGCAAGATATTTTTTACCATTTTATGAAGGTATAAAATATAAGAGATGTTCAATAAACACATGCTAAAGTGAGAGCAAATACATATTCCTGTTTGAATAACTTTCTCGTGATTGTTGTCCTCCCCATCAAATGTCATACTAGAATTAGGACTTATTTCAATTTTGAAAAAGAGCAAAGTGGAAGAAGACAAAAAATGCTAGGACAAGCTCCTCCCTAAAAGTGGTCAAATGCCTACTAATATCTGAAGACATTCAACAACATTAATCACTAAGAAAATGTACATTAAAGCCAATATGAGACACCAATATACAGCCAGAAGTACTACAAAAAAAATGAGTAAATATGGAAAACAAAAAGAATGATATAATATTAATTAACATCTGACTATTAATTATATTAATTATATTAATTATATCTGAAACATATGAAAATGGTTTGGCAATATCTACCAAATGAAACTATACTCCATAAGACTCAGAAATCCCTCTTCTTTGAATATGCCATGCAGAATTTTGCTCAACGAAAGACATATTCATAGCAGCACAGTAAGTCCTGATGTAACATCACCAATGGGTTCTTGAAAACCGTGATTTTAAGGGAACCAACATATAATAAAAGCAAGACCTTGAATAATATTCTGTTCAATGTTGGTCAGGATTTCTTTATTCTGATCAATATCATAACAAGAAGCACATTACTCAAGGACTTGCTGTGTTTCTAATAGTTGAAAACTGGAAATAACCAAAATGCCATCAACAGTATAACGGATATGTAAGTCTATAGAAGTTTACTTTTATAATGGAATGTTACACAGCAATGAAAAATGGATAAATCTCAAAAACATAACATTGAGAAACAGCCAGACTCAAAAGAGCACCTCCTGTACTCATGCAGTGGCACAAACTGACAGTCATGCACGGTGACCAAGGTAAGCCAGTAAGTGAGCCCTCTGCATGGCTGCTAGTTGTGTTTTGTGCCCTGGTCTGAATGGTCACTGGGTACACCTGTTCCTTTTGTGAAAGACCACCCATGTGTTTACCTTCAAGATGTATACTTTTCACCATGTGAATCAGTTTGGTGTAAAGATGAAATCAAAATAAATGAATAAATCAATGCCCTCAACCTAAAAAGAAGTCAGCACAGATGATGTACACAATCCAGGCAGTCTGAAACCTCTGAACCTGACTAGTCACTTGATTCTATTTGAGATCTCATCTTGATCTTATTTCTAACTTTTATCTTTACAGAGGAATTCTATTTTAATCTGTTTGCTAAATATAGACTATATTTACACAGATTTAACAATTGCCATAAAAGTGACAAAGTGGCAGAAATGGGGTCATTATCTTTTTATTACAAATGAAAGAAAAGGAGGAAAGAGGGTTTCCTGAGATAAGCTGGCAACTGTAAAAAGATAAAAATGATACACACATAGATATACGTACGTTTATATTTAAACATGTATCTCAAACAAATGGTTTGCATTGGAAATAATTGGTCAAGCAGCAGTGAAAGACTGGAAAAGCAGAGGCTCTACCATATCAAGAGCTGTCCACCCTCAGGGGAGAGAGAAAAACCAGATAAGAAAGCATCAGAGCAGATAGATCCAGAGCTGCCCCAAGGGACAGTGGTGACTCTGCTACAGACTGGGAGGGTGAGCAGGATTATTCCATGGTGCCTGCCAACTCCATGCTACCTTCCAAAATACTGTCACAGGAGAATGTGAGAAAGTGAGGATGGAACAACTGAGGCCACAAGAAAACCTATGGAAATCTTTACAACTATTACTTTCTCCTTAAAAAAAAAAAAAGTATAAAATCAGCATCTTCAAGAAAGGAAACTACAGAACTACAGTGGTATTTTACCAATTTAAAATTTGTTATGTTTCCACACAATGAATGCTTCATTTTCAAACCCTGCCTCACTAGAAATTCTTCAGGGTCTCCCTGCCTACCCCCCAACCCCCACCCCCATTATTCTGCTTTCTTATGTATAATACATGGTCAATTCGCTCCTGTATAAGTGGCTTAAGATGCAGAAACACCCTAATAGGGAGACTCACTATAATTAAAAAGGTATGTAAAATAAACCTGTGACTGGGCTGAGTTAAGTCCGGTAAACTGGCGCCCCCTAGAGGGGTTTTGTTGTTAAAGGTAAATTGCAGCCAGGTAATCTGAAACCCCAGGTAAACCCAGATAAACCACAGGGTAAAGAGCGAGGTTTTGCGGTTAGAGCGGGGTTTTTGAAAAGAGATAAAAAGGGGGACTAAGGAAGAGGAAGGGAGATGCCATTATGTAGAACTAAAAGGAACCATCGTCATGAGGTAGGAGAGAGAAGCAGGTGTCAGTAGCCCGCCACAATGTGGGAATGAAAATTTAGGGTCAGGGACTTTGGAGGCTTTGCAAGTAGCCAAGTGACAGAAACTATTCCCAGTTTTGTCTGTGCTGCAGCTAAAGGAAGAAGGCAGAGGCCCAAAGTGCGCGCTTTCCAAAATGCTTGTGTCCTGTGTTGTCCTCGTGAGTTGGAACCTGGCCTATAGTATGACCGGTGCACGTCAGAAAGAAGATGGCATGGCGGGAAGACTCCATCAACAGAAGAAAGAAGATGCCACGATGAAATTGTGGCCCACATGGGCAGGAAGACCCCATCAACAGAAGAAAGAAGACGCCATTTTGGAATCGTGGCCTATTGTCTGAAAGAAGAGCTTTACATCAGCAGTGGCAGGAAGACGCCACCTTTGTTACTTTTTTGGGACTTAAAGGACTGGACATTGCTTTAAGTAAGGTAAACGGCCATATGTTGACTTCAGTAATTGTTTTTCCTGTGTCGATTTTAGTAATTCTTTGTTTTCCCTTGTTTGTTAAATAAATCCCAATGTTGTAGTTCCCTAAACCTGAGTAGTCTTGTAAATGTGCGCGCGGGTGCAGAAGATAGTGACCGGTAAGCAACTGGGGCACGGCCTTTTGTAAATTTAAAAGGCTTTGCAAGTAGCCAAGTGACGGAAACTGCTCCCAGTTTTGTTTTTGTTGCAGCCAAAGGAAGAAGGCAGAGGCCCAAAGCGGGCACCTTCCAAAATGCATGAGTGCAGTCTGATGGGTCGTCTGGCCACTGTAGTTGCTGTTTGCAGTGTTGTTAGCCTGGCACTGCGTTATGGCATCACGGCAGTGTTGGGAACACTTCTAGTTGCATCCTGTGTCGTCCTCGTGAGTTGGAACCTGGTCTACAGTCTAATCAGTGTGCGTCAGAAAGAATGCGCCATTATGAAATGGTGGCCCACATCAGCAGGAAGACTCCATCAACAAAAGAAAGAAGATGCCATTTTGGAATCGTGGCCTATTGTCTGGAAAAAGAGCTTTACACCAGCAGTGACGGGAAGACGCCACCTTTATTATTTTTCTGGGACTTAAAGACTGGACATTGTTTTAAGTAAGGTAAATGGCCATATGTTAACTTTAGTAATTTCTGTTTTTCCTATGTCTATTTCAGTAATTCTTTGTTTTTCCTTGTTTGTTAAATAAATCCCAATGTTGTAGTTCCCTAAACCTGAGTAGTCTTGTAAATGTGTGCATGGGTGCAGAACCAATATAGTAACCGGTAAACAACTGGGGCACTGCCTTTTGTTAAATTTAAAAGGCCTCATTTTTCCTGTATCAAATCCATACACAGAATTTCAACAAGGTAAATTCAGTTTTGAAATGCTGTTCAGAACATCCCCAAATATAGTTTTTACCAGACGTTTCATTTCTGTTTCATTAATAGTTATGTTTAACACCATTAGCATTCAATGTTTAGCCATTGTTCTGGTTTCATAGATGAATCAGCAAGACCTATCACTTTGAAAAGTCATATCATGCTTTTATTTATTACCGATGAAAACAACCAATGCTAGGCATTCTTTATCCATCTAATAAAAATTATAATAAATGTATATATTTCTATCTCCATACTATTAACTCTCCATGTGAAGACTTCAAACTGCTGGGAGGTTTTTGGCCCTAAAGTAACTGAATTTAATTCCATACCATTGGAACTCTCTTTGGATAACAAATATATCCATCATAAATCAGTACAATTATTATAGCACTATCAGAGAGAGAAAGCAGTTTCCATTTATGTTGTTCATGTTGAAAATTAGATTTCTCTGTCTAGAAGCTTACTCATAATAGGTTTTTTAAACTTACAAGTCCCTTGCAATCAAAGATCTATATGGTTAAATAAAAGTAGGGAACATTAATATAACTTTGCTTCTCTTGCTGTAATTAGAGTAAGAAATAAAATTTCTTCTTTTCTGGGAAACGTTCTTTTCTTATGGAAAATGCTTCCAATTTAAGAAGATAACATTTTAATAAGATAAAAATTTACTCCTTTAACTATTTCCTCAGCAAAGGCACAATAAATTGTCCAGACTGCAAAGCACACTGGAACTCTCTAGTCTTTTCTTTCTGCTTCCTCTGTAAAAGTAATGTAAATTGTCTCCGGCCATGGTGCCCATCTACTCTCACCATTCAGTGCCATGCCCATGTCAAAGTTAAATATGAGAGTCAGGCAGTCATAGAATCTCAACCATTCCAAACTCTTTGGTGATCAAACATAAAATGACATTCCATTGAGTGGGAAATCCCATGGCTTGTGGCTGTGTCTTAAAGGAGTTTGATGCTATGGGGGTGGGGGTGGGGGGGAAGGAATACAGCCTGCCTTCAAAATAAGATCATTCTTACACAGAATCTGGTTATAAAAGAGACTTTACTACTTGGGCCTCCCTGGTGGCACAGTGGTTAAGCACTGCGCTATGGAGCTGTCGGCAGCGGCGATGCAAGTTCGACGCCCAGCTGGGGAGATTCCCACATGGTGTGGCAGACCGCTCCTGCCTCGCCCACTGCTACCCTCAGCAGTGTGTTTCCGTCGATCTGCCTGTTCTGCTCCCCACTCTGTCTCTGGTGAGCCCTCTCACTGCCCCATGCCTCTGGCCTGTACCCCAGCTTGCATGAATAAATAAATAAATCTTAAAAAAAAAAAAGATTAAAAAATTAAAGAGACTCTGCTAGCCTCCTATTGATAATCATTAAATATCTTTTTCTGCGCATATATATATACACACACACACACACACACACACACACACACACACACGCATATAGGTCAAGAAACAATTTCATAAACTTTGTGTAATATTTTTTAATTGCACAGTATTATGAACCAAAGCATCTTCCACAGAGTCAGAGTAACACAGAAAAAGCAAGCAGTCCACCATGACAGTGATGGATTCAAGCACTTTCTACTCCCATTCAGTCTATCACTGTTCTGCTGAAGACAGGAGACGGTGCCTAATCACTACTGGGCAGATCCTACAAAGATGGCAGCAGCACTTTAGGGATGCCAAATATATCATGCTCAAAGCCTTAGCATGGGAAGCACACTTGACAAAATGCAGCAATTTAGAATGCCTCTAATTTTTTAAGGAAGTCAGTATTATAGCCAGAAATAGAATAAATGAAAACTCCAAGACACATGCCTTCTGAGATTTATAATCAGGTAGAAATAAAGAAGGATATTAGACAAGTATTTAGACGTCTCTATCAAAATATGTAATGGGAAGGGATTTTAACACCTGCCACTTCCTTCACAATCGCGAAGAGAGATGACTGACACATCTCATGGTTTTTCATTACCATCAAGATCCAGACTTCTTCCAAGTCTGTTACCACACAGCTGTGTAAAGCAAACCCTATCTTGGAGAAAAATTGGTTTCAGGTATGGCTATGCACAGAAAAAGGAGGCACAGAGGAAAAAAGCATTTTGAATTAAACTGAAAAAGAACAGTTAGTGTCAAGAGCAAAATCAGTTTGATTTGTTACTAATAAGTTCATAAAATTGCTACTCACATCTAGAATGATCAAGCATTTGACTTGATGGCATCCCCACACTTTTCTAATCAATAATAAAAGACAACTTAATAAATCCTATTCTAGCAATTCTACTTCACTTTAAAGCAGTAAGGGTCCCAACAGTTGGCAGCTGATGATAATTCTGTGTCTCTAAGAAACTTTAAATAGAAAAGGCTACAAATAGGACATGATGTCTTGATAAAATAGGTAGAAGCAGCAGTAAAATGACTGCCTGAGAAAATCAGGAATAGGGAGGAAGGGAGGAGGAAGGATGGAAGGGCGGAAGCTCTGGTGGAAGTTTGAGAAGGGGATGATGCTGGCTAGTACAGCCACGTGAGATGACTGCGTACACCTCTACACAATCTGTGACTCAACTTTTTTTAGCTTAAAATCCATCACGGCCAATGAGTTTTTTTTTTTTTAATCAAGGAAATAAGTCTTTTATTAAGAGAGTTGTTTACTAATGTACTATTGGTTAGATCCAAATTACAATGCCAAGTGACAGAGCACTACTAATAAAACAGAACTATTGCCTATCTCAAAGGAATCCCATGAAAATTAAATGCAGTAATCCAAGAGTGCTTAGCAAACAAGTAAGAATTTCAGATAGCTATGACTATTATTACTTTCAAGGATTAGCTATCACCTGCACAACCCAGAAACCAACTTCAAAGAATTGCACCACTAATGAGGTCTCCTTCATGGCAGCACTATCTAGACCACAGGCTTCAAATGAACAGCAGCAGCGAAATCAGTGGTAAATTTTCGAAACAAACAAACAAAAAAGAGCACAGCTGTGGTCTACAGGAGGCTAGCAAAGCCTGTGCACTTGATAAGGAAACCAACACAAAATAAAAAGTCAATACAGTGGCAGGTACTCCTAGGCTTCCCTGCATTAAATCTGATGTTTCCATGTCTTCTTTAATATTTTAAATATATTGTCAGTATAAAAGAAATGCAACAACAGAATACTAGAAATAAGGCACTAAGCCGCATCAGAATTATTAAAGACCTTATCTTTCAGTCAGCAACACTATAGGCACAACTCAATTGTCAAATCCACCTGGTAATCGGTGGATGGCAAGACTGGGAGGAAAGCACTTTTATGCTACCACATAATACAATGTCACTGCAAACAGAATTGCAGAGGAAGAAATAATTTATTATATATACTCACATTTCTATGTACAAGCTAAGATTATTCCCTACCTAAGTATCTGTACGTGTGTCTACCTATGAGACTCCTCTCCACAGATTCAATGGACATTCCTCACACTCATACTTAAATAGATACCAGCGGGCACAATATTTCTGCCTCCTCACTCTTGCCAGGTTACATTTTTCCTATTTTGTCCATGTAGAATCTGCTCACCTCCCACTCTTTCCACTCTATTCCATCATTTTTATCTATTCAATGTGACAGATTTTCCAAGGTGCAAAAGGCAACGATATAGAAAAAAGGAGGGAGTAAAAAGCATCCCAACCTCCACCCCAAATGCAGCAACAAATTACCAATTCTATCTCCCCAACACACCCAACCCATACATAACTCACTAGACTGCCTTTTGTCCCCAAAGATGTCAGGAAAGCCTTACTTTGTGAAGAAGAAAAGGATCAAATAATGGACTTGTTTTTATCTTGTCAAAACTAACTTAAGTCTATCACATACACCCCCTCCCAAAAGAAAAGTGAAAAAGTTTAGCAATATCAGTATTCCTGCTATTCAGTGGAACATAAAGGCCTTTAGACCAGTATTTCTTAGTGTTGACTGCACACTAGAATTCACTAGATGCTTTTGAACCCCGCTCTTAGCTGTCTGGATCTGGGGTCAGCACTCTGGCATCTCTAGGTTTTAAAAGCCAGCTGGTAATTCCACTGCCAGCCAGGTTTGAGCAGTACACTGCAGACTTCAGGGTTCTTAGTCCTTGTTCTTCGGTGACAGTTCTCAAGTCTGCACTCCCTAGATTTCCTTGGGAAGATGTTAAACATACATATGTCATGCTCCACCCTAAATCAAGTGCCTCAAAATACTGGGGAATGGATACACTTCCCCACACGATACTAAATTAAAATTAAGGTTGAAAACCAATGTTCTTCAAACTACAGATTCTCAGCTTTGATTTTGGAATTCCTTGAACTATTATGAATTTCTCTATTGTATGCTCCACTTTTGTACCATTTCTAGCAGTATTGACCACTAGAACTTTGAGGAACTTTAAAATTACTTAAAATGCTTGCCTCAAGAATAGACTTAGAGAAATTCTCGACTGTTCTTTCATGCTTATTGGCAGATATTAGATTTTCCCAAAATTAATGTAACAAAGTATCTCAAATGAGTTGACTTACAATATCAAGTTATTTATTCTTTCACAGTTCTGATGGGTAAAAGTCCAAAATCAAGGTGTCACATTTTTTACTGAATACTGTTAGGTGAGAATCTGTTCCATGTCTGTCTCTTAGTTTGTGGATTTGGTCAGTAACCCTTGACTTGAAAACATATCACCTCAATATTCACACCATCTTTACACGATATTCCCCCAACATCTCTCTTTCTCTCTCTCTTTTTAAGATTTATTTATTTATGCATACAAGAGCTGAGTGTAGGCCAGAGTTGTGGAAGTAGTGAGAGGATGCGCCAGAGACAGAGTGGAGAGCAGAACAGACAGATCAACTGAAGTACACTGCTGAGGGGAGCAGCTGGCAAGGCAGGAGAGGTCTGCTGCGCCATGTGGGAATCTCCCTGGCCAGGTATGGAACTTGTGCTGCAGTGGTTGTGGATAGCTTCATACTGTTGCACTTAACCCACTGCGCCACCAGGGAGATCCTCTCTCTCTTTCAAGGGCAGTCATACTGGATTACAAGTCCATCCTACTCTACCTTATTCTCATATTAAATAATTACATGTGCATCAACCCTATTTCCAAATATGTTCACATTCTTGAGGTTCTAAGAGGGACAAAAATTTTGAGGGAACATTATCCAACCCTGCTCAGCAAGAAAAAAGTAGAGGAAAAAAGAGCAAAGATGGTCAGAAGGATCTGTGTTGGTTGTGATTAGGCAGTAAATCAGTCACATTTATAGAAACTGCAAAGAAAATGCAGGCATAAGTAAAACAGAGCTAGAGTTAAGTGCATACCTAAGAGATTCACCTGGAAAAGACTCTAAATTCTAAGAGTTTCTCACCAGCAATGGAACAGAAGTCCTTTCCAACTCTAAGCCTCTAAAATATCAAGTTGCGTATGGCTTATAACTTTTAGATCCATATTCATGCTACCAAGCCTATAGCAATGTCCCTAAAAATCTGTATGAAAACTCAAACATTTTCTAATGCAGATATTATCACATACAGGATGATAAGGACAGTACCATATTCAAATGAGGTAGGCACTATACTGAAAATGTGCTTTGTAGAATTAAGCAGTTCTAACAAACACATACCCAAATCACCAACCATATTTCAGAGAAAACAATTTCCTGAATTTCAACTTCATAGTCTAACATATACCCAGAAAAATAGCAAGCTCTTCAGGACTTGGCATCTTGCTTGGTCATCTAATGGATCGTTTTATTAATCATCCTCACTAGCTATAATTAACACAGTTTTGTTATTTATTTTCAATAACCAAAGAAACAAATGAGTATATCATCATCTTATGTCATGCTAAAACCTTCTTTGGCATATTTATTACATATAAAATATACATTTATGTTATATAAAAGAAGGTAAAAACAAATGGAACCCCAATGTGGAGAGCAGCAATGAGTTGCAATACTGCAAAGCAAGAGAATGTCCAAGTAAGAACATATAATGAACAGCTAGAGTACAAAAACTTTTTGAACAAAATCATAATTGCATTGGTATAGATTATTTTGGTCCTCATATATTTCATCATCTTTGGCCCTAAGTATTCTATAAAATTGCTGACAATATAAACAAGTTATAATGTTCATTTTAAGCACTATTTTAAGGAAGATGGGCAGAATCCTTTATTTTAGCCAAATTTTGTTTTTAAAGAATTTTTTTTTAAATCCGTAAGGCATAGGAAATTAAGAGCAACTCTAAATAATGAAATAGATTTTATCAAATTGTGTCAGCTTCAACAGACTTCATATATGTGAGACTAGAGAAAACAGCACTCAACTCTTCTCTGACACTTTTCAAACTTTAATAATTTACTGTTTTCCTAAATACATTACGTTTTAAACATAAATAAGACAAAATAAATCTCCCTCTACAATGTAGCTCAGAGAGAAAAAAATCTCTTCTATTTACAAGGCTGACATTTACTTTGATCTCTTACAGATCCTTTCAGGTAACAATTTATATATAATAGAGTTTAAAGCAAGTCAGCTCCTTCGAGAATTTAAAGTGCCTTAGCAGTCACGAACAAATGCAAATAAACTGAAAACACAAGGGGGCTGTATCTCTATTGCTTGCTTTTACTTATTTTGTTTGACAGGTATGTTTGAAAGTACAGGAGAAGAAATAAATCCTTCAATTTGGCTGTGATACTTGGAAAGTAGCTTAAAGCATTTTAATAACTGGAGTAAGATTAAACCATACTTCTAAAAGAAAAAAATTCAGAGGTGGCATAAGGAAGTGCCTTTATGCAAATGTCACCCCTTCCCAAATACAATTTTCAAAGAGGAGAAGTCTCTCTTGCTAATCCACTCAGACGAAGTGTCCAAATACACCTGATGACCCATCTTCTACTACTGAAGTTTCAAAGTCATTTTGAAGGTTCTTAATTGTGGTACTAATTGGCTTATGAACATTATTAAATATACATGTTGAGCACTTAGGGTTTTTTTTAATATAGCTTAAAAAAATCAATATCTAACTAGATGAAAAGGTCTGGTATTTAATTGCTATAGGTCTATCTAGCCTATAATAATTTACTATTATGTACTGAGCATGAAAACACCCAAAGGAATTCAGAATAACACAAGTTTATTATCTGCCTTTTTATAAACAAAGTCATTATCATAAATATAAAATATAGATTATAACAATCAATAAAGCAAAATGGAATGCATTAAACTGATCTGATATCTGATAGAGCAAAAGATAAGACCAAGTAGAACTGTCAGAGATCTAATTTGATTATTGCCATATACCATCATTCGTCTAGAGTCCCTTTAATCTACAAAAAGTATTTGGCAAAAATACAAACACTGTTACCTTAAAATCATTTAGATTTGCTAAGATCTGTCCAGTTAAGAAGCTGAATTTTGGGTATCCTTACTGGAGAACTTGACTTTAGTACTAACCATAATTCATGCCTCCGTAAATATACCCACAGTTGACAATGTCATGTTTTTATTATAAATGATTACACATGGATCACAAATACAATCTATGAAAAAGGACCTTTGTGTTAAGACATTGAGAAAAAAATCTTCTTCATTAGAGGAAAAACAGGTTTAAAAGAACCTGGCAATAGCTCAACTACCAAAATACATGTGTTAAAAATGAAGAAAGATGGAAGAGGAAAGAAAATGTTATTTTAATACCCAAAAAAGGTGAAAGATTGCAAATCAACTTCTTTTTCAGTTTCATGCTTCTCTAATTAAATCTTTTATGATTTCCCTTGAGGCTTAAGTTAATTAAATAAATAAAAATTATCTTAAAAAGGGTTAAACAGTGAGTTTTATGTCGCATATATTTTACCACAATTTTAAAATAAAGATAAAATGATATTTAGAGTTTCTTTACTCCTAAAATAGGGAAGGAATGGTTTTCATCTGTGTAACCTACATATGCATGCAGACATTTCCAAGTTAAATCCAATTATGTGAAAACACAGGGATTTAACTCTACTTTTACTATTTGAGGACAAGAATCAGGTCCTCTGCATCCGTGATTTTCCATTATTTACAAAAGTGGTTTGCACACTGTAAAAAAGCATAACTTCATCAAATAAATAAAACTAAACTAAGAACATGTGGTTAAAGTGATAAATTTTCATATTTTCCTACAACAAAAAAAATCCCGTGACTTGAAATATCAATATAATTCATCTAGATTTCTATCGACCTTAATCTGAATTTGTGCTCTAGAATAAAGATAAGTCAGTTTTTAAATTCTCCAACCACTCCAATCTCAGACCCATGGGAGGTCAAAAGGTAGAGAAAGAATTCTGGGGATTCATTTGTGCACCAAGTTAATCCATTTGTACCATAATGAAGTCCTGTGCCCTGTGAAACTTTTCATGTCTCATCCTGTGTGAATCGGCACTTAGAAACCTCTGGGGCTGCCTTTGGTTTCTCACAGGAAATGATGCCACTGAAATGCAAACTCACACATAGGGGAGGCTACAGGGCTGAGGCTGCAGCAGCGGCAAGACAGAAATAACCAACATCATGGTGATTTTCTTAAAACAAAACAAAAAAAAGAGAGAGAGAGAGAGAGAGAGAGAGAGAGAGAAGAAAAGGGCAATGGAAAGAGATACAGAACTAGGTGAACAAAAGTACAGAACAGTTGCTTGTCCTATCAATAAATCCAAAGGACAAGCTATTTCACAAAAAGGAAATTTGAAGGTAATGAAAACTCCAATCTATTCCCTTCAACTTCCATGCATCTTCCCTTTGCTCCTCCTGCTTTCTTATTCGGTGTAGTTTTCACACTTTTCCTCCTCTCCCTACTTATATAATTATATATGTCAAGGAAATCCCTTACTCTTTTATGAATATTAATCCAAATGCCTGCATTTGGCCCAGGAGGGGGGGAGGTTGGTGAATAAAAACTAAGATCTATTCTCCTACAAATTAGGCAAAAGTCGGAGCAGCAAAGGACAGAAATGTGTAGCTAAAAAGCTCAAGATAAAGATCCCCAAGGCTATTTTTAAATACCAATAAAACCAAAACAGTGGTTTCCAATTCTACATTTGGTGATGGCAGCTTCAGACTGAAAGTCTTTAAAGTAAATAATACTTTAAGTAATCAGCAATCAGATCTACCATCAGAAATACATTTTAAAAGGCTACTTTTTTTTTGGTCCAAAGACTTGGTCCAAATTTTCCTGAGTATTTTTAACTGCAAGCATACAGATTCACCACACAGAGAAGTCAACAAGTTGCATTAAAGAGTTTTCCTTTAATTCTAACAGTGTTTGCTTTACTGTGACTACAAAACTAAATCCAGGATATTACAAGAGATGACTGTCCACTTCAATCAGAAACAAAGTATATGTCAACAAGGGCATTTCTGTCCCTTGCAAAGAAACAGAGGATATCACTTAGTATCAATTAAATTCGCCAATTTATATCATATACCTGTATGTACTAGAGCATGTTTTGTCTTGATGCAGCAGATGACAGAACCTATTTAGAGCAGGCAGGTTTGGGGGCCCTTAGGTGCCTTTCACCCTGCCTGGCAACATATCCAACAATTAAAAATGGTGGATAGTTACTCAGGCATTGCATCTGGAAACATTAACTACAGAACCCTTTTGAAAACTTCTGTTTCAAGAGTTAAAGAGATAGTCTTTCATCCAGTAAGAATATTCCTGCATTACCCCTACAAAAAAAGAGGGGAAACTCTTAAGTATAAAAAAACTGACTGAAACACCCTTTGTAGCCTAAAAACTGGAAACTCTTCATTGCCATGAAATGGCTAATTTAATTATGGCAAAACAATGCAACAGACTGTTATACTGCCATTATTAACCACACTGAAGGAAAATGGGGGAAAGAAATATTAAAATGATACGCATATGAAAAATTAATGAAAACACTTGTTGAATAATTTGGTACAGTGGTTTGAATAAGGCTTTTACCTATCTTAATTTGAATTACTGACATGACTTCATGTTTTTCCAAAACAACTATAAATGTGTGTATATTTGTCATTGTATATTCTCTTATTATTAAAATATCAATAATATTAATATTAGTGTTATTAATTATATTAATTATATTAATATTAATCATATTAATATAAATATATAAATATAAATAAATATATATAATATATACAATATATAATATAATATATAATAAATAAATATATATAAATATATAATATATAAACATATATTATATACAATATATATAAATATATAATATATATAAATATATAATTAATTATATATAATTATTAATTATATTAATAATATTAATAGATTTTGAATAGCAATGTTCATTGAAAAGACTATAAAGATTAATAAGGTCACTCCCAAAATGTGTCTAAATATGATGACTAATACAATAAACATGGCTCTTCTATGAAAATGATCCAACCTTTAAAATATTCAATTAATCTTTATGTTAACAGGATTTAAAGTATTTTGCTGGATGTTTCGGAGAATAACAATGTGTAAAAGAAAGAACGAAAGAAAATCACATCATTACATAAGCTTATATTATAAGAGAAGAAAGAGAGCAGTATTGTTTATTAAAATTGGCCTGCATTACATGTACAATTATAAACTCTACAGAAAATAACCAGCAATAATGTATGACATATAATTAAGGAGTTTGCTGTTATTACTATTACTATTATTAATAATTAATATTCATGGACTACTAACATCTTGCCAGATGTTTTGCATAACTATCATCTCACACTGCAAACCCCCAACTAGACACTTTCAGTAACTGCATCTTACAGATGAGGGAACTGAAACTCAAATAGCAATTACTTGTCTGCTGTTAAATAGAGGCCATTCAATTAATAACAAATTGCAGAACTAGGACTTGAACCAATAAAGGATCTGACTGTTTTGTGCATACTTTCTCCAGAAAGACTTTAAATGAAAAAATATATAAATCACATAAGCCATCATTTTCATTTATTTCTCTTTATATAAAGTGCACAAAATTTGCTTTTCTTCAGTTGTGTTTAATCTGTTCTTCTTGAAATGGGAGAATTACTAAACTACATGGCAAGGAAAATTCATGGTGATTGGTCATCTACTTCATTTCCACATCTGTTTCTCATTAAATGTTGCCAACTAAATTGAAATTTTATCTTTAAGATCATAAAATCAATGCAGGCATGTTTCCTGATCTTATTACTCTTCACATCAGTATTAGCTACACCAGGAATAATTTGCCCAAATATAGTAAATCACGTATTTTTCTTTTTCCTTTAATTTCTAAGTCACTCTTGATTTCTAAGGTAAGTATTCAGGAAGGTCCAGGCATCTAGAGAGCCCAATGCCACTCTCATAATTAGTTCTCATATATTTTCCTAAGCACATTTTATTTTACACAGCTGGTGAGTCTCAGCCACTAGAAAGAGTCTGGCATTCTAAGATAAACAGCACCTTCTAACCAAGTCCTGAGCAGTTAGCACCCAGTTAGAACCATTTGGTTCCCTAAGAGTTAAGTTCTGTAACTGAATCTCCTAAGAGCATTACTTATCAAATCTTACCCTCAAACCACAGCTGAGTGCAGAACCAGGGACAATGAGAGGCAGTGGGAGAAGAAAGGAGAGGGGAGGGCTGCAGGCAGAATTTGAATTGCCCACTGATGGTGTAAGTTATTTGAAATGCTGTACTTCATCTGAATAGATGTGAATTTTATCCATAAAACTCCCCAGGAGATCTTTTTATATTTAAGAATGTTTATTTAAAATGTTCTAAGCCAGTGAACTGATGGTAAAGTTACAAATCAGATGCCCTTAGAGACTTGGACAATCTGGGACAGGAATCAAGTGGAGCCACAAACAAAAAGTCAGAAAAGAAACTACCGGACAAAAGCTAGGCCAGAGTGGTCACCAGTCTGCCTGACACTCTGTGATTTCATTCCTGCCTATGCCTCTCTCCTCCTCTACCCAATTCAGACTTGGTATCTTTTCTCCTGCCAATCTCTGGTCCATTGAAATACCAACTCCTCTCATTAGAACAGGGATCTCACACTTGACCGTAATAAGGACCTTAACAAAATTAAAACATACCTAGTTGAGGAAGAGACAAAAAGTCTCAATAGTTCCACTGCTCCAGAGCAAAACCTTGACATCATTCACTCACTTCCCACACCCTCCCAGACTCTGGCCCGCTTCCAATCAACACAATTTAAAGAGAAAATAACTATATGCCACAGATAATACTTAAGTCACTTAGCATCACATCTTAGCTTACGGCAGACCATAAAGCATAGATTTATATGTCAATGCAAACCACAGAAGTAGCATTCTCCTGTGTCCCCATTTCCCTTTATTTAAGGATACCATTGAAGCCAACACAGTGCTCAAGTCTGCAAGACTAATCTCATTAAAATCACAAGTTTGGAAACAGGAAGTCTTACTATACCACTTGACAGATGAGGACACTGCAGTATGAAAGTGAAACTCTTACTGACCATCACAGACATGGAAGCAAGTGATTAGGGTAGGACTCAACTTCTATCTCCATTCCAAACTGAATTCTGAATTCCTACACTATGCTGTATATAATACTTTCTACCCTTTTTCATATCTGAGATGTACCGTATTTAATGAAAAAAAGAACAACAAGGAGAGGGGAAAGGGGTGTTAGAAGGGGAGAGGAAGAAGAAAAGTTTAGTACCAATACGTTTCAAGACACAAAACTACATCCTGGAAGTACCAAGATGAGGTAAACAGTTCAAGCCTTGAGCTCATGGACTCCAACCATTTGCCATTCCTTCTATACAGAGACTTTCCTAATCCACCAACACCTGTCTTTTTGCTCTTTCAAAATCCTTGCTCACTTTCTCCGTAATTCTTTCTTGACTAATTCTCTGTATTTATTCAATCTGCCTAGCAATGCTATTGTATTTAATACTGTATGTGATTTAAAATTCATCCCTATTATTTCTTTTGCTTAACGGTTTCATACATTAGAATTGCTCTCGATAAATGCAGAGACAGTTTATTTTACTTTGCTCTAAATGACTGAGTGGACTCTACGACACTCTGAATTGAATACCACAGGGAATACACCATCAGTTTGACAGGAGGAACTTCAGGTGCAGAGAACTGGACTAATCTTAATTCTGGGATTATAAGAAACTTTCTACTGAGCCACAAATATAAGTTCCCTCCATCAAAAGAGTACACTATAAATTATTAAGATAGTTAACACCAGAATATAAACATATTACCTAATATCTGATATATTATCTTACAGCCACATCAAAATACTAAATGTCATTTTATTGGATACTTAAAAAACTTAAATATTTATTAAATCACTGAGAAAAGCCATATTCAATTTGCCTGATTAAGAGACATGAAGATATTGTCCCAAGTTACAATGAAGGAAAAACAAGTGTTTTAAAAAGGATTTCGAAATTAAAATTAACTGACAATTTAGTATTACATGTTATACTTTCCCCAAAAGTACAAATCTAAAAGACATAAGTGTGCTTTTAAATTTTCACACAATTATAGCTAAATGTTTCAACAGATAAAACAGGACACTTTAAATGTTCGACAAAGTAATGAACTCAAGTCCTCATCTTTCCCTTTCTATTCATTATATTAGGCAAATAGTTAGGGAAAATTCCCTCTGGGGCTTATTACAGAAGAAATTTCTTAGCTGAGAGGGAAAGTCAGACTAAACGATGTCCAAAGTCTCACTGAAACCAGTTCTTAAGTGAAGAGCTCTGTTCATCCATGGGCCGAGCCCCAGTCAGACTGGTCAAGTTCATTACTTCCCACAAAAGATCCATCAAAGCTGCTAATATGCTATAAAAACACAATTTGGAAAGTGACCATCAAGCTCTTTGATTTGGCATACAACTTCCAAATCGGTTAGGCACAATTTTTTTTGATGATAGCATTTTCCTTAATATTTCTACAAAAAAACTGAAAAGAAATTTTTGAACCAGTAATATAATTAAGCTTCAAAGAGGTCTTGAATTTTTTTTCAACTTTCAAATTTTCAGTCTGACAAACTTTTTTTTTTTAAACCTGTAAATGCTTCATAGTGGAAGCTCTAATCTGACTCTACCTTACTTTCTTTCCCAGTCCTCCTGGCCGAGCAGCTACTGGAATGCACTGAACTGGGTGCCCCCATTTTATTCATCCCACTTGGCCAATTGCTCAGGCCATCTACTTTTTTTTTTTTAATATTTATTTTTACAGACAAGCTGGGGTACAGGCCAGAGGCGTGGGGCGGCGAGAGGGTTCACCAGAGACAGAGCGGGGAGCAGAACAGGCAGATCAGAAATACACTGCTGAGGGGAGCAGCGGGCGAGGCAGGAGAGGTCTGCCGCACCATATGGGATCCTCCCTGGCTGGGCGGCGAACTGGCATCGTGCTTGCCGACAGCTCCGCAGCGCAGCGCTCAACCACTGCGCCACCAGGGAGGCCCACTACTTTCTTTTTTTTAATTAAGATTTATTTATTTATGCATACAAGCTGGGGTACAGGCCAGAGGCATGAGGTGGTGAAAGGGTTCACCAGAGACGGTTCACCAGAGACAGAGTGGGGAGCAGAATAGGCAGACTGACGGAAATACACTGCTGAGGGGAGCAGCAGGCCAGGCAGGAGAGTTCTGCCGTGCCATGTGGGAATCTCCCAGGCCAGGTGTCGAGCTCGCATCGCTGCTGCAGACAGCTCCACAGTGCAGTGCTTAACTGCTGTGCCAGCAGGGAGGCCCCCACCTACTACTTTCAGTGCTGAACTCAAAGCTTGCTTTCACCAAGTACCTCCCTGGTTACACATGAGGAGACTCAATCTTTCCATCTTCAATACAACTCTCACCTCTCCTCGGTTGTATTACTGTATTTTCATTAGAGTCAAACATCCATCTTCCACTGCCTGATTATAAGTGGTCTTAAATATGGATAACTTGTTCCTCAAGTTTTGTTTCTATGACTAGATTGTTAATCCTGCATCTTAAAATTCTTATTCTTGGAAATCCTTAGTACTGGGTAAATACTTGGCAGCTTATCGATAAAAATAAAATTACCTTTAGATGTTAATGCTTGTTTTTATTCTTTAAACTACCCTAAATGGTAGCTCAAAAAGCACCATTATTAATTCCCTAATACGTAACACTTCTGAGTATTATTAAAAATCCAAGAATACATGTTGATCATTCATACATTTTTCATCTCTTCCTCTTGAAGTAAAACATGACACATATTGTATACAAATTAAAACTAGCACTGCCTGCTCCTTTTAAAAAATCAGTATTTATTGTACAAAACACTTAAAAATAAAAAACCTACCTTTTCTTTTTTCTAATTAGAAAACTACCATATGCATGTCTAAAATTGTCAGAAACTGCCTAAAAACCTAAGTAGAAAAAATTAAATTCACTTGAATTACTAGTAGTGAATAGTGAGTCTTGTTATAATATTCATATATGCAATACTCATATACAAAAGATCCAGAAGCTGTTCATTAAATCCTGGCTCTGTACTTTCTATTGGTATGACCTGGAACTATTTAAGCTCCTGATGCTGCTGCTTAGTGGTCTGTAAAATGGAACTAGTAATCATTACTCTGAAATATACTGTATTAAATGAGACAGCCAATGTAAAATTCTAAGCAAAGTTTCTAACATATAGCAAATTTTCGATGCTACCACATATCCTGGACATAGATGACACTCTGTAATCTGCTTTTTCTTCGGCTGACAGTACTTGGCCCACAAACTTCCTTATCCATAAATTCAAAATCAGTTTGGTTTTAATAGCATATGTACCATATTTAATTATCTATTATACATTTTGATTGCTTTAGAGTTGCTAATAACATTACTCCGGTAAAGTAACTAAAGCCAAATCTTTGCACATATTTTGATTACATTTTTGGAATAAATTTCTAGAAGTAAAATTAAAATTTCTGGTGCAAAGTGTAATCACATGTTAAATGTTTCCACATCCCCATGAAAGCATACATTTACCGACTTCATCAGTGCACTCACACGTACTTATCACTGTCTCCCCAAGATTCAGTAAGGCCATCTTTTTAATCAAACCCAACTGAATAGCAGGGGGAAAAATGGCTTGAATTTCTTGGACTACTGAGAGAGTAAACATCAATTCACCAATTTTTTGGTCACTCGTCTGTTTTGTGAAATCTGTGTTCAAAATTTTTCCCATCTTCATCTTAGGGCAGCTGTTTTATTCTGGCTGAGACATCTTCCATAAAACTATTACATTTTCACTGTCACGCATCCTGTAGGATTTTTTCTAGTTTATAACTTCTCATTTAAATTTTCAAAATTGTATTATAAAGAAGTGCTTAATTTTAAAAAAAAAAAAAACATATCAGGGCCTCCCTGGTGGTGCAACAGGTTAAGGGCAGCGCTGTGGAGCTGTGGGCAGCTGGGGCGTGAGTTCGATGCCTGGCATGGGAGAATCCCACATGGCGCAGCAGACCTCTCCTGCCTCACCCGCTGCTCCCCTCAGTAGTGTATTTTGGTCAATCTGCCTGTCCTGCTCCCCACTCTGTCTCTGGTGAACCTCTCACTGCCCCACACCTCTAGCCTGTACCCCAGCTTGTATGCATAAATAAATAAATCTTAAAAAAATAACACATCAATCCATTCCACATTTATGATTTTTGGATTTCATGTCACTCTTAAGAATTTCTTCTCCACACAGATTTATAAAAGTGCTCACCTAAATCTCACTTTAGTACTTTTTGTATATTATTCTAATTCGCTTTTTATGAGGCAAAATATTAGGGGGATGTACGTAAAATCACAGAGTATTATTTCTGAAAATATTCCAGGTTGCACAAAGCATAATGTCTAGCCAAACCACTATATTAAAGGTGATATAGAAGAAGCTTTATCTAAGCTGCCAGAGTCAAATACTATAAAAATGTATGTCATATACACTGGCTTAATATTTTTAGCAATTAATTTTTATCCCAAATCCATATACCTCTGTTCTATCTTCCAGGGCAGTTTAGCCACAGCTTCCCTCACATCTGTTCTCAAATATTACTTCCTCAGGGAAAATGCTCTCCCCAGGCGCCTACCACAAAGTGCTCAGAACTGTACCTTTATTCTACAGCAGATCTTGGTTGAAAATGAAACATTTACTTATTTCTATTTGCTTACCTGAACCATGACAAAGATAATGACTGTTTTTGAGTTCCAATACAATGACTGACACATAAATAGGAAGGAAGTTCTTGCTAGGGCTATTTATTTGCATTTGTTTGTTTTTCTAAGAAAAAATACAAAGTCTGAATGAAGCCAAATGTAAAGCTGCTATACAGGCCTTCTTTGAAAGTAATCAATCTGCCCCCCCAAACATTTTTAGAAAAGCTGAAGAGGATCATAATCACTCTAAAAATTCATTCTTGGTGGGTTGAAAGGGGGATATATATACTTCATCCTAAAATGATCTGCTCAATTGTGTAACTACAGTATCATTTCTTGCTCTTAAAAATAGGCAAATAATAGCATCTTTCCTAATGCACTTTGGTTTTAAATTGTGCGCAAAAGAAAATTAAAAAAAAAAAGCACTTGATGAGTAAGACTGTTAAGAATTTGAGTAATAAATCCATATACAGTTATGCAGCTTACAGATTTTTTTTAAATAAACATCACTGTAAGTAGTATTCACAGAGGAACTCAATCCCAACTAAATCTAGTTAAGTACCAGCTTTGAACCCACAACACCAGCCACCACCCCCTCCCCACTCCAGCACACAGACTGGCCAGCCCAGTGCACAGCAGCACCCCCCTACTAGAGGAATCCCCAAGGGGTCCCCTCACCAATGCCCAGCATTCATCACCTACTTACAAATCCACTGGAAGGCAGATTCTCTAATCTTCACAGATTTCATTCAGACCTTGTCTATCTTTTAACAAAGTCTTCCCAGTACTTACAATTCCATGCTCTATTATTTTGCATTATTGGCAAATCTGTTTCCCTCCTACTTGCAAATAAATCCTCTCGAGATTGTTAGTTCCTCGGAGATAAATGCTTTTCTTTTTCCAACTTCCCACCGTGCCTAATGTAAGAGTTAAAAATTGTTCAAAACTGGAACAGGGAGGTCATGCTCCAAAAAGTAAAAAACAACTATTTTTAAGGTCTTGCCTGAAACTAACCCAGACTCAGAGACTGGGTGTCCCACGTCCACCTGAAGGCTCTCAGCTATGCTCAGGGTACACAGGGACACACAGGAACATGCCCAATGGGAACCCCGAGTTCCCAAACCAGGCTGAAGGTTTTCAAACCTGAGGAGGAGGCAGTACTTCTCCTATCTCAACGCTTAGGGAATGTCACCTGGAAGCTTTTCTTTACAAAACAGGTTTTTCCTGCCAGTTACAGTCCCAGCTCCAGGGTGGGGCAGCAGGAAGAGACAGGAAAGGAGAAAAGAGCAGTTAGCAGGAAAAGGTCCTTTCACTCTCAAGTATGAAATTTCCAAGAAGCTTCCTTTATTTTATCTCCCAGCATAAAGAAACATGAAATAAGTAGGAGAGGGAAGAAGAGAGATGACACCTTCGCTCCCATGCCAACAAGACTGGTCTCACATTGACAGATTTACAGCCCAGTATCAGCTTTGCCATGCTGTCTTATTTTTATCCTGTGACATCAGAGTGCAGGATATTCCTTTTCAAAAAATCCAAACTATTTCCTAAAGGAAAAACTTGCAAAAGCATCTGTTTGTGTTTTCCCTTTGAAATCAAGTTTCCTCCTCACTTACATAAATATGGGTGGTTAATTCTGTGACCCAGCCTGATACAGGCACCCCCAGGGAACAGACACCCTTTTGACAGTCATACATTTAGATACCCTAGACCTCCTGCATAGATCCATCTTTACAGCCTCAATTATGCACAAGACATCCATAGTCACACCAATTAAAGCCCACTGGACACAACAATATATTATTGCACATGAGACTGCATCAATTTCTGCTCACAAGATCATTTTCTCAGATGTTCTTGTCAATATTTAACTCATTAACACAGTGAATCCCCACTTCTAGCATTTTATTTACATTTTGCAACCTCTTGCATTTTCTGGATAATGAATATATCTCGTGGTCTCCAAAATTCTGACTAATAGGAGAGGCCTCCCATTATGATAATGTTGATAATTCTTTGAGGGAGTCAACTTTAGGATAATGTTTCTTTGACATAGAAAATGCATAAATTAGGTGAGGGCCGAACTATAGCCTGGGGAATAGTGATGAATGTGATCACTGGAGCTCTCTTTTCTTGAACAGAAACTGAATTCTTTTACATACCATAGTCAGTGCATAAGTAAATGCAAAGCACTAAGTGAGCTCTATTAAAAACCAGGGGTTGGGGGAGCGGGAGCAATAAAATATTGGCCCAAGGGAGTCTTGTGGTGATGGATGCATTCTGTCTTGATTGTGGTAAGGGTTACATGAAGCTACACATGTGACAAAATTACATAGAACTACATCACAAACACACACAAGTGAGTGCACATATACCTAGAAGAATATGAATAGGCTCTAGAGACTGTATACCAATGTCTTGGTTTTCATATTGTACTACGGTCATAGAAGATGAACCTTGTGAAGAGATACAAGATACTCCTATGTTTGGGGATAAGTTAAGGGAGATTTCCTGGGATCTTGTAATTAGTATTAAAGTTTTCAAAAAGAACAGCTCTTGGTTGCAAATACTATATGCTATGTACACAAACATATTATAAACCTTTAATCAATGATAATGCAACAATTAAATGCAAGTAATGCAACAATTAATATGCATTCAATCAACATTTACTGAGCACATACTGTTGCCTGGCACTGCTACAAGCTGGCATGACAAACACAAAATGATAAAATCTTTCATCTTGAGAAACTCACAGCCTAGTCATCCACCACTAAAGTAACATGGCGAGGGAAGCCATAAACCTATTCCATAAGGCAGTCCATGAAGAGACACCTGATGGTCTACAGTTGATTCATGTTATAGTAAAGCTTTATGTGAAATCAAGTATATTTCCAATCACTATTTCATTCACAAGACAAATGATTATGTGTGATCTGTTTAAAAAGGTCACATTAACCTAACATCATATTAACATCATTTGAAATCTCAACCTTGGAAATAAGTGTTTGCTGAAGGTATTTCTAACTGAAGGGTACAGAAATAATCAGCTTAAATAAATTGGCTCAATTGGTAAGAAAGGACATTGTATTTGAGTTCAAGCTCAATCTTTCTTTTAGATTATTTTTTGAGACATATCTTTGGAAATGTTATTAAGTGTTTAAGCTAAATTTTCAACTTATTTTAGAAATGTAAAACTAATGGTGACTTCCCACAAGAAAAATGGCATATATTAACAGAACTTAAAAATCTACAACTATTAAAAGAACACTAACCTGAAACAGACATTACTATTTTTCAACTACAGCTGTGGACTCAACTTCACAATATTTTTACTTCTTTGGAAAAGTTTTAAAAGTAAACAACTTCATCTTAAATATGATCTTTTATCTAAAAAACAGTTCCCCCTGGATTCTGATTCTTTTCAATGAACAATGTCTCAATTATTTATTGGTCTCTCTACAAAGTTTCCGTAATCAGATATTTGGGTCTCTCCTACTTCCAACATTGTATCTGGGAAATGCTATATAAGAAAATATAATTATGAAAAACATTTAAACATAAACAATGGTATTATTGTTTTGATCTTATTAATAATTATAAAAATATTTCACTCAGAATTGCAGAATAAAGGACCAATAATTGGCTTCAACACCAAAATACAATTAAGATAAAGATGAAATCTCCCCATGAAATTCAGCCTCCACTTGGATGATCACTGAATTCAAAAGTTCAGAGATAAAACTGGCAAGCTGACCACAGAAGACTGTGATTTACACACAGTACCCACCCTCGATGCCCGAGACCATTCACACATGACCTACCCTCCAGAAGTTCAACATGAAATAGCACCTTACAGTAGTCAATGCATAAAGTATGTTGTAAGGCATGTTCAAAAACCAACCTATGATAGTCAAAAATTGAGTGTGGTTGAAAGAATTCAACAGCAAGTATCATATATCAAACTATGTAAGTGGTAAATCAGACACATAGGTTCCTTAACTAAAACCTTCCCTAATAAAAGGCCATCAGAATATCATGTCCCTGAAAACGCAATCTGTCACAGGCTATGGGAATAAATCATGATCGCTTCACTTATATATACATTTTTTAAAAGTAAACCACGTACCAGGCAAAGTGCCAAGTGCTATAAATTCAACAGACATTCAAAGCAGAGAGGATTCATCCCCCACAGGAGGGGGGTGGGAGGGGAGAGTGAGAGAGAGGTGCTCTACCCACCTGTATGCGAAATACAGAACTGAGCAATACAGACCACCCACTACTCATGGAAAACACTGATGTTCCCAGTGGATGCAGTGAACATCTGCAGTCCTGGACCAATTCACTGGATTCCAGGGACCTCATGAGTCTCCATCAAGCCAAGAAGAGTTTCAGGAATAAAATGGACTTACAATACTATAAACTCAGTGCCAACATCAGTATGCCTACAACATCTCTCCCTTATTTTCAAACCACTTAAGGTTAAGAGGCTCTTAGAATAGCTCACACTGAATGTACTACATAGCAAGGCTGTTGTAATTAATAGGTATTTTCTCCATAATTCATATAAGGAGCTGCCCCCACTCTTTAAATGCATACCCCACATAACAATAGTAAGTCATACAACCCAGGTTTTCAATAGCTGAGGAAGTAAAAAATGTTTATGCTGAGTATCACAATAATCCTTGTCTCAGCAAAGCAGAAGAGAATGAAAACCAGCTTTAGAATTTATATCTACCTTCTCCCTGGTCTCTGTGACTTAAAAGCCCTACATCATCTCTGACCCCTCCTTCTCCACCTAGACTTTCCATTCTATTAGTTGCCAATTCCTATGAGTTCTGAGAATGATTCTCAAATTAATTCTTTCTTTTCCATTTGTGCTGCCACAATTATTGTCCAGAGTGGCATTAAATAAAATCCACAATATAACCCCAAACCACATCTAGAAAATGATTCCCCACCATGTACATATCTTCCCCCCAAACCACATTTAATTGCTTGTACACATCTTTCCTCCTTAGGAACTTTGCTCACCTTCTGTCTCAAATATGAGAGAAAAACCATCATCACACTTAGTGCCAAAACAACTTCCTTAAAGAAATTCTGAACACTTTACACCTCCCCCCTGCCATGCACACAATTTCTACAATTCATATGCCTCGCAATGTAACTCATATAACTATTTATTACAGAAGCATTTATGGAAGGATTACTTGCCTTGTCCACCTAGTTCATAGACGTACCTTATAGATAAGACATTCTACACAGCAGATGACTAATACATAATTATCAAATGGAACTGACTTTGACCATTCATATTAAGATACTCGCTTATTATTAAATACAGCAGAGTGTAAATGGGGTTAAAATTTTGTTGAATGTTGGGTCTCCCTGGTGGTGCAAGGGGTTAAGTCTCAGCACTGTGAAGCTCTATGCAGCCACTGCAGCAGGAGCAGCAGTTCGATCCAGGGAGCTTCCCACATGGCGCAGAAAACCTCTCCTGTCTTGCCTGCTGCTCCCCTCAGCAGTGTGTCTCAGTAGATCCACCTGTTCTGCTCCCCACTCTGTCTCTGATGAATCCTCTCACCACCCCCACACCTCTGGCCTACACCCCAGCTTGTATGCATAAATAAATGAATCTTAAAAAAAAAATTTGCTGAGTGGAAGGATAAGAGCTTAAATAGGTCAATGGACTGCAGTAACTCTTGCTTCTTAAAACTCATTACCAAAATCTCTAATACCCACAACTCAATTTCATAACAAGGGAATTTAAAATTAAAAAAAAATGACAGTGAAATTCCCCAGATCACTGATTTACACATATACTCCAAAATGGGGGCAGGGAAAACCTCAAGGCAGAGTAGTAAAGATTTTAACTACATGCTCATGAGTCAGTATGCCCTGAGCCAATCTTGCCCCAATGCTAGGTATTTGGGGAATGTTTTCAAAGTAGATCAATTCTCTGCACCATAATTTCAGCAACTGCAAAATGAAGATCATGACATTATAATTCCTTCATATACAACAGGTATATGCTAAATAAGTGCTTATATTAGTGTTGGCTATAATTATTTGCTGTAACCTAAAGTTTATTCAAAGCTAACAAACACAACTTCATTATCTACTAGTTAATTCTCTAACAGATAAAAGTCTCAAGCGCATTTAGCAACATAGGACCCATCCTGAAAATGGATCAGACCTCGTAGTATCTCCTCTTGCCAGGTAAAGTATTGTGTTTTTACTGTAGCAATGATGTAAAAAAGTCAGAAAGACAACTAAAAAGATACAAATCCAAACAGGATCCCTCTGTTTTGAATTAGCTTTGTTGAACATTGCTGGAATCAGGGTTACAAGAAGCCTAGTTACAATCGGAATCTGAATTGACTGAGAGATTTAATGGATTGCTGGGCCTTAACATCAATTAAGTAAGACCTGCCAAAAGGGTAATAAAATAATTCAAAAGGTTCTCATAAATATGTAACATTAAATATTTGCAATACTTTATTCAATCAAACAGATAAGATCTATGGTTCCGAGAACAGGACATAATAAAGCATTTAAATGAGTATTAGAAAAACATGAACTGAGGCACAAGGCAAAACTGAGACAACAGAATGCTCTCTCTCTGCAGGATGCCACCTAGATATTCCAGGAGACATCACAAAGTAGGAAGAAATCAAGTAAAAAGAGGAAGCACATATTTAAGAAAGTAGCAAAGATTATCCAAACACAATAAAAAAAGAAAAGTATGAGATTCCATGCATGATAAGTAATGTCTGACTAAATGACTAAAAAACCTCTCCACAAGGTTAATCTGAGATTCCCTCCATGAAATATTATTTTTTCATTAAGTCTATAAACTTGAAAGATGGTATGAAATAAGGGTCTAGTGCTACTCAAGCTTTTCTAATTATCCCACTAATGGCCAGAAGGAAAATAAAATTAAGACCCTCATCCTCTGACAGACTAAACCATTTCAAACATCAAAAATTAATGCACTCAAATGCTTCAAAACAGAATATGTTTAGTGATGACAAAGTATGAGTGTGGGGAAAGAGGACAAGGAGATAATTCCAATACAAGAGTAATGAAACAGACACTACAAATTTTATTTCAACTTCCCTACACACAGCATGTACCAGTGGGAAAATGTAAATTAACCCGTGTGTGTGTGTCTTTGTGTGTGTGTGCGTCTCTGTGTGTGTGTGTGTACATGTTCTGCTTTCATAATGGTTTTGCTGTTACTTGATATTTTACTAAAACAGCAAATTTGTATTACACGTCTCCATGTCTTCAATCACAGAGACTGATAAAAACTACCAATCTTCATTTCTAAAAAGTATTAATTAATTAATTAATTAATGCAAAGAGACAAAAGTAGTCTATACTGTACAAATACCTATTGGGCTGATATTTTTCTCTTAGGAAAAGTTCCTTGAGGAAGGTTTACATTTCTCTATTCAAGGTAATATATATATACTTTGATTAAAGACTAAAATTATAAAACTTGGACAATTAATCTAGTTATGTTAGGTCCTCACAGCAATAGCTGTTTAGGATGAAGAAGAACATGGAAAGCATAGAATTCAATAAATACTCCTAAAGGGTTCTTAATTCACCAACAATTTTGTAAGAAATTTTGCATCTACTCTTACTGTTATCAACAATGTACAATACTATTAGCAGATAATGTTTAATTTCTATGCCTCTGTGGAAAACTGCAAAGAAAACGGAATTATGTACTCAATCAATGAAAACTTTCCCAGTTAAAATATATATTTAAAAAAGAAAACTCCTGTATGTTTGCCCTTAGACAATAACTCATCAGAGTACCCAGGAAAATAAACCAGCTCACAAAAATATCAGTGAGATAAAAACCTATCAGGCCCAAACTGCGAGTGAATGGAAGGGAAACAATCCAAAATCAAGGTCTCATTCCATGCTCTGACCACAATTATCCCCATCCTCTTCCTTTACTAGCACTGTTACTTGGGATTGCTAATTCTGCACTTATAAAATAGGATAATTAAAAAAAAAACAACCCTCCAACCATAACAAGCACACCAGGTATCCAGATCTTTGCTTCTAGTACAATTCTCCAGTAACAAGAGAAATGACGTATTCTAGGACACAGGCGGAAGATGCACAAGAAAAGCATGTCGCATCTTGTAGTCCAGAAATCAGATAAGGACTCAAGAAAAAAAAAAAAAAAAGCCACAACAGTGATGGGAGTTTATCAAACGAATTAAAGGCCAAATAAAGGAGTTCCCTATGGCCAAAGACCTAAGAAGTCTAGCAATGACATAAAGTACCTTTAGATTACAACCCAGAGTGAAGTAAATATTCAAGTGTCTGTACTAATATAAAGTTTGGGTGGGTGGGTGGAGGGACAGATGGATGGATGGGTAGGTGGATGGATGGACACAGAGATAAAGACAGACAACATAAACAGGGGGAAAGAGACAAATCTCACAAATTAAAGAATTCCAATTAATTTTTTGCCCACAAGAAGCTAGAGCATAACTTCCCACCCAGAAGTGTGGGGAATGCACTGTGACTTCCTTCCAAATAGTTATTCTCTATCCTTCTTACCATAGGATCATGGATAATCTGACAACCCCTATCTGAGGTAGATAATTAAGATGAGCATTTGCAGTGACAGTCATTTTGATATTTAATTTCATTTAATGACAGTGACACTTTACCTCTGTGATCCTACTATCAAAAACCTATAACCCTAGGGAAATACCATGAGAAGAATACCAGACAAATGCTAATTGAGGGACAGTCTACAAAATGTTTGACCACTAGTCCTCAAACTGTCATAGTCATCAAATAGAAGGATTGCAAACCTATGTCACAGCCAAGGGAAATCAGAGACATGATCATGAAACATAGTTTGGAATGCTGGAAAGGATCCTGGAGTGGATAAAAGATACTGGGTAAAAACTAGAGCTCTGGGGCCTCCCTGGTGGCTCAGCGGTTAAGCGCTGCGCTGTGGAGCTGTTGGCAGCGGCGACACGAGTTCGATGCCCGGCCAGGGAGAATCCCACATGGTGGGGCAGACCTCTCCTGCCTCGCCCGCTGCTCCCCTCAGCAGTGTATTTCTGATCTGCCTGTTCTGCTACCCGCTCTGTCTCTGGTGAACCCTCTCGCCGCCCCAGGCCTCTGGCCTGTACCCAGCTTGTATGTAAAAATAAAAAAAAATAATAAAAATTAAAAAAAACTAGAGCTCTGAATAAAGTAAGGACTTCATTTAATTATAATGTATCAATAAGGGCTCACTAACTGTATTAAATACACCACAATAATTGAAATGTCTGTAACGGAGGGAAGTGCATAGGAGTATGTGGAAACAATGCTCTATTTTTACAACTTCTATGTAAATCTAAAACTTATTAACCATAAAGTTTATTTTTAAAAATGCCTGTCTGACCTTCTAGGTAAGTCTAAATTTTTTACTAAATGAAATAAGTCAGACAAAGAAAGACAAATACTGTGTGCTTTTATTCACATGAGGAATGTAAAAAATAAAACAGAGCACCAATTAGTGGTTACCGGAGGAGAACAGAACTGGGGGGTGGAGAATGAAATGGGTAAAGGGAGTCTATTATAAAGTGTAGATGGAAAGTAGACTTTCAGCACTTGTTACTCTGTGGTATATACTGATGCTAAATTATAATGTAAACCTGACACTTACATATTAGAAACCAATGTTATTTCAAAGATAGATAAACACACACACATACATACAATAAATTCATAGCAACATGAAATCTTGTCTATAACGCAACTGAACATTTATTTGTCTTATCATCTTCTCGAAACCAGCTCTTCTTCAACCCAGATCCCAAATCCTGCTTACTTCACCTGTTGATTAAGGAGTCCTTTCTCCTCCAGCCCAGGACTGGGTACACACCCCCAGCTCTAACCCAGCTCAGTATTCTCCGTGGCTACCCTAATTGGGTGACCCTGACTTAGGGCCAGGGAGACCAGGGCTGGTAACTAGAGAAAGTGCTTGTTCTCTCTGAAATTATAAAATGCCTTATGACAGAAATTTGAGGCAGTCAGCAGTCACACTGCTGCCACATATTTGTAATTTTTTGAGAGAGAGAAAACTATAAGACATTAAATCATTATAGTACTTATGTTTGGGGATGTCACACAGTTCAGTAGAGCAATATTAACATACAATTTCACATTTTAGAACATTAAAACTTTGAGAGTGGCCCACCAGCTTTAATATAAGAATATAAATTCTAGAATATATAAGAATATAAAGTCTAGGAATTAAAACCTAGACTACTGAGGGACATTCTACAAAGAAAAAGAAGAAAATGAACAGAAAAACCTATAAAACATATGGATAAATAATTGAGAGAAAGACAAATTCAAATGGTCAATAAGATTATGACTTCTGGGTTAAAAGAACAGATTGATCAGACATAATGACTTTCACTGTTTTCCCAATTCAAATAAAAGAGAGGTGATAGGTTTGTTTTTTTCTTTAGGTATATAGTAACAGCAATTTTTTTTTGGAAAAGGCATAATGCAGACGCAAGAAAGGCAAATCATTTTAACAGATCCCAGAAAGCAGACTAAGACTAAGCCAATTGTGAGAAAAAATGAAAAGCAATATGACATAGCTAACAAAACCTCCCAGGATTTGGAAAGCTTTCAGTCCCATGAAACTCTAGAAATATGGGTAAATTTTAGCTACAACAAGGGGATTGACTGACAATATTTCTAATCTGATCTCCAGACATCCTACTTTAAGAACACATATGACTCCCCTCCCCAGCCCTGCAAGACCAGTGGTTTATTCTCCAGATAGAATAAAATATGAGGTCGTGTGGGTGGGGGGATAATAATGAGAACAGAAGGAGGTAGGAAATGGTGGTGAGAGGTCCAGTTTCCATTTGGGTTACAAACTTCTGCTGACTACACATGCAGTCAGAAGTCTGGATGATCTTTCTACAAACAACAAAGTTAACACTAGAATTAAGTCTAATGATATTTCCTACCATCAGGGGTGCAAGAAATAGTAAGCCCGGCGAGGTGACTTTGTCGAGCAGCCCACAATCCAGCCTAAAGCTTCCAAGAAGTTGTTTAGTGCTCCAATCAGATATTACAGACTGTTACTACACTTGATCAAACAAGCCAAGAGGGTGGCATTAAAACACAACTGTCAGAACATTAAACTTTTAGAAATTAAAATATGCTGCTAAAAGAATGAATAAATAAAAGAACGGACAGAGTATGATAACATGCTCTTTCACAAAGTAGAAAAAAGACAAAAAATAGGAACAAAATAGTAAGAATATTGGAATTTCAGCTCTATAAGTCCAATATCAGTCAATGAGAATTAAAGAGGAAACAGACAATGGAGATAGAAACAACATCCACAAAGCAACAACTACCTTGTTACCCCAAATCCATTCCCTGAACTCAAAAAAGAACAAATGATGAAAATAAGTTTTGAGGTAGTGCTATCTGGAGAAAACGGAACCTCTGCATCCTCTCACATACCCCTATCTGGTTGCTTAATATCAGATCTCAGTAACTGAATTGACTTGGATAAGAAGCCATTTCTGTGTTTAGAGAAAAAAAACTAAAAGAAAGATTTACCTTTACAGAATATTATGGCCAGCCGAATACCCTGCAAAACTTAATGAAACACACCACACAAAGACACATCATTGAGAAAGTCAGTGTACTTGGAAGAAGACACTTCTAAAGACTTCAGAGAGATACAAGATGCAAGAGGATAGGAAGAAAGGTTATTAATGGAAGTACTGGGAATCAAAATGACATTCAAATGGAAGCTCACATGGAGAAATGACTTCAAAATCCATAAAAAACAATGATATCCAATCCTGAAGTCCAGACCCAATTACACCATGAACCAAGTACAAATTTGAAGATACTTTAAACATGCTAAATGTCAAAAAACTGACCTCTCTGAGAACCTTCCTCCTCTGCAAGAAGGATATACATGGCAGAGAAGGGAGTAAACAAAAAAGAAGGAATCACAAGGTAAGGAGACAGAGGAAAGAGAGCAAAGGATGGACAGTTACGGGGCTCCCAGGATGAGGCCTGCATACGAGACAGAGCAAGGCTAGGGACCCCAAGAAGAAAACCCTGACAGAACCATTCTGAATCCAAATGCAAAGACAACTCTCAGACTGAGGCAGTAAGAAGAATGTTGAAAACTTAGCAAAACAAACAAACAAACAAAAAAACAGTAACAATAATGATCAGACCAAAACATTTACAGGGAAGGAATCACTGCATACTACACAAGCATGAGTAGCATTTCCATCGGGGCAATTATGCAAATACAATATTGACTTAACCAAAGTTGACATAACTGCACTGCAGAGACAGGAAAGGTGTGTGTGTGGTGGGAAGGCCACAGATGGAAACTAACACAAGGGAAATTAGTTCCTTTCTGGGGAGTGGAATGGAACCTTCTATCTCCAAGAAAAAGCAATGATTACAAGTTACTTAGAAATAGGAGGTTTAAAAATCCAAAGAAATGTAAAACAGCAAAGAATGGTTCCCCAGAGGATGGAAACAAAAAAGAGATGAAAACAAAAGAATTGCTACTCTTTGTTAACAAGCTCTATTGGCTGATTTGACTGTGTATTTAGATACAAAATTTTGATGAGTATCAAATCTAAAAATCAAAATGAGAATTTCTGACAGAAGAGGGAGGGAATTCCACATGGAGTAATACACAGTGAGACTCAGCATGTATCAGAGGACAAGAGGAGCTGTAAGGGTCAAGATTAGAAGCACACAGTGAGACCACAACCACACTGGGGTGGGAGGGGAAGGGCGTGAGCCACAGACGTAATGAAAGGTTACTTTAAACGATGATGTGAGGTCATTCAAGATTTTAAGTAGAGGTCCAAGAGATGATTTAGGAAGCTAAACCTGGCCGTCTTTGTAAGGAGGGTTGAGAGGTGAGAAGCAGCGGTTCCTATTAAAATAACAGTTCAACAACTCAAGAGTTAATGAGGATCTGAATGTCCATAAAGGCAAAGGATATAAGAATGAGAGAAAGGTTAAAACTAACCAGAAATCAAGGAAATATACAACCAAAATAACATATTATTTATACCTATCAGATGAACATTAGAAAGGAGAATAACACCGAGTTTTTCAATGGGAGAGAATGAGAATGAATTGGGATCAAGTAGAAAGAAATAGAAGTGGTAGGGAGTTGTGGGGTCAGTAAAAAGAAAAGAGGATTTGGAATCTGAAGACATGGATTCCAAGTCTTGTTTCAAAACCTACTCATTGTAGACTCTAAAGCAAATTATTTGCCATTCTATGCTCAGTTTTTAAGTATCTCATACATACATATGTATATAAGGAAATACAGTAGCTTCCCAGAATGACTGCAAGGGTTAAACTATAAAACATTCTATAAATGACTGGTCACTCTAGAGCTCAGAAACTATAGAACAGGCTAAATCAAAGTGGCTTATTTGTTAATTTTTTTAAAGATTTATTTATTTATGCATACAAGCTGGGGTGTAGGCCAGAGGTGTGGGGGTGGTGAGAGGATTCACCAGAGGAAGTGGGGAGCAGAACAGGCAGATCTACTAAAATATACTGCCGAGGGGAGCAGTGAGCGAGGCAGGAGAGGTCTGCTGAGCCATGTGGGAAGCTCCCTCGCTGGGGATCGAACTCATCCTGCAATGTCTCTGGATAGCTTGACAGTGCTGTGACTTAACCCACTGCGCCACCAGGGAGGCCCTGAAGTGGCTCATTTGGCATCAGAACCTGGGAACTGTGGGTCTCTCCAGGACTGCGGGGCCAATGGTCACCATTCTCATGGTTTGACCATTAGGCAATTCTGAGAATGACATTTTTAAATCTGTTACTATAAGCTTTTTGTTTGTTTTTAAAGATTTAAAGAGTGGAAACAGTCCCATTCTTGAAAAGACTATTTCTATTGAAAAGAACTTTTCTGACACTCCATGGAAAGGAGCTAACAATGAGTCCATTGAACAAAGCCAAGGATCAAGTTCACAGCTGAGGAAGCAGATTATCTATCCTGCCCAGCATCACACTCCATGATCTTGGCCAGATCACATCACACATGATTCAAAGGGAGAATTCTTCCCCCGAAGCAAGTTTCTACTCCAGTTCCCTAAGTTTTCCAGTCAATGCCACTTGGACACCACAGATCTCAGCAAGAATCAGGCAGAATCAAGTGTAATCGCCTCTAGACAAGGACACTCCCAGGGCATCTGTCCCCGTCAGCCATTACCACACAGAGATGAAAAGGCACAGGGCAGCTGTGTCCCCTACATGGATTCCACTCATCTCTGCCTCGGAAGTCCCCCAAATACTCCACGTCCTGGCTGCTGGATCTTTCCTCATTGTCTTGTTTTCCCTCTAAAACCTCTGGAGACTTTCTGACTCCGTATGCGACACACAGCACCACCGTGACAGCAACCATTTAAAAAGCACAGGGACATTAACTTAACCAAACAGGAGAACACACTCCTGTCGGACTTGTTTTTTGCACAGGACTGCAATAAACATCTTTAGATACTTGCTACAATAAAGTGGAGAACTTAAAATTATGAAGGATGGATAATGTATCAAAGTCTACTTGCTGTATTATTTAAGCTAAGTATTGGCTATCATCTTTACAGAATATTTTTGACTTGCCATTTATGATAAAAGAAACTGTACTTTAAACTGACTGTATTTATACCAAACATAAATTCCTTGTGATAAAAAGATCTTTCAATTTTCCATTAATCAAGATAGCCAAAATACCATCTAGCACTATCAATACTTCTACTACTATTAATAATAATGATAACAATAAGCAATAAGGATTATCACACATCAGGCATTATACTAATTTCTGTCCATGTATTCATGTAAGATTCTCAGCAACCCTATAAAGTAGAGCTAACATCCCTATTCCATAGATGAGGAAACTAAAGTACAGAGAAGTTCAAAGGCTGCCCAAGGTGACATGTTATGCAGGCAGCGGAACTGGAGCAAGAGACTGGAGTTGCTAGTCATTCATCACACCGCCCCCATCAGCTTCCATAACAGCCTAGACAATGCTTTATAAAAGATGGAGTTGACAAACTTGGATATTGGATTTCACACAGTACAAATGTTCAATGAGTGTAGAATGAATGGTTTTAAGCTTAAGTTATTGAAATTGTCACACAAATCTCTTTGGACTTGAAAATACTGCTTAAAATTATATCAGTACATTGTGGAGGAGGAGAAGGCGGTGGAAGAAAACCTTTTGACATGTCTGTACTTTGGTCACACTGAAGGGTATTATGAAACTCATATTCATTGAAAAACTGGAAATAAATTTACTGCGTTGGAGTAGTGAGTACAGAACAATGCTATGAACACTGAAAGCCTTTCCTATTAGTTATAAGCTAAGAAAGTAACTCAAGTTATAACATTTCAATAAAACCCCAATCCTAGTAAACTTTTTCATTTATTCTATCATATAAATTATTAACAGTTATATTAAATTTGGAACTGCTCAACAGTATCTTCAAGAGCATTAGCATTTCAGATAGTCCCAATATTAATAATCCCAGAACAATGAGGTAAAAATCAAACTACATAGAGTTCAGTCCTAACTCCAAAGAACGACAAGCACCCAATTAGTCAAAACAGCTAGGACAATTCATAAAGAGAAATCAAAGCAACTGACTCAGAGGATCATTCAAACAACTGGACTCCTTGGTCAAGCATAGTTTATTCAGGATACAGAATTTTACACACCAGTAAACACGATGCGGTCAGGAGTTGGAGTGTTATCAGTGCCATTCATCGCAGAGTCAGCTCACAGACCTGCATCAACGCTCCTGTGGCAACTCAAGCCTGATGCCAAAGAGAGAGACAGGAAAGGAAGGGACAGGAGGTGGAGAGTTGGTTTAAAGATGACAGAACACAAGAGGACTCTGGGATTAGCAAGTTCAAATGACTCACTTTACAAATGAGAAAACAACTCATGACTTATCCAGGAGTCCAGAGCTAGTAACAAGCATCAGCCTCAGAGGAGAGCCCGGATATCCCAGCGGAGCCCTTCTCACGGCCGCCGCCTCTCTCTGCACGCCTTGAATTTCTTCTTATGTCAGTGTTGCCCGCACACTTTACTGACGCCATTCCTAACCCCATAACATCAGGCGTTTTCCTTCACTGGACAGTGTATTTCCTATTCTTGATGAATTTGCTTTTCCCTCATTTTCCAAAACAAAAACAAAAGGAATATGTCTATAATCTCATTTAGGAAAACGACTCACAAGTTGAAACATCTTCCATGGTTATCTGTCCCAATTTTAAATTAGTGAGCAGATTTAACACTGCAGAAAATAACAGAAGTTTCATTATTATATTGAATTTACGCATGACATTACCCCCAAAACATCATGTTAGAGTATCACGACATCCCTCTCAACTAAGTAGGGAATAATTATATAATTAACATCTTATGAGCAGGAAAATTAAGACACTAAGAAATTAATTGCTCAAGAGCATCTAACAGGATATGCCATAGTGCATGAAAGTCCCAGGATACCAACCACGGACAACATTAAAAGCGGCCCAAGAAAATCATGTTAAGAAAAACATCATAAAAAAGTTAACTTGAAATTTTAGTAAATCAAATTCTACCCTTTAGTCTCTCGCCAAAATGTGTTGTTAGGCTTAGCATCAAATAAGTTAGAAATCTCAACTTACATTTCTCAAATCGATTCCATTCACTTAAATGTCTTTATAAAGCAAAACCCTGGTTGCTGAGCAATTTATTAAGAGAAAAGAAAATGATGCTTGTTGCTAATGGGCCACAATAACAAATCAATGCAAGCCATTTACTCTGCCATCAAAGCATCTCAGGATACTTGTAAATTGCATTTTCTTGGTTCTTTACAAGGTGCAACAGAAAGCAAGAAGGCTTGTCCCAGGAGGTGTGGTCTCTGTATCTCGGTGCACAAAGTATACTCACCTCCAGAGTATGGAGACAAATCGTGGTCACAATCATCTCCCTATAACCTACTTCCGACGGTGATTATTACATTGTCATTGACATGGGTCCACTACTCTGCAGGCAGAGCTCCCCATGGCTAAGCCCCAAAACACTGCCAAGATATCCACACAAGATTTTTCATTTAATGTAGGAGGGTATGAATAAGCAATGATGACAGTTACAAGAAAAACAACAGCATTTAATTTGCTCTAAACACGGTTGTTACAGGCAGCAGGTGGGCAGTAAGCAAGAGCTACAAAGCTCCAAGTTCTGGGTCAGGACACACAGATGCACTAGAAGGCCCAGGAATGAGTCTGAGGTGCCCAGACATTCCAGAGAACAACAGAGGATTGCACAGGTAGAGAGACAGAGACACGGGCAGCAGAGACAAGCAGCATCAAGCATGAGTGGTGTCAAGCACCTTCAAAGGCTGTTCTCCACCCGGTGCCGGAAGAGGGATATCCTTGGACCACAGACACACACACTGCAACTGCCTTCAGAGGCCAGGCCGCAATAGCTCCCAACCAGAGAAGATACTTCTAACAGCAGTTAGGAGGTGTGATGGAGGAGGCTAGGGGGAAGAATGGGAGGAAGAGAAGAAGAAAATGGAGCCCCCACTGTGATCTGAAGTGAAAACCAAGGACCATATTGAGCATACACAGCAGTGCACCAGTTACGCAACATCCATGTAACCCAAATTTCACCGACTGTCACTTCTTTTTGAAGCATCTGTTCAGGGATTTTTTCTTGTATGTTTGTTGGTAGTTTTTTTAAGGCCTGCTTTTATTGCTCACTTGTCATTCTTCTTACAGAAAAGATTAATAACACTGCATATGGTGTGTGATGTATAAGAAATCCAACTTACATGGCACTAGGTGTAAAATTATGCAGTATATCCCTCTGAGTGTGTAAGAATTCTTTTCAACATGAAGGGTTCCCTTCACGAGGAGAGAAGTGAAATTTATTCAAGTATTTGCCATGTGCTGGTCTACAAATAGGCTCAGAAAAGTAATCTGTGAAAATGAAAATTATCCTACCCGACTATATTGTCAAACTGAAAAATGTCATTTTAAAGTTACAGTAAACGCTGACTCATCTAAAACCTACTCAAGTCAAAAAGCCAAACATACCAGAGATTGTTTTGGCTTTAATCTGACATGTAAAAGAGGGGCGGAAAATATATTTCAAAGCCACCTCTGTCATCTTTTGGAAAGGAGGAGGGTGAAATTCTGAATGGAAAGTTTATCTGCATACATCCCCCTCGGTACTGGGGCCTACGGAAGAAGTGGAAAGGAGAAGTTAGAGAGCATTCATGAGATTTTAGATGAGCAAAAGGAAGTCCAGGAGAAGGCTACAGAAAGGTGCAGAGCCTTAAATCACTTAAGAGCTCAGCACTACCTTTGGAAGTCACTGGGAGCCACTGATGAGATAGACAGAGGCCCAGACGCCATGAAGAGCTGCCAGTTGTTGGATTCTTAAGTGGGAATTTTAAAAACATGGCCCAGTATTCAGTTTCAAGCTTTTTTGTTCTCGAATTTGTGATTTTTTTCTCTTACCTTCAAAAACCTAAACCTATAAGGCCCATTAAAAAAAAAAAAAAAGCAAGGGAAAGTGGGTAACAAGTGCAACAGGGGCAGCCAATATGAGACAGAGAAACAGGAGAAGCAGGGCTGAGAGGCCAGGCTTTCCTGGGGGGGCAGGAGAAAACTTCCTTTTGAAAAGAGTCTAACTAATTTCACTGGAGTCCCAGAGAAAAGGTTATACCAAGCTGTGTCCTGAAAAGATAGTTTTAAAGCAATGGAAATGGTGGGTACCATGCCTTATAAAACCACAGCTCTGGGTGTCAGCGCAAATATCCACAAAATGAAAAAGATGACTTTCATGCTGTTTGTGAACGCGTTCCCTCATCTTCCAGAGTAACAAGTTTTCCTCTCCATACTCACAGACTCACAGGGGAAGCTGAATCATCCGTGGGTCACAAATGCAATTTAATGCAACACTTCAAAAGAAAATAAACTGTCTGCTCTTAAAATTGGTATAAAAATTATTAGAGGCAGCAATTTCTTCAGAGTTATTTTTGTTATATACAAGGGAAATAAAAAATATAGAGTGGGAGTGGAATATGCAAAGGGAGAAGAGAAAGATGAGGGGTGAAAAGGAAAGGAGAGAGTCAAGAATGCAGAGTGAAGAAGGACCCCATAGGCACAGGGAGAGAAAAACAAAAAACAGTAAATTCTGATAAGCTTCTCAGAGTTTCAACTTCCTCATATGTAAAATAGCTACATAAAAATGTATCTCCTAATTTTATCTTTGGAATGATATATGCAAAAGTAGAACATATAAAAGTGCATTAACCATTCACAGCAGAGAATAAGTAGAAGGAAACAATTTTAATGCAGAAAATGACCAGGAGTGAAAACTGCTATTGTGAACTTGAAGTGTTATTCCTGTTGTCTATTCTCTTAGAAATGCTCATTGACCTCTATTCACAGGTTTTTAACTTCTTGAGCAAAAGGGAAATTATTTTCTGGTACACAGGGCTGAGGGCAGTAAACTAAATCCTGACCTTGGTCCTGGCTTGCTGTGTGTGATCCAATTCTTTATCACAAATGAAAATGGATCTTTCTATGAGGCCTTGAGGTATTGTACAAACAATAACATTATTAGTCATCATAACTATCCACTTTCATTTTGCTCTTTCTACATACCAGGCACCACACTAGGCATTTCAGATCTATTCTTTCAATATATCACAATCCTCTTTAGGTGGGCTCTGTGGTTAAATTTATCCTACAAATGAGGACATTGAGGTCCAAATGTGTTAGGAAACTTCCCCAAGGTCAACTTCAATAAGTGGGTAGTTAGATTTCAAGTCAGACTTCAAAAACTACATCAATTTTATGATCCTTCAGTACTTCTCAGTTTCAGAGAAAGAATAAATTATGTCCAGGAAGTCTTTAATATAAGCCTATTTCAGTTTTTCTCCATTTCTTCCAAAAATGGCAAACTGCCTATTGAACATACAGTAATTCTCAATTACGTTCATTCATCTAATTTCCATACTTCCTAGATTGAGAGATTTCCATGGAAAGTTCCTTTACCATGCCCTACATGTTATCAAATAACAGAAAATCACTTTGCAACCCCTTCCCCCACCATCCCAGTACTCCCAAGACTATTTTGATGATTTTCCTGCTGAACCAAGGTGGAAATCTCTAAATAAGTAGCTTGTGGAGTACTCAGAATGTCCGGCCCATGGAAACAAAGGTTCTACTCAAGTTCATGGAGCGCTGAAGAAATTAACGCCACGCAGGCACCTTTGCAGACGTTGACTTTGAGAGTTTTATGAAACTTTCAACAATTACTAGACAAGAAATATAAAGGTGGTGGCTTTTTAACTAAAATTTTTAAGCAGTAAACATGAGCTCTGTAGGTTTTAGTAATACATAAACCCAACTCAAACACTTGACTTTTTTGTTTTTTTTGCACTAGGGCTTGCTATTCAGAATGAAAGTGCCAGCGGCATCTTCCCCGGTGTCTGAGACTGTGGTTACCCTACTTCTAATAAACAAGGCAGCTTCCTGTCTCTGTCTTCCCATTGCTCAACCAGGGTTGAACCATGGCAGCCTTCCTAGCCATGACCCCTGAGTGCACTCAGGCTAAGGAGTGTCTGCTTTGATTCACTCCCCATAGGAGGAAACCTTTTATCAGAGAATACCTCTCTTGCTTTTTGAATTTAAAAGGCTTGCATCAGTGAAACTGAAAAGAGTTAATTTCTCACACTCAAAACTTAGTGTCTCATTATCTCTAAATTTATCTCCATTTGGTTGATGTATCTGGACTTTTTCTAAGTCTCTGAGGGCTGAAGCTCTGTGCACACTTTTAGATCGTTTCAGAAGTGGTTAAAACAGCATCCGGTAGATGATTTTCTAATCAAATATTCATTTATGCTTCTCTGAAGGATCTTTAGTGACAGAGTCCACAGGCAGAGTTCATAATCAGAAAGTCATCAAAATGTACTTCAGGTTACAAGGAAAAAATTTCAGGAATTTTTTTCTTAAGGTCCAAAACACACAACTTAGCAGTTTTTTCTCCAACTGGGGTTGTTCTGAGGTAATTTGCTGTCCAGCGTGGCATTTAACTTGTTTTCAACACCCTGATAAATTATATATGATATATGCCCCACTTCTTTTATTTGGCTAATAATCTCCTACAGGATTGTGTCAGCAAGAGGGCAGACTTTGCATTTCTGACCTTTTGGAGTATAAAGAATAATAATAATCATCTGTCTTGTTCCATAAACAAAAGAATTCATTGCCAGCTTTACACCACCACCGCCTTTCTTACCCCCAGCAACCCACTCTGTTGGATAAGCTCGCCATCTTGATATTGAGACTTTGTTAGATAACCTGGAAAGGCTGGGAATTTTTCTCCTCACCTTCCTGGGCCATTACACAAGCCCTCGTGCTTCCTGGAGACTTCAGAGTCCCAGGTGGTACGAAATGGGGATGCTGTCTGTCAGCAGGGAAATTTTCTGCTTCTGAAAAATCTCTCTCTCACAGTGTCCTCTGTGTGGCACCTCCAGCTGCCTTAGAGCACCGTGTCAGTGTATTAAAATAGCTGAGGTCTGATGACTTCACTAGTTCTCACAAACAGACCAGTTGGCAGAACTCTCATGCAGTCTGCTCCTAAGGGAAGACATTTTTGTTTCTATCCCCATCAACCCGTAATATGAATATTTAGTTTCATTTTGACTATGGAAGAAGTCTCCTTTCTGAGGTTAGATTCAGCATCAGCCTCATGCAAAAATTTCAGAACAAGAAAGAGGTAACCTATAGCAAACACTAAGCAAACATCCAGAGTCTGTATTAGTAATTTTTATGCTAAATTTCAAGGACATCAAAAGTGCTCAGTAAGCCAACTTTATATAAAATGTTACTTCATTCATCTTAGGGTCAAATATCTTTATAAAGAGAAATATTGATGACTGATAATCAGTGAAATTTTAAAAAATCTATTTCTCATGTTTACTTCTTTTTCACAAGCAGGCTGAAGTATCAAAAAAGTAAGAATTAATTACCACTCTACCTAAGATAAATTACCACTATACTAAACCTCAGATGACTGAGGGCCTTTAAAGATATTTTTTGCCATCAGAGCAAGCTTTAGTGATTAATGGTCAAATGAAGGTTGAACTTAAAAAACAATACTAATGTAAGGCATTTATGCAGTGAAAAGAGGTGTTCTTCTGCACTAGGTTACCAAAGTTTGGTTTAATGTTTGTAATTTCCCCTTAGAGAGTTTTCCACTTTCTTTTACAGTTATCACATGCTACTAAGAGAATATTCCATGAAAAAGGAGGACCTTCTGATATTCAGTACCATAACTCAGTGCTATGTCCACACTGCACTTTGATTCTACAAGAGAGCATTTAGATTAACTGCTTCAGTGCCCTATGGACACAAGATTTATGCCCAGAGAAAACGCTCCCATATGATTCTATGAACAAAGAGCTAATGAAATAATTTGGTTCAATGGTTTAAGATGGTTCCTCAAACGGGGTATGATCACTGTTCCCAAAAGAGAGAAAAGCACTAACACTCTACCCCCATCAGTTCCTCTATCTGTCACAGCTACAAACAGCACTGCCATCTTTCCACCACGGTGGGAAGCTCGCTCTCTGCTAGTCCCAAGCAAAATATCACAAGGAAATCTTCAGAGAACATGTGTCACTATAAATGTTTAAAATACATTTTATTGTACAATGGCTTGTTGATTCCATAAATATTTGCTGAGTGTATAGCATGGGATAGGTATTACCTAGGTGCCACCTACAAAGACAAATACTGTCTCCAAAGATTTTACTCATTCAATCTTCTTTAGCTAGGTATTATATGACCACGCAGCCTTACTAAGATGAGACATAGACTGTAGCAATTTTTCTTGTATTCTAATCTAATAATTTAGAAAATTTTGTTTGGATAGGACACCCAAGGAAGTGTTTTATTCCCTTAATTATAAAAATCAGGGCCACTCTGGGCATGGTTCAGAAAAATAACCATGAAATTGGAGTTATTATGTCTCTCCACTGCAGAAGCTAAGAAACAAAGACACAACAGAGATTCTGAATGCTGAAAGGTCAGTTATAAATGCCATCACAGATATAATAATTCACACAAAGATGGAATTGGCTAAGTAGTTTGTCATTGTGACTGTACTAATAACCAAATTTTGAAACCAAAAAGGACCTTCATTAGGTCCAGAAAAAAATCTCACATGTTACTAACGATGCCTAGAAAGGTTATGTGATTTGTTCAAAATCAGATAGGTATTAACATCTTGGAGTCATCATAAGTTGTACATATCCTGTGCTTTTCCAGTACTACTCTAAATATGATTCTCTGTCTCACACACATATTATGCACATAGTATATTACTCTATGTCTGAATGACATACAAACATGCATATGTACATATATACATTATGCTTGCTTGCCTCTGATTCATGCAAACACATGTAATCTGTTTTAATCACATGCATATAAACAAACATATTATACTACTGTGTTGGACTCATAGACATTATACTACTCTGATTCACACATACATACTACTATGTTTTATTTGTATGCAAAATATACATATAAGCCCATACGTATGATACTACTGCTTGATAACCATAACTACTTATATATGTATCATGGTATTCTGCATTATGCTACATATTGTTGGACAACAGTTTATATTATTTTCTATCTGATTCACATGTACATATTTACAAACTGGCATATAGACAGAGACACTGAAATTTATAGCAGTAAATCATGTTCATATTCAAAATATGTATTATTCAAAATGAAAAATTGAAAAGTGAAAGACATTCATATAACTACTTCAAGATTATTGTAATTTTATTATGGAATAACTTATCTGGACCCTCACTTAGCTCCACAGAATTTTCTAAGGACTTGAAAGGAAATGGACATATCTAAGTATACATGAGGATGTGGAAATTGGCGAGACCAAGGTATCCATTAGCATGAAGACTTGTTTCCTGGAACAAGTATGAAGATATCAGTATTTCTTGTTTTATACTATTTTTCAAAATATGAGGTGAGGGATTGGATGCGCACAGCAACCAGTGTTATATGTCCATGTTTCAGGACAGAATCCCAGTTTCCATACCCATAAAGCAGGGCAGGGATAAAGTGGAGAGAGCACATGAGCAACATAGCTTAAGACCCCAGCAAGAGAGTGTGCCCTGTGAAAGGACATTCTCCCTTCTATTCCAAAGCTGACAAAGAATTAATGACGAGGCCTTCTCAGGGGTTTTATGAAAAGGGTTATAAGCAAGCAAGTAAATGAAATGAAGTCAACTCTTCACAGTAACTAGCTGACAGAATGATCCAGAAGTACATATAAGATGTCCATGGGGAACAAGGCTCAGGAGGATTAAGACAAACTTTAAGGGAGGCTGGAAATCCTACAGCAGAACAGTAAATAAAAAGAAAATATGAGTTGCTGTAGATGAGATACTGCATCCATATCCACAGTCTAGTAAAGGTGTGAACCAAGAGGTGAGACTATGAAGAGGAAATGGATATGGGGGGAGCGGGAGCTAAGGATGATACTACATTAGTCTCACAAGTCTCTGGAAGCAGATAGCAAATATTCTGAATGCTTTGTTAAGTTATTTGCTTTAATAGTCTAGCATGCTTTTCTTTATCCATTAATTCCCTTCCTTGTGAAATACAGCCATTACCAACTCATGTATATACATTACATTGAAAGAGCCTGTACAGTCCAACTATGACACTACTGTTTTTATGATCCTTTCAAATTAGCTTAAGAATTTTAATTAAGATAGTGAAAAGAAAATACCAAGCATAATGGTAGTGTAACATGAGTATATACTGCCCCGTATCAGGCAGGAGAGTTTCACCTAACGTTGGAAAATCAAAGACAGCTGTGCACTAGGCAAGGGACCTGCCAAACCAAACAGCCACATCACTCCAACCTTGGAAGATGGAGAAAACAGGTCACAAGTCAACTCTTTAAAATGGGGCATTATTCCTAAAAAGGAAACACACAGCTTTAAAAAAATAAACCATGGGTTCTTTGAAGACCATTTTAAAGACCTTTTCCATAGCACAAGATAAACATCTGCCAAGGTTCAAAATGACCAGGCACTGGGCTTTGGGGACAAGGACAGTGTAGAGGGGACATAAATAACTGTTTCAAAAACTAGAGAGCCTTATCAAGAAATATAGGGAAACGGTCACAGATTACTGGGTCAAATACAAAGGAATAATTAGGCCTACGTGAAGAAAGAATTTGAGAGTAACTTTGTGAAATGCCACAAAGCCAATAGAAAACATTACTTAAAAAGATAAAACCTCTGGAAATAGTGTTTCTGCAAAACATGCACCTAACATGTGACAGAGAGAGCCAGAGACAGACAGAGACAGAAAGTGAGACAGAGATTAATTGCTTCCTCTGTCTTTAAGAAAAGTATTAAAAATATTGCAAATATCCACTTATCTTTCAAACAGTTTGCAGGAACTAAATCAAACAGTGACTAATTTAAGGGAAAACCTAAACCTAATTACTAAACCAGATGTGGTAAAAAACAAACAAACAAACAAAAAAAAAAACCTGATTAGTATTATCACAGAGTTAAAGCTCAAGGTGGAATTTGCAAATTGTTGGTTCGAATGTAAAGTTCTAATTATAACCAGCCACTATACAGAAGGATGCAGTTACTAACTGGGTGCTCAAACACAGAATTTTCAAAATGAGGGCCTTTCAAATATTGAAGAAAACAACATATTGAGGGACAAAAACAAACAGGAATTAATGGTATAATATGGGTTAGCATACGCTCCACTTGACAGCAATCAGCAGTCTATCACAAATCAAAGCCCAGTTTTAAAAATTACATTTTTCCATGGTTAAAGCACTAGACAAATGATAGAGAAAAAGACATGAAAGCATGGGGACTTCCAGGAGACAGGTGCTAAAAGTGGTCTTATTTAACATTTTTATAAATGATTTGGAGGAGAAAGTGCAGAGGAAAGCAGGAAAGTTTGTATTAGTCTCTTCTAGTTACAAAATGCCAAGTAACAGAGATAGCCATCCTTTTAGCATCAATCTGGAAACATGGTAGAATGCTTTTAACGAGCATCCACTTAAGCAACTGTCCAGGTTAACCAATGATCTCCATTCCCCTTGTAAATCACACTGACTGATGCATCTGAACTGTTCCCAACAAGAGGCGCCTTCCTAAGTGGACTGAGTAGCTCTGCTGCCATCAGCCAAACCACAGTGACAGAGAAGCTCTGGTGCCAAATCTGTGCATAGTTATCATATTTTATTATAACAACATGATTTAATTAAATGATATATTACTCAAGAAGTGACATATAAAAGCACATTTGTTTCTACAAAAAAATAACTTGAATGCTTCAAAAATATTCAGTTTTGTCCACAGTAATATAATAATTTTTAATTGCCATCGAATATGGTGTAAGCATCATAATTGTATAGTTACGAGGAAAACAATCAATTATCTTCAAAAGTGTTTCCAAGTTTTTGCTTCACTTTAAAGAAACAAATCAGAAATAAGAGAGACTCCACCATGGACATGGATTTGATAAGAAGCTCGTCCATGGATCCATACTGGAAGAAAAAGTTTGACCTTTCAATATTTGCCCGAAACGTGTTTGAATGAAATATTTAAGAGATACATACATTATTTTTATGCTCCTCTAAATTTAATAATATTTTTTATGTTCTGATCAACATTTCTTATATCTTTTGTCGAGAAGTATGCTGACTATATGCCAAGTGTTCTATAGGAACTGTAAATACAAAGATGAAGGTTTTTTTCTCTCTCCAAGCAGTCAAGTTTTAATGGGGTTTGTAGATATCCTAAAAAATAAGAGCAATCTGCTCTACTAAGTATTGCAGATAAATGTTATGCATAAAAAAGAAAATAAATAACTTAGTCTGGAGAGCTGTAGGGTGAGTTGACATGGTAGTGAAATTTTAGTTGAGGCAGGAGGAGTTAGTTTTGGTGATGTTCCAGGTGGGAAGGCATGCTCTGTCACAACATAGGTACACTTACAGGCAGACATCAAGAAGTGTCACAGGGGGGGCCTCCCCGGTGGCGCAGCGGTTGAGCGCTGCGCTGTGGAGCTGTCGGCAGTGTTGACGCCCGGCCAGGGAGGATCCCACATGGCGCGGCAGACCTCTCCTGCCTCGCCCGCTACTCCCCTCAGCAGTGTATTTCTGAGCTGCCTGTTCTGCTCCCCACTCTGTCTCTGGTGAACCCTCTCGCTGCCCCACGCCTCTGGCCTGTACCCCAGCTTGTATGTATAAATAAAATAAAAAAAAAAGAAGTGTCACAGGTCCCGGAAAACAGAAGGGCCAAAGCCGTGGAGAGAATGGAAAAGTTGACTGAGAGCTGCATCACGAGCGGCAAAGTTATGTGAGTTTTCAACCATAAATTATGGGAAATCATCCTACTTTAAGGAAATACTGACTTGATCTTACTTGGCTTTTAGCATGGTACCTTCCCAGTGTAAAGAATAGAGGTAACACAGAAAGTAAAGAGAACAATTATCATACAATGAAAAAAGGTCTACTATGAAAATAAAATCACAGACTAGTCTGACTTGGTGACTTAAGAGACATTTAAGGGGTGAGGGATAACAAGTCCAGGATGATTTCTACATTTAGAAATACAGCACCTAAAGCTCAAAGATTCATTAATAAAAATACAAAATGAAGGCATTAAAAAAAAAGTTAAAAAAAAAAGCTATGGACATGAAGTGTTGTTATATATCTAGATGGAGAATTTTAATAACAAGTTGGTTATTTAGATCTACCAATCAGGAAAATGATTTAGGATTCTCTATGAGTAGAAATGGGAGATACAGAAATAAATGGTCGCATTAAAGAAGAGCCAATTCAGAAAGGAAGGAGAAAGATAAAACTTCCAAATAACTTTAGGAGCAATTTAGAAAGGAGAAAGTCCACAGGAGAGTAAGGAGTAACAGGAAGGAGGAAGCAATTGCATGGGATTGAGATGGGAGCCAAGAGAAGGAAATTGACACAATAACCTACTACTTCAAATGCAAAAGCAAGGTCAAATAAAGTAACTATGAAAACACAGTATTTGGAAGTTAGGAAACTAATAGCAAAAGAGGGCTGAGCTTGGCAGCTGGTGCATATGCTCCTGTCTTGAGTTGGAGTATGAACTGCAAGATAAAGTGAAACAAGCTCTGTCAAGGCACTGAAGGGAAAAGATGAGAAGAGGTGTTTCCTAGAAAATGAAATGAAAGAGGGTTTTCATTTTTAATAGTGAGACTTCAGAGATTTTCACAAACTGAAGAGGAGTCAGTAAAGATGAAAACAAGCATGACACACACAGACGTCAAGAAAGCGAGGGCGGAACCAAATGCTGACAGGTCCAATGTCTCAACAACCTTAGCCCAAAGGAGCCCACCTACCTCAGAGCAAGAGGGAAGGACTGAGGAGAGAACCAGGCGGTGACAGCCCACAGGCTAGCCCAGGGAGAAAGTAAGGAAGCTCTTGACTTATAGAGACCTGTTATCTGTGTGACACAAATATTAATCTGTGAGAGAATTGCACTGTCAGGTAGAAAGAATAAGAAAGGCAATGACATTTTCAATGCAAAGGAACAGCAGAAACCCCCGGAGTGGGTCTGCAATATTTCCCTCATGGAAAAGTAAATAGTTCATTTCATGAGGTTGGAAATACCAGTTTATATGTTTAAAGGGTCATGGGTGACAAGTTATTAATAAACACAGGCCCAAAAGTCACTATAAATAATTCACAGGTGATCTCTCTTTAATACACTCTTAATACACATAAAAATATCAACAAAGTCTAAATATTAACCAAATATGACTGCAAATAAAATAATGTTACACTTACAGGGTTGTAATGCTCTTCAGAGTACCGAAGACTTCCTAAATAATGCATGTTAAAGAGAATATCTACTTATAATTTAATGATCATGATAATGGGGAAGGACTATAAAAAAGTACTATGGTTTTTGGTATAGAAATATAAGCCAAACAATCTAAGGAAGTGTCGCTGCCATGAACTGTATACCACAACATGTCCATCTAATCCTGCCCGTAGTGCACTCTGCTATTATCTCATGAAAACCTGAGAGAAACAGCAATAAGATTTAGAAAAGAAAAAAAAAAAATCACAATTTTATATGGCAATTAGTAAACCTACATATATAATAATACAATAATTTGTGAGACTAATTTATTTTTAAGTACCATACAAATTTGAAAAATGATGAATGACAAACTAAAATGGATTCAATAGAGACAAGTAGTAGTTTAAATAAAGATGCGAGTGGATCATGTAGGAAAGGCAACCACGTCACCGCACTATCGGTGATCAGGCTCTCCTTAACTGACAGTGAGTCTCACTCTGTAAGGTAATTTTATTATTTGAAAACAATACCAAAGGAAAAGGATGAGCAATTACTCATCATGTATCATCAGAAGACTGAAAAACACGTGTAATCTAACAAACAACATCTCCTGATGTTTTCTCTCCCCTTGGAACGACTAGAGAATCTACCATTTTAACCACAGAGTTTTAGATAACACAAAATACAAAATACAGAATGCAGAGGTAGTTTTAAATATCCTTATGAACTTCCAAGTTCTCTCCACAAAAGAAATTTTACCTGGAAATACAAATTTACTTGAAAATAAAAGATAATCACAGATCTGTGCCATTTATCTTCTCCCCAAATTATATTCCACCTTTATAAATACTTAACTGTTTTGCATATTATCATGCATTTCTTTTGTTCCCATTAGCATGTAACACTGTCTAGTGGACACTCATTAAAAAATTAATAAAGATATGATAAAAATAATAAAAAATATGACTTATAAAAAAAATGCCTGATTTCTAACTCCTCATCCTACCACTCCCAAGTTCTTCAGAGAATATACATGTATATAAAAGATTACTCTCCTTAACCATCTGTAAGAAACAAAATGACTAATACGTAAAAACAGCATGCAATTACTATGATGTAGACTACATTTTTTTTAAACTTTCTTGTTCTTAAATTAAGCAGCATTGGTGTCACTGCAATCCCAATAACTATCAATCATCTAGGAATAACTGACATGAACAAACCTTTAACTGTTATTTCTTAGAATTTGCTTTCCCAGGGATTCTGATTATATAGTTTTAAAAGACACTATTTTTAAATTGTATTACCATGGATTGGGGATAGAGGATCATGCTTGCACTCCTACAAACCTTTCGAAGACTTTTTGAGCCCTAGGAAGTTTCAAGTGCTGCTCAAGTCTGCTTAAGGAAATGCTTTGTTCACTTTGTCTTTAAAGAAAAAAGTCAATAACTCTGTTTGTTCCTTTGAATTCAGCTGCACCAGCTGCTTACTTTCTTAAGACTGAAATTAGGAAGCTTTGTCTTGATGGTGGCCACACAGAAGCTCTTTGGGTAGACTTTTAGTTTCCAAACAAACCCTTTAAAAGGCACACACCAATCCCACACATGGCCAGAAAACAAATCATTGGCAAAATGAAATAAACAAATCAATCCCCAAATAAAAGTGTAAGAATTGATGGGTGGATGGAAGATGAGAGACGACTTTTAAGACCTTCCATTACTTCATTTACAAAGTAAAAGCAGAATGTATTTCTTAAAAGATTTTCTTCAAAACATGGGACAAATTACGACTCTAGTTAATATTGAATTTTATATATTTACACGTTTTATATATAGCCTAAGTAAACTGAACAAAACCAACAGCGGAATCAAAGAATCAACCAGAAGGAATGGGTGGTTAAACTTTGCAATCTTCCTTCCAGACTTTATTTAGAAGGTATTTTCTATATGCTGAAAAGCTGGAAAAGCTGTAAATAGCCAAGCAAAAAATAATCACTGGGCCTCCCGGGTGGCACAATGGGTTGAGCACAGCACTGTGGAGCTGTCAGCAGCTGTTGTGCAAGTTCAATTCTCGGCCAAGGAGATTCCCACATGGCGCAGAGGACCTCTCCTGCCTCGCCCACTGCTCCCCTCAGCAGTATATTTCAGTTGATCTGCCTGTTCTGCTCCCCACTCTGTCTCTGGTGAACCCTCTCACCACCCCACGCCTCTGGTCTGCACCCTAGCTTGTATGCACAAATAAATAAATCTTTAAAAAAAAATAATAATTACTGATAAAAGACAAAAAAATCTTGTCCCTTTACACTAATGGTTTCTCACTCTTACATGTGCTTGAACACACAGGGATGTTTTGCTACTGCTAAGCATGCTTTTCTTCTATAAGTAAAATTGATTCTAAAATATCCAAACTACTATAAAGGAAGCACAGGAAAGCTGACCAACTCATTGAGAATTTATAACCTTCCACAGGATCACAACCTCCCTCCCATTCCTGTTCACACTGAAAATATATCAGGGAGTTGAACAGAAGGCGGGGCTGGAAGGCCTGCGGGTCAGACTGAGTGAGTCCTCCTGGGACAGTGTTCTCTCTTACTATCCCCCAGAGCTTCCTGTCACGTCACCTAACTCCACCCTTGGCTCACCCACCACTCAGATGTCGGTGTGTGTGGCAGCCGGGTGTGTGGCACCTGGAGAACAAAGACCTAAGTTTTTATTCCTAACCAGCTTTATCCTCCTGGTTTAAGCCTAGCTAGATCTGGGGCGCTCTTGAATATAAAGAGGAAGGAGACAGACAAATGAGGAAGTGAAAGACAATGTGTGGAATGTTCCTGGATATCAAAAAGGCACAATTTCTCCAAAGGATTTGAGGCCCAGCACTGCAGTAAGCCAAGAGGGCTCAGCTGTGATTCTATTCAATTCAACAAATATTTATTATGCATCTTTTGCCAACTCAAATGCAAGGACTCCAAATTGTATTTATATCCTCGGGGTACAAAACAGAGCTAGAACCACAGTAGGCACTTAATAGATGTCAGGGAAAAGGAAGAAAAGGAAAGGAAAGGAAAAGCAGGAAGGAAAGGCTCTTCCACAGACAAGGCATTTGCTGGAAGGAACAATGTGGGAAATGGGCTTCAAAGGTGCTAACTAGTGATTTAATCATTTTCTAACCTAGCTTTGATTTAATCAGTGCATTTTATTGAGACAGCCAACAGAGACACAAAAGATAAACAAGATTTAAAAAACTGAGCTGCAGATTTGTTACTAAAATGTTGACAGTAAGAACAAACAGGTTTTTAATCCTGGCCATACATGTAAATCATGGAAAACACTTAAATGTGCCAGTTTACTAGCAACTGAGCCCTATGCCAGATTCAACTGCCAATTAAGTTATAATCTCTGAGGAGTAATGGTACTAGTATTTTTCAGTACTCATGATATGCTAATACATCAGATATTGAGAAACACTGCTCAGTAAATAAAGCAAGAAGAAGTTTTCTGCCCAAAAGTCATTGTGAACTTGATAAGCTAAAACAGAAATCTAACCCATACTTAATAACCATGTGCATGTTTACAGTTCCTACAATATATGAACACTCATTTAAGTAAAGATCAACCACCTTCCTGATCAAGAACTTGTAACAGGGAGAGAAGCACAGTGAGACTAATACAACAAAACATAAACAAAAGACTTTACATGTAGTAAAGTTTTCCAGCTCAGCACATTAGCACCAGATGTCTCTATGTGTCTGAGAAACAGTTATGATCTAGTTAAAGGTTTTCAAACATGATTCTGATATTAATTTGAAGATTAACTATTTTGCTTAAAAAAAACATATTTTTTAAAGCTACTATATTCATAATAACCAAAAACTGAACTTTCTTTATACCCTACTTTTAAAAAATAGGTTTTCATATGATCTTAAAATTGGCTATGATTGTTGGTAACTCTGTGACTATATCAAAAACCACTGAATTGTATACCTTAAATAAGAGAACTATATGGCTTGTGAACTGTATCTCAATAAAGCTGCTATCTATACCTGAGAATTTTTTGAAAGCAGCTTTTTCCTGAATATATGAAAATATTTTCATAATTGCACAACTATGAGTATCCCAAAAATATTTATATAAATCATTATTTTAAAGTGTTAAATCTAATTTTCTTTTTCAGACGCTCCTAAAATCAAGGGTGTGTTTCATACTGAAATAATCTGGGCATTAAAAGATTTTTAAAAAATCACAGCCTGGAGCAATAAATGTTAACATTGACATGCTGAAAATTAATGATATCATAACTGGAGAGCAGGGGATGAAATGTGATTAAGTTATTAGTGAATCACTAAGTGTGATGGGTGGAAATGAAGTGGGCCTAAAACTCAGAAGACAAAAATATCTTCCTTTGGTGTATCAGTCTGAACTCTCCAAGAGTTGCTCCAATACCAACAATTTCTCTAGAGATTATTAACGGGGTACACGTACTTAAAACAGTAGGGGAAACCATTAAAAATATAGTCAAAAGTCCCAAACCCTAGATCTGACCCCATCTTTTGTGCAGTTAGTACTCTTATTTAGACAAATGACTCAAAATTTGCAATAAAAAATTTCAGAAATTCATTTGAAGAATAAGCTGAACCAATGTTTAAGAAACCATTTGAAGACTGGTGCTTTCAAAAATAGTGTTGTAATTATTTTGGCTTTGTTACAAAAAGAGGACAGAGTTCACAGAGAGAACAGGACTTTCTCCAAGAATCTCTAACGTTTTGTTTCCCACCCACTTTTCCCTTTAGCATCACTGAAACGGCTTGGATTTTTCTTGTCTACATATTTTCTCATCTATCAAAGAAACATTTGTTTTATAACAAGTTATTCAGCTATAAATTAAGTTCTATACTTTAATCTGGGGCTTTAGTCTGCAGCTCATGGACTGGTGCTAATTTCCCTCATCTGCCGCTGTTTGTATAGAGAATATACAGTGTGTTTTTATAATACTGCAATTAGATTCTGCAAGTGAGTTTTGTTTGTTAGCTTGTAGTTTTGTGGTTTTCTGACAAGTCTCAGCCACTCAGGGGAAAGAGAAAGAGCTAGAAGAAAGTTACCGTGAGGGGCATGGATGTTCTGATAAAGAGAAGGGCAGATTGACACAGTGGTTCTTATCAGGAAGGCTCCACGTCTACAGGAGCTTAATTAAGAAGCAAGTCCAAAACTGTAACTTTCAGCTTCACAGCAAAGTTCCTCAAATTAATCGATTCTATTTCAAAAGAAAAAGTTACACATTTCTCGAAAGAACATTAACTATTACCCCATAAGATAAAAGCCTTATTATTAAAAATGTTTTCCTTTTAGAATTAGAAGACATGGACATATGGAAATGTTTCTCCAAACTTTTTGAAGCATTACTTAAAACTATTATAAGGCATAATTATAAATGATTGTGAATTTAACAGTATTATTTAATTAAATTCTCAACTCTTGTATGGATTAATTACTTCTTATATTAAATTTCCCCAACTGTGTGATGATACGGAAATACATACGCCTGCACATGTGTGAGCTGCTCAACTGTAATTAATGATGCACTTTTATTCTCTATTATTGTGTGGAAAACATTCTGACACAAAATAAATGAAGCATAATCATTCAAGGTAATGATTCGAATGTACTGATTAATGATACCAAATAGCTTTTCTGTTCTTTAGTTAAATTAAAACATTTACAGTCTGGGAATTGGAAGGCTCACCCTAAATGAATGTTTTCTAGGTAATCATTTTCCCATACAGAAATCACCTGCTATGCGGCCACTGACAGTATATCAACTGTAAAAGGTACCATGATTTAACGTGTGGGAAACAAAAACTGTAAATTAAACTATTACATTGCAGGGTAGCCTTCAGAAATGCTAAGTGGGGGGGAAGGGAAGGGAAGTGAACCCTGGATTCAATGGTCTATGATTCTCTATTTGCAGTGCACTCTGTAAGTGTTCACTGAATAAACAGTTTTTAAATATTACATAAAATATTTTTAAAAATTTTATTTTAAATTAAGTCAGTCACCAAAAAGGGTCTGATTTCACTTGTATGATATACAGACACTCTGTAATTTCACTCATATGAGACACCTGGGCTAATCAAGTTCATGGAGAGAAAATAGAGGGATAGTTGCTAAGGGCTGGGAAGAGGAGGATAGAGAGAATTATTGTTTAATGGGTACAGTTTCAGTTTCACAAGATGGATTTGGTGCTGGTTGCACAAAACCTGAATGTACTTAATGCTGCTGAACTAGACACTCAGATGGTTAAGGTGGTAAATTTTCTGTTACCTGTATTTCATCACAATTACAAATAACGTTTCTACAGAAAAAAAAAAAAAACCTACACAAAACAGAGTCACAAAACTGTAAATATCTTAAGAAAGAACATAATTCAACCTAACCAATTAGCTAGCTTGATAATTTAACACTTCCTTGGAAACTTCTATGTTAGTAGAAATCCTGAATGGTCTTTTCAATGGACTGGAGAGAAAGTTCTGTCTTACTGTTTCTTGAAGCTGGCACCATTGCAATCTCTGAAACACAAAGATTTACTCCCATCAGAATCTCCCATCAAAATCAATGGGCTTTTAAAATATTTCCTGACACCTCACATCCACTGGGATAGCTACTATCCAAAAATAAAATTAAATAACAAGTGTTGGCAAGGATGGAACCCTTGTGCTCTCTTAGTAGGATTATAAATTGGTGCAACTACCATGGAAAATGGTATAATAGTTTCCCCACCCCCCAAATAAAAAACAGAACTACCATATAATTCAGCAATGACACTTCCAGGTAAATATCTAAAAAACTGAAAGCAAGCTTTCAAAGAGATATTTGCACATCCATAATCACAGCAGCACTATTCACAGTAGCCAAGAAGTAGAAGAAATCCCAATGTCCACCGATAGATAAACAGAATGTGGCATATTAATGCAATGAAATATTATTTGGCATTACAAAGGAAGGAAATCCTGTCACATGCTCTTAAATGGATGAATCTTGAAGACATTAGGCTGGCTGAAATAAGTCAATAGCAAAAAGACAAACACTATATAACTTCATGTATATGAAGTATCAAAATAGACAGTGTATAGAAACAGAAAACAGAATGGCTACAAAGGCTGAGAGGAAGGGGAAATGCAGAGCTGCATAGTGGTATGGAGTTTCAGTTTTGCAGGATGAAGAAGTTCTGTATGTTTCAAAGATGTGAGAACTCTCAACTGAACTATGGTTAAAAATAGTGAGAACTATGCTAATTGGCTAGATTGAATTATGTTCTTTCTTAAGATATTTCAGGTTTTGTGCAACCAGCACCAAAAAAGTAGTTTTTTCTTTAAAAAAAGAAAAAACTAGGAGTAAATAAATAAACAAATAGAAGATTTCCTGAGCCCCAGCATAAAACTATAGACTCAGAACTTCTGGAGACTGAGCTAAGACACTACTATTTGTAAAATGCTTTACAAGTGATGGATCTAGAACCAGCAGATAGAGATCTATCATGCCATGGGTTTCTAAGTTGCAAGTAACACAAACAAAATGGCAGCCATGTTTAACACTTCACTTTATTCTAGCTACTGTTTATATATAAACATAAAATATTCCCTATAGTAGAAACTGATAAGCTTGAAAAATTACTAAAAAATTAATGGGTTTTAATACCGAGACTCATAAGGGCAGAGACAAAGGAAGCCTCCTTAATATCTAAATAATCTCTCTTCCCATCAATGAGTGGAGCCAGCATCCAGTGCTAGCAGTATCTGCGTTAAACTTCTGGTTTAGGAAGAGTTCCAAACCTTTTATTGGGACTACAGGTGTCCTGAGAACCTCTGGTACCCAATTACCATCTTGGGCCAATCCTTGTTTAGAAAGCTCTAGAAAACTAGAAAAGCAATTAAACACTACAACAGTAAAAGAGACTGAAAGCACAGGTCACTTAATTGCTAGATGATTTTAAGGAACAGACTAAATTTCAGTTATCTCATGGACGAATAACAGAATAATCAGATTTGTCAAAAAGATTCAGTTTAGATAATAGATGTAAAACAGCACAATAAATGATGCAAAGTAGGTATCCAATAATGAGAAGATGATGCTAATATTGCTGCCTTTCATCTCAATGCTTTTTTACTAAAAAAATTAACTTTAGTATAACAGATTTCAGTACAACTAATTATTAACATGCATTAATTTTTGTCTCTACTTCCAATTCACAACCTCAAGGACCATGCTTAATATTAAGGTTTTCCTATGTTCTTCAGAGCTCATCACATGATATTAAGGAAGTAGGAGATATTTTACTTAGCATCTCAACCATTTACTCAACAGATAATAATTATGGACCTGTCATATGCAAGCCACTATCCTAGGCATGGGTCATACATTGATCTGTACCCCTGAGTTTTCAATCCATGCTCATCAATAAATAGTCTGTTTCACTGAATTATGTATTGGAACTTTAGAATCACATAGCTACCATTACATACAGTTGTGGAAAGCAACCATTTATAGTTAAAATAACTTGTTCCCCCAACTACATTCCTTCTAGAAAATGTCAGAAAAAAAATCACCTTATTTAATTAGTAGTAAAGCCATCAATTTCAACTGTACAGAATACAACCAAATGGGAGTATCTAAAAATAAAAAAAGATCTGTACATGCCTAATAGCTTATAAAAGAGTCAATCAGAACTTTTACTTAATTAAAAGTTTTATATTGAAGAACTAGTGATTTAAGGTCAAAAGAAATTCACCAAGCCCAAACCAAAAAAATTATATATGCTGTTAAGTATCTTAAAATATTCTCAAATTGAACTGTCACTTCAATTTCAAAATCTCCTTTTCTCCTGTAAAATGTTTTACAGTTAGGGAAGTAGTATAAGTGAGCTTAAAAAGATGTCTTAAGGAAATTATCCTATAATGTAAGTAACTAAGAAAGAGATTATATGGTATGGCATTAGACTAAAGAATCAATAAAGAAAAAGCACATTTTTCTCCATTCAGCGCCATATTTTATCACCTCCCCCACACACCCCCATGTGCTTCTCACCCCCAGAATCCACAGTAGGGGAAGACCACTCCTCTAAGGGTGACCAAACACAAGATGTTTTTAATGAGGATGAACATGAACATATTTCTGTGCAAGATGAATATCTAGTTTGCTATTCCTGGCAAGGAACTCAGAATGTCCAAGGTTGTCAGTACAACTTTTATCTTCTGTGATTTAACTGAACCTTTAGTAAGGACAGAATATAACTTCAAAAGAAGGAAAGGATTTTTTTCCCCCTTGATTAAACACAGAAAGCCAAGGAACATTTTCTTGGGAGGTCGAGGTGGGAAGGGGTTACCTACAAACATTCAGGCAGGACAGGTTGGACAAAAAAAATTCAGTGAGGAAAATCAGGGGGTGGGGAGGTTGGCAATGTATCGTTTTTACATTTAGTAAAGCAAAACAAGGTAAGAATAAGCAAAGTAAGAAAAAAATGTTTCAACAAAAGTAACAGTATAGAATTAAAATATAAGGAAATAGCAACTTTGAGACAAGAAAGTTTAACTTTGATAATCTGACAACACTGAAATATGTTGGGTAAAGCAGAATGAAGTACACAGTGGATTCAAATATCCTGAATTTTAATAGGTGTGGCTCACAGAATAGGCATCATTTCTAGAAAGTCAGTTATAAAAAGCAGTGGTAATTTACAGTCCAATTGATTCATTTCAACAAACACTGCTTGAATACATTTATTATATACAACACTCTGTACGTGCTTTAAATCGAGACATATAAATCCAAGCTCAAAATGTGTTTTAAGTAACTCAGACCACAGTTTATTTTCCAAAAGTTTATACAGTTAATGTTGCAAGTATTGGGTTCAACTATATGAATCTGACATGTTCTGTCGTTCAAAAACAGTTGCATGATGACAAATACACAAGGTTCAAGTGGGTATGTAATACCTAACATGCAAAGCTAATGAACTAACTACAAAATAGAAGACTAAGCCAAATGTCTCTAAAAATACAGGAATTAAAATGAAAAAAAGAAATCAGTCATTTTGATTTTGGAAAGCAGGACAGCTTCTTGGAGCAGATGGCATATGAACTAGGAATCACGGTTTGAAAGTTGGAATAGTGAGAAAAGGGAAGATAGTGAGGAGGAAGTGGCAGATGGGAATTTTAGACTAGGAAAAGCAAGTAATACACATAGGATCATAAAGTATAATAGAAGAATTCAGATGACAAAATCATCCATTTTAATATCACAGAACAAGCATGTGAAATTCATTTTTTAAAAAATAATTTAAATTCACTTCACTGATAAATCTGATGCTCTTCTCATAATCCAATACTCCAGAATGAAACAAAATATAAAGGTTTTCTGATAAACAAGAAAAGGAACGTGAAATGAGTGTCAAGTCAACCATCCCTTAACAAAGGGCTACAAACTTTCTCAAGTTCCCAAAAGTCTCAATCTGAAATAACACTAAGAGCCCCTCCCTGCTACCACTGCATAGAAGCCAGGCACTGAGTGATGCTGCTGTTCAGAGAGCTTGATCTTCCCCTGGCTTATTGTTCTCAGAGATTCCTCTGCCTCTGCCCCAAATGTCAGGGTTTTTGAAGGACCCCCACTGGATTTAAAGGTCTGGTTCTTCCCACCACTCCACTTACAAATCAGTACAAGGAGCATTCTCCATTTACTACAGCTCTGACAAAACTTAATAAGCCCTAGAACCAACGGAGTGCTTTGTGGGAACGCTAGATTTTTGCAGGGTTATGAAGATGGTAATGAAGTCAAATCTACTGCTCCATTACACATATTATTCTTAGCCACAATAACAGTGATCCATTTAAGCTTTAGGGCTGTATTTAAAGAGATGGTTTAGGAAACAATAAAGCCTAAAAGAATACTGTAGGTGTATTCCAAATTTAGTGTGAGCAGGAAACATCAAGGGAATTTTATCTACTCGGTGGAACAATAAAACACTCTGCGCCAGCAACACAAAGAGGCCAAGAGAAAGGGGGACGGGAACTTTTGTGTCTCCTTAGTGGAGAGTCAGCAAGCTAATAAAAATATTAGTCAAAGGGGACATAAAAAGACTTAATTATTGTTTGAAAGGAAGCTTTTTTTTTTTTAAAGGAGAAATGTCAAATGCTGTGTTATTTATACTGCACAGACATTGATCCCAAGGGATACACTAAATATCATGACCAGTTAAAGGAGCAAGACAAGGGGAAGAATGAAACTGGTGGACCCAGGGAAGGGAGAGGTAAAGAAAGATACAAAACACTGAGGAAGGAAATACTTCGAGAAAAGCACCTACAATTAAATTAAACTCACATGTAAACAGAAGAGCATTTTAAATGCTCAAACTCTAAAAAACATTTTTACTGAAGTCATTTTATTGAACACACTTATATTTTTATGAATATATGGGGCTACCTGATCGCTGGCCTCAAAGGCCGGGGTAAATTTTGCTCAGGACTGAATATGAAACCTACAGGCCAGAGGTTCTTTCCAACTAACGCCCGTGACACTAGAGCTTCATGCAAGAAGATGTAACTAGTATTTTTAGTTACACTAGGTATATCCAAATTTTGAACACCCCTATTAAAAGTGCTGGAAAATATCCAAATGTCATAAATTGATCAATGTGCGTATGCTGGAGTTTGAACATGATACACAGTTTGACAGAAGCTCTAGAAGGTATAACTAAATTTGCGAGATGTAACCACAAATTTCAATAATCAAGCCTCCATTCAGAATTTTAGTTTTAGAGAATTAGATCATGATTGTACATATTACAAGATCCTGCTACAGTTTTATGATAGTTTTATTTTCCTTTGGTCTGATTTTAGGTTTGGTTTTGGTTTTTAATCTAGATGTGGGAGAAGATAAACATGTCTTAGAATTCAATGTGACTTCAAATTTCGCAGTAAGGAAGTCCACCAGCACATAAAACTATGTTTTGCCTACATGTTCTCTATATACTATTCCCATTTCCTGTTATTATTTGTGGGGACTGTACCTCCTGATTCTGAGTCTCCAAATACTTCACAAGCCATCTTCCCAAATGCTAAAACGGTGCGGGGCTCTGTCACTGACTTTCAGGTGGTGTGAGACAACAGTGGTACAAAGGCATAAGGAAGGGCTGGTGCTTCTTAAGGACCCGAAGCAGCAGGCACAGCAGGAACACTGGAGACAGGAGCAGACAACTAGCCGCAGTTACCAGCACTCTCTACCAGCACAGATGTCTCTGTAGCACCGATGAACAGGGATAAAGCTTCCACCAAAGAGCCACATTAGTATGGAGCAGGAATCTGCAGACTTTTTCCGTCAAGGTCCAGCAAGTAAATATTTTCAGTTTGTGGACCAGAGTTCAAACAGTCACAGACAATGCTGAAACAAATGGGGGTGGCAGTGTGCCAATAAAACTTGATGTCTAAAAACAGTTGTGGACCGTAGTTTGCCAGTGTCTGGCACTGACTTCATAACTCTCAAGAGTTACTTTTCTAGTAACACCCTCATCCTTGTTTTGAGGGGAGTATGAATCCAAGCAGCTACTAGGCCATTTCAGTAACAACAACCATCACTGCAACCCACCCAGACACCAAGAGCATTTCTTGAGCGTTTGCTACATTATATATGAGACTTGCACCAACTAGAATGCGCATAATTCGGTGCACACCTCACATCTGTGGTAGCTGCAGTTAGCATGATCCCTATGTCCAGATACATCTATCGACAGCAGCCTAAAACAGTGCAGGGGTTAAATCCAGAATACTTGTGAGTCTCCTCCGGAACTCCCTCTACTAGCTTGTGGACTTGTAACTACAGTTCATCATTCATCACATCATTTTTACAAGTATATAGATTCTTATGCAGTCCCACCTGGGGTTAGGACCGGGATTCTGCATTTTAATACAGATTTTCAGTAAATTTGGTACAAACTCTCAGTGGACCAAACATGAGAAATATTACAATATCATTCATTTTTCATGCAAAAAGCCAAGCATGTATACTAGAAAAGGGGGTTAAAACCACTACTTAAGCTAATGATTGTCCTTAATGAGGAAATGTGGTAAATATTAAGATAAATTTTACTTACAGCTTGCTTTGTAATTTTTATGCATTAAAATTATAGAAGATATACTGAGTTTTTAATGTTTATATAAATATAAAACAAAAGTAGCTTAAATTTCTGAAGTCTGTTTTTGTTTAAAAAAAATATTAGGGATTGATGAATACCTGCTAGCATTTTTATTTTAAACATCAATGTTATACTTCTTTCCTTTTATATTCCAAAATCTACTGAGAACATTTTATTCATGTGCCACTGCAGATGTGGGAGATGAATTATGACATTTTCAATTACTTCAATTTGGAGTTAATTCTGATAACACAATTTGTCAACTGGGGATTAGAAGATGGACACCCAAAAGCAAGTTCAGATATAAAAAAGCAGCGACATGAATTCTAACTTCAGAAGCACATGTGACCAGAAGTTCAGCCACCAGCAAGTGCACGTGATGTGAATGTTGACACAGGTCTTCTGTCAGAAGTTATGTAGGTCAGAGACAAGACAGCAGAATGGCTGAAAAAAAATCTTGGCATGATTTTCTCACCTCTGAAAGTAGCTGTTATCCCTGGGCCCTAAGAGAGAGCTTGTGTTCCCTGCAAGAGTCCAGAATCTTTTGCATAAGCAACTTCACAAGAGCAGAGTTGTGGGCAGCTACACAGTATGACACACGGGTTCAACATTTACACAATGCATGGGTGAAGGTACGAGTTTAAGTCATGGGGCTAACGGCTCTGATTAAAAAGTACTTCCTGTTCTCAAGGCACTTATAATCTAATAGAAACTGGGTTTCTAACAACATGGAGAGTCCTCAGAATAGTAAAAATAAGATCTACCATATCACCCAGCAATTCCATTCCTAGCAATCTACCTGAAGAATGCAAAAAAACATTTATTTGAAAAGATACATGTACCTCTATGTTCAGTGCAGCACTGTTTACAATGGCCAAGTTAATAAATTACCTACATGGCCAAGCACAGATGAGTGGGTTAAGTATTCTACAAATGGTGGAATACTACTCAGCTATAAAAAAGATGAGCTCTTTCCATTTGTGACAATATAAATGGAACTCAAGGGAATTACACTACGTGAAATAAGCCAAACAGAGACAAACACCAGATAATTTCACTCATATGCAGAATATAGAAAAACAAAACAAGCTGCCAATTCTAAACCAAAACAAACCCTACAAATATGACTGAGGAATTAAGGTTACTAGCGGGGAAAGTAGCATAGGGGTGGGAACAAAGTGAGGAGGGGACCCAATAGTCAACAGTAAAGGGACTATGGGTGCTTTGGTGGCACGTGTGGTGTGGTGTGGTGTGGTGACATACACTGTGGAGGTGTGACCCTAGTGCACTAAATTATGTAGAGTGCTGTAAATCAGTGTTACCACAATTAGCAAAAAGAAAAAAAAAATCCACCCACAGTTGTAATATATACAGATGTTCATTCATTATGACGCACACCCAAAATCTATATAATGTTATAAGCCAAAGTTACTTCAATATAAAGAAAATTTAATCCATAAGAAAAGGTCAGGATTCTAGTCTCAGTTTGTGCCAGACATGTCATTCTTAATTTCTAGAATGTCATAAAAATTCCTGAGCCTTAAAGTTTTGTTTTGTGGGAGATTTTTCGGTAAATCAGAGATAATAAGTTCTTCAGGTGCTAGCATGAAATGAGGATGTAAGGTACTAATATAAAATTAATTGTTTTTTCTCAGAGTATTGTGGACAGAAAACCAGAACTGGGTTATAAACAGAGTCTCACTGAATGCGCAAACAGTTAATGAGCAGAAAAGAAGGAACTCCCGGTAAATGCACCCAGGTGCCTTCTTAAGGAGGCGAGGACTAATGAGGGCATAACCCAGGGATGTTTCATCATTCTACTCTTATTCTTTGGAAACTTCACAGGGATAAATCACTGAGGAGAGAGAAGCATCCTACAGAATAAGGACAAAACCACCGCCCTGCTCTTCTCAGCATCACGGGACCTAAGAGGTAGGTGTTCACTAAAAGCTACAGGAAAGATGATGAGAACAAGCTCAAAGACCAGAAACTTCTTAACAATACTTAGCAAACCTACTTGGAAATTCCACTCAAGATAAACATCATCCTTCAGAAGAATTTAATCAACCATAGAAACTTCTACACTGGAGCCCCCACTACCCCCTGTGACAATGCTGTCTACTTTTTAACTAAGCATATTCCAGATGATAAAATGAAAAGGAGTTGGGCCATTCAGAAATCAGAATGTAATCAATAGATGGTAAAAGTATTACAAGTAAAAGCATAAGGCTAGGTTCTGAATATCAAGGGTATGGTCTTTCAATGCCGCTATATAGCTCTCATCCTTAGTTTTTCAATGACTGAAATAGTTTGGCTGACAAACTAAGATCATAATATTAATTCAACAGTGTTTTTTAAAACAAGGCTTTGATGATGACCAGACAGGAAACAAATGTGAAGGCACATTGAAGTGTTAAATTAACCAGAAGGAATTATAATTAAAGATACAAATTTTAACTGTATGCATATGGAGGCGAGGGACCTCAAGATAACAGGTTTTAATTTGGGGGGGGGGGAATTGTGCTATAAATGAACGTATTGTGTCCCAAGCTCTTGAGAAATAAGAAACCTAGTCAATAAATTATTCTACTACTACTAGTGGAGCTTTGCAACTATCATTTGTAAAATCTTCATTCTCATGCTCTCAAAAACAGTAATAAAATCCTACATACAATTTCAAGCTTGTGTTTCCATAAAAGAAAACACACTGGGTTCATAATAGAACAGATTCTGTCATTCCACTGCAAAAAACAGAAAAGAGGTACTGTGCTCTCTTTCCAATTGGAAAAAAAGAATCAAATGCATAACTTAAAGATGATGGTAGAGACTTTTAACTTAAATGCCATTTTAACAAGAATGTCCTTCAACAAGGCCATAAGGAAATTTTACATTAGTCATCAATTACTTATTGGAAATACCACAATCTAAACATTTAGGTATTTAACATTGATTTATTTGCAATAGACACATCACAAGAAAACTACACAGCATTAGCTCTTATGAATATGAACACAAAAACCCTCAATCAAATTCTGGTGAGCCAAATTCAGCAATGTATAGAAAGGATTACATTAAATTTAGCTTAGATATACTAAATTTGGTTTATTATCTGATTATAAGCAATATACTATAACAATAGACTTAACAAAATCACAGAATCAAATCATTAGAAGGTGTAAAATCATGACAAAATCTAGCCCTTTGTCATGATAAAAAGTCAACAACCTAGGAGTAGAAAGTAACTTCTTCAACATGATAAAAGGGCTTCTATAGAAATAAAAAAAAGAAAACACAAATTACATTATGCTTAATGGTGAAAGTCTAGAAGTTTTCTCCTGAAGATCAGGAAAAAGGCAAGGATTCTTACTCTCACCACTTGTATTAAATACTGTACTAAAAGTTTTAACCATGGTAGCTAAGCAAAAAAACAAGTCTAAGATATTCAGATTGGAAAGAAACAAGTTTAACTATTCATAGATGATGTAGCCCTGTACACCGAAATTCCTATAGAATTATTTTCAGAATGAGAAGTAAAAATGAGTTGAGCAAGGTTGCAGGATACAAGATCAAATACAAAAATCAACTGTGTTCCACACATTTGCCTGAAAAATCCAAGAATGAAGGAAATAATTCTATTTACATAGCATCAAAGATAAAAAATAGTTAAGAATCAACTTAAGAAAACAAGTGTAAAACCTATACTCTTAAAAACTAAAAAAACATTATTGAAAGAAACTAAAAATCTGAAAGGATGGAAAAATATTCCATGGGTATGAAGACTTACTGATATACCCCAAACTGATCTACAGATTTAAAGCAATCCCTACCAGAATCCCAGCTAACTTCTTTGTAGACATGAACAAGATGGTTCTAAAATTTATACAGAATTTCAAAGAACAGAGAACAGTCAAAACAGTGTTGAACAACAAAGCAGGAGAATTCATACTTCCTGACTTCAAATTTTACTAAAAGCAATGATAACAAAGACAATCTGGTGCTAGCATAGGAAGAAACATACAGATCAATCGGATAGAAATGAGAGTTTAGGAAAAAAAAATTGTTTATCATTTGACACAAGGTGTCAAAATAGTTCAATGCAGAAAGAACAATATGTTCAATGGTGTAGAATACATAGAGACCAAACAAAGGTCAGATAAAACCAAACCAAGAACTAACCCTTAGAAAGCTCACTATAGAACTGAGGCTACCTGAGGGGAAGGGGAGGTAGATGCACAAGAGCAAAATGGGGAGGAGCATAATGGACTATTGTGGTGGTGTTTTGATGGCTGGTGTGCTGTGGTTAACACCTGAGTGTGGAGATCCTATACTTCTAATATACATATGAAGTACGCATGTACAATGTAAACCAAAATTACTGCAATTTAAAAAAAGAATAGTCTTTTCAACAAAAGGGGTTGGAACGACTGGCCATCTACATACAAAAGATGTATGGTGGACCCTAAGCCCATACAACTTATAAAAATTAACGCAAAATGGATCTAAGCCTAAAAAGTAAGAAAGAATGCTTAAAAGTTTTAAGAGAAAATATAGGGTAAATTTTCATGACCTCAGATTTCATGACCTCAGGTTTCTAGTTATGATAACACAATCCCAAGCAACAAAAGAAATTGGATTTCGTCAAAATTTAAAACTTTTGAGCAAAAAAAACCAATATTAAGTAAAAAGATAATCCACTGAATAGGAAGGAATGCTTGTCAATATTACATGTGATCGAATTCTCGTTTCCAAATTACATTAAGAACTCCTAAAACATATCATAAAAATCCAGTACAAAAATGGGCAAACGATGTGAAAGAAACATTTCTCCAAAGAATATACACATACGGCCAATAAGAACATGAAAAGATGTCCAACTCCATTCTTAACCAAGGCAATGCAAGTCAAATTACAGTGAGATACCACTTGGCACACACTGGGAGAGTCAAAATCAAAGAAACAAAAAATAGCAAGCCTTGATAAGCAATTACAGAAATTGAAACCCTCATAATTTACTAGTGGGGACATAAAATGGTGCCATTGCTATAGGAAAGCTTGGGGGTTCTTCAAAAGGTTAAACATAGAATTAACATATCACCCAGCAATTCTAATTCTAGGTATATACCCCAGAGAATTGAAAGGAGGTGTTCAAACAAAAACTTGTACACACATGTTCATAGTAGCATTATCTGTAATAACTGAAAGGCAGAAATAACCCAAATGTCTATCAATGGATGGATGAACAACACGTGGTGTGTGTCCATATGATGGAATATCATTCACCCTTATAAGGAAATGAAGTAGTCTCTTAGTTCTTACAATGACTGCCTATTTATTAATATTTTGGACATAGATGCTTATAAAAATATAAAATAGAAAGTTCCATGGAGATTCCAGCATTCCATTTTTAGTTGCTTTTGCTGACATGAGTGTCCAAAATAACATGACACAAAGAATAAAAGTTAAAATATTTGGAGAAAACTGGAGCTCCATTTAATGAAAAAGAATTTTGTAAACTATAACCATAATCCAGTTATTATCATTTGCCTGTAAATAACTTGAGTGGAATGGACTAAATTAATTTTTAAAGAATAATTCAGCTCTAAAGTCCTAATTCTAATGTTTTCCAAAATATACTGCCATCTATAAAAAAGACAGGCAAGAATTGACTCTAAAAATTATACAGAGTGAAAGGTCTGTCAGTGAAACATTACATATACCTCATGCCAATTTCTCTAGGTAAGGAAAATACAAACTAACATGAAATGAGCTTTTAAATAGCAATCCACTATTTAAACCAATATGATTTCTACATGCTACTCAGCAAAAACATTTCTTTAAAGTCATTCCTTCCTCAGTGGAAAAAAAAAATATTTTTCCTGAATATTTCAGAGCTCACTATGTTGAAAAACAATGAGAACGAATTGCTAGATGTCCCATATATATATAATCACATAAATATGTACTCACAAATTTAACTCATTATATTGTATAGATTCTGATGTATTTTTTTTACATTTTAACTACATCTGTCATTTATAAAGTATCCTCTTAAATATGCCATACACATAAACACATTCATACCTAGCTGAAAAAATAGAAAATTTTGTTCACTCAAATTATGTATACTTTAATCCCAGACAATGGTATTATTTTTAACTATAACATGTATGTACTTCAGGCATCTATAGTTAGAAAACTGTGACTCCTGGCTTTCAAGTGCTTATGTACAAGATAGATGGGAAACTGACTTACTGTGGTGATCACTTCACACTGTACACAAATCTCAAATCTTTACCATGTACACTTCCACTTTTTTAAAGCATATGAACATGCCTTTGTGGAGAGTAAGACATAATCCATAGCAAGAGGGGCTTCCACAGCTCTCTGTACTTGGCTGACCCATCACATGGGTTGGCTCATCTCAAAATTGTGGATTCTGAGGGACAGAACATCCTGGAATCCCCAGAACAGAGTATAATGCCTGACACACAGGAGGGACATAGCAGAGGATTTTCTTTCCAGACAGAAAAGCTTTTAGATCTATTGTTGTATTGATTTGACTACATTTTTAAAGCTATGTATTTTCAGCATGACTCCTCATGTAAGAATATATTCCACAATTATTCTCCTCACTGAATGCAGCATTATTTCCTTTTACTTGTTTTCTACTTTTTTTTCGTATTTCATGGGAAAATTCAGTTCTAAAATAGGTTTCTGAGACTGAATCAATACAGCCTGCATTTCATAGACTGATCATCTACCCTACCAGTCTGGAAAGTTCACATTTTTTCAAATCTCCAGGTAGAACAAAGACCAGCTCATTTCCTTTTTTTCAGATCCATATCTTTCTCAAAATGTGATTGAAAACCCCACATGGGATTTGATATTAGAAATGTCAAGGGTTTATGACAATAAAGCTATATTCAGTTAAACCTCAATTATCTAGAAATCCTCAAGGAATAAGCCTCCAAGATGGCTGAATTTTTATTACCGTGAACACTTTCAGTAGCTTATTTTTATTGCAATTTTAAAAAGAAATGTTTATAAATTACATATTTCCAATTCCTTACAAAGAATGTACTGAAAGCAACAAAAATATCTTCCCACTAACTTGGGGTAACCATTTGGAACACTGATTATAGTGAGAAGCACCTCTGACAAGTCCCATATTTGACTCCAGAACTGCACTGGCTGTGTTGGGTTGTCTTCAACATGATACTGTGATACCATCAAGGACATTCCATTCCACACATAAAAACACACTATGTGTATCATTTATACTTGCACAGATCCTTGGATGGAGGGGCACTTACTACACTAGCTCATGAACCAACTTCCAGCGTTCTGGAGCTCTCCAGGAAGATGGACAGTGGTTTCCCCACCCAGAACTTTCACATACTTTGCAAGAAGTTCCTCTCAGTTATGTTAATTTGTTGACAACTGCTCACAAGCAGTTTATGAGGAATCCTTCCCCCTGAGTGATAGCTCAGGGAGCGTCCATCTAAGTGGGTGATACTGAAAGGTACCAAGATTCAATTGCTCTAAAAGTTTTTCATAAAGTAGACTGAAAGAGTTGATCATTTTAACTAAACTTTTAGCTGCATCCTCAATTATATTTACCTTACTTTGTCCCCATTGTCCCTTTCATTGGCATTCAGCAGTGCTCAGAAAATGAACAGCTGACCAAGTAGACCACACCTAGCTATAGGATTAAAAGGCTCCCCATTTCGCCAACATATGAAATAAAACATGCGAGAAATATCGCAAATTCACAAATATTTGCAAAATACTACAAAATTCACACACACACACAAAAAAAAAAAAACACCAAATAGGCACATTGCCTAATAGGCAAGATATATTCTAAATATCTCATTTATGTATCATACACATGACATGATCATCCAAGATTCAATGATTTACCTTGATCTCTGCAGAGAAAACTATTTTAAAGGCAGAAACAATAGCCCAGGATTCCTTCAAGCTTTTTCAAATCAATATTTGTAAATCATGCTTCTGTTTCCTGGGTAACTAAGTAGGCTATACCTAAGGCAAGAAAATGCTACTAGTGTCACATTCCTTTTATCCCTGGCTCACACATGTGGCCGCTGCTTATTAGAAAAAAAAAAAATTAACATCCATATCACTGAAAATCACAAGGAAATAAGAAATAAGCTGGAATGCCACTTTATCAGTCTGCTACTCCTCCTGGGATTTGACAGAAGAATAAACAGAATAAAAACCTTCCCAGTGATCTCCAGAAAGCTGGAAAGCTATTCAGGACCTAGTGCAGCAAGTGCCCAATACGGTTTGTAGCATTTGTTTAATTCACTATGTGAAAGGCGAGAAAAAAAAGAGTTAAAAAGCTAGATTTATTCAAAACACCAGGTCAGACATTTCTGGGTTCAACTTCCAAATCTCTTCCCTTGGGAAAGTTATGTCATTTCTCTGAACCACAGTTTCTGACTCTTAAAAAAGGAGCAATTCCTAAACTCACATTGTGGTTATTGGAATTCAACTACAAGGTGAATGTAAATACCAAGTTCAGGACCAATTTCATCTCTAATGAGTCTCCAAGAGCTACGCAAAGACGGCAAAACTGGTTGCTTCTCAAGGGCTTTCTGACCAGTGTCAATAGTGTTTTGTTTCCTTAGCTCTCATCTTCGATGGTTCGCATAGAGACAAGGCATTTTCACAAAGTGCCATGGAGTATCACTTATACAAACATTTGCAAATGAACTTGCAACTGACATGTGATTGGTAGGTATTGTTCATCTTTGCTGGATCCACAGTCTCTAATCTTGCTCTGATTATGTTTTTTTTTGTTTTGTTTTGTTTTTTTACAACCAAATACAGGAGGAAAGACAAGGCACCAATAATGACACAGGTGAGGTGTACATACCACTGCAGGGTTAGTTTAAATAGTTTCAAATTTCTAAAAACCACTACTAAATCACAGTAACTTGTAAGGTGTCACAATTCTAGCTCTAAGATCCAACACTACATCTGCTACTGAGATTAACACTTTAGAAACATTTGTTAAGTTTTAAGTATTTTCCCAAATATTTAAGCACACAGTATACTTTGAAACTTTCACGGGACACAGTGATACTCTATTACCATGATTTAGATACTGCAGCTCTGAACTTTCCTCTGTACTATTCACCTCCTCATAGAACCCCCAAAATCCTGATCCTAGGGAAGTAGCCATTTTGGCTCTAATACTAAAACAATTTAGATTTACAGTTTATCATATCCAGCTAAAGCTGGATTTACCATGCAGAATCTTGAAATTACACATTGACAAGAAGTTACTGTGCTGTTTTAATCAAGTGCTAAAAATGGTACAAGCAATGCTAACCACCAGTATTGCTTACCTTTTGGCAAAAATTTGATCCTATAAACCGCTAGTCTAATCAAATGGCTATTATTAATATTTATGCTATTGTTGGTATTACTGCCACCATCACCAAATCTAGAAGCAAAAAAGACCTGTGTTAATTATAGAAGTAGAGCCTTGAGAGCTAAATTCCTGTCTAGGTGTCAAGTCCTCTTGCATCCAACCTCTACAACCTGGTGCAAGTCATTTTAGCTCTAACTATACAAGACAAAATATTTGATTTCTAAAGCTCCTTCAAGCTTCCCTGGTTCTTTAGGTATAATGGCCGAGAGAGCTGTATTCTGAATAATGAATGGCTATATCAAACCTCATACATGGGTTTTGCCACAAGGCAGGAATGAATACTTCTTAGATATTTAGTCAATACCAAAGGAAAGAGCCATTAAATAAATCAGATCTTGGTATCCTTTGTTTTCTAATTTTTATGCAAGTAATCTGCACATAGGCTTAGTGTTTTTTGGGAAATATTTTGCTAGGCAGTTTACATAGCATTGCACTATTATTAAGCAGCGATGTTCAAAATGTAAGCACACATTTAAGCAAACAAGTAAACAAGTTCTCATAGAACACTTAATTTTTCAAATCCTTAAAGTGGTGATACGTTTTATTCCATTGGCTGTTTTATAATACAAACAAGAAAAGTTTCATTTATATGTGTTTACTTTCTGAAGGTTAGGAAAGGCTATTTTTTAGAACTCACTTTTTGCTATTCAGCTTATATTTCTAATTATCATTCTATAAATCATTTTAGAACAACCCTTTTGCCCTACATCAACCTCAAGAGCACATAAGGTCTTTACATCTTTTACCTTGTTCATAAGCATGAGCAAGTAGCCTCAGATCAAGAGAGTAAGACTATTTTAGATCATCAGATCAAACTGTTGGTCTTATTCTCATCTTCTGCAACTCTGAGAGCCATTCCTTTAACCCGCCACATGTGCATATCCGTATCGCAAATATCAAATAATGCATTCAGTAAATCATAGAAGACAAAGAAGATACAAAGGTTTCTAGGATACAAAGATACAGGGTACTAGGGAAGCACTTCCAGTGCACATCTATATCATCACTCTTCCCTTTTTGTAAAATTCATTGTATGTAATTCAGTCCTTTCACCAACTAGTCACTGTGGGTATATGGGTAGAGACTGTGTCTGTTCCCTTACATATGTACTGAGCAAAGGAGGAAATGGTGTCTTTAATGGAAGGGAAATCTGGCAAACACTACCAGGACCAAATGATCAAAATTACCATCATTACTGACTCAGGATCATCCTATACAATGTCAGGTCTGTACTCTTAAAAAAAAAAGTGTCAAGACCACAAAGGGAGGGAATGACTGAGGAAATGTTTCCATTAGAGCAGTGCAAAGAAACATGCCCTTGGATGGATTTCTGACCAGGAGAGAAAAGAATACAGCAATGGGACAGTGGGTGAAACCTTGTTGAGGTCTGTGGATTGGAAGGCTGCATTAGTCAACATGGACTTCCTGACTTGGAAGTCACAGCACTGTGGTTCTTTAACGGACAAAGAGACACTAAAATATTTAGGGATGATGGGGCCTCCTCTCTAAAGTTTTCCGTCAATGTTTCATTAAAAGACCAATAACAGAGTGGAATGAACAGTGTATAATGGGGCAAACAGTGAAATGCTAACCATCGTACTGCTCAAGCAACTTTCTATAAACTTAAAATTATCTTTAAGTAACTTTTAATTTAAAATTTCTAAACATTTTATTGAGAAACAATTTATAGGATGCTGGATAATTTTATACCAGGTGTTGAAAAAGTTTTCAGGTAAAACTGTTTTAGGAATACTAGACAGAAGTCTCCTTACAGCTGATCATTGGAGGCGTTCTTCATGGAATTAAGTTAAAACAATGACTTAATCTAAAAATTTTGTTTGCTCAGAGATGTTAAGTCTAGATGACAAGAAAGATCCCCATTAGTGCAGCATGAAAAATGCCCATTCGGAGATACCCCAGAGCTTGTTAAAAGTGACATCACTGGAACCTATTAAAAACAGGACCAGAGAAAACCACAGCTGAAAAAGTCATTTACTGTTCTTTTTAAACTGGTTTTGATCCTTGGACTGGGCTTCCAAGAAGCTAACAAAAATGAGAACATCTCATTAAAAAGGACTAATAAAGAGAACTTTTACCTGCTTTAACTTTGTGGTATCTCCTTCTTCCTCTATTAGAAGCTCCCAAGCTAGGCTCCGCTTTGGGACATGTTTTGGTTTCTAACTTGAACCTGTGTAGGCTGAACTGCGGTTCTCTGTGATTGCCAAATAAATGCATTGTGGCTTAGCACTAACCCTGCTGCTCTCTTATTCAAGGATAACAATCTACAATCGCAGAGCAACGTGGAAGCAGGCTACGCTGGCTACTGGCAGTCACTAACAGGCAATGTTCTAATTTCCTAAGTGGCTGAACAGTGGAAAGAGAATTTTGAAGAACAAAGACCACATCTTCACCTACAAGTACTAAGTTGCACTATCATGTACTATTTGTAGTTGATATTATTCACCTTTTTGAGGGAAAAATATAAACAAAATTAAATGTTCCACCTTCCTTGAAATGACCCAAAATGAAAAAGACAACTTCAAAAACACTATGAATATGTATTGATGAGCCATAATTTAATTATGTCGAATTTCAAAAGACTGCATCTACAATGATATTACCAAGTACAGTATGATTACACAAATAACTCATCATCACAACAGGAGACCTGTATTTTTTACCATAGTATCACAGTTTATATCATGACTTAGAGATAACTGATACAAGTTTTGCTACAAGTAGAGAGTTAGTGATGACACTCATAGATTCTACCAAGTGGATTTAATTCTAGAAAGGTGAGAACTATTTGTCCCAGTGGACTAATTACCTTTCCAAAACTGAGTTATAATATTCACATTATTCTGTTATTAAAACAGACATGTAAATGCACACCACACAAAAACAGGAGAATGAGACAGAGAAGTGTATACAGATAAAAATTTCCCAGGTGGGGTGATACAGGGTTTGTGAGTCATTACTGTCAAACGTATTTTTAGTACATTATTTCAGTGATTTATACATTTTGTTTCTAGACACTTTTGAGTACTGCATCATTACTCCTCTGTGGACAGGTAGGGATATTCAGTGAATGATTAAACTCATGCTCTGTGTTACCCAACATTTATTCAACCACAACTTTACAGCCTGACATTTCTGCACATTCACGTAAATTGAGATTCATAAAGATGAATAAGATATAAAATTTCTCGCCTTGGTGTCCTCAGAATCATTAAATATTAAATGTTATTCAATATCATATTATTTCTGTGAATCTATATACCTGAAGTTCTGAATAACAAGGATACCACCTTCTTAGTCAAGGCACATGTGGTTATTATTGTATTTGTCTCCAGTTGCTATTTCTCTCAGCTTCCTTCTCTGTCTGTTCATGAAACCCCTATTTTACGGTCTCACAAACTGAAAATATAACTAAATCTCTGATATAATCAAGAGTGAATAATGCACTATGAAGAAAACATTTTCCTAGTTTAATATATAAGTTCATCAATAAACAGTGTTTCTAATTAAATCTATCAACCTAAGAAACAACAGACTGGCAATATAAAATAGAATAGTCATAGGAAACCAATAGACACTGGTGACTGTGGGATAAAATGCACAGTGGATGGGCGTTCATATTTTAAACTTGATAGTAAATGTTACTAAAGTCGGTTGGGTCCCCCTTTATGGCCTACACAGGTTCTACAGTAACAATGTGTACTTTTCCTCTATATCTGCTTACCGACTTGTATTAATGTAATTTCTGAAATTATTTGTTGAATATCTGTTTTTTTCTTTTAGACTATAAACTGCATAGTCCACAATGGACTGGGTCACTATTATACTCAGAACTTCAGCAGGGCCAAGTACAGAGTAAGTAGACAGTTGTTTCAGTGCTGGCGAAAGAGAGCTGTTCTTTTACTATATAAAAGCAAGGGGTTTTTTGGATGACTGTACATAATATATCTCTTAAGAATGGAGGCACAAATATCTAATTCTGAAGATCTATAAGAAAGGTTAGGAGATAAAATAGAGGAAATAGTCATGGAGCAATTTCAGAATTCTTACAATACTAATGTTTTCTAGAAATACAACTACAGGCATTTTGTGTTTCCAAAATAGAACTGAGTATTATCCCTAATTATCTCTAACTTTATCATAGACTTTTTGTTTCAATTTTTAGAATATTTATCTGATTAATGAAGGGAAATGGGAAGCAAAGATAAGAAGAATAAAACCACATCATTCTCATATTTGAAATTAGTCTAGTTAGAAGTATCATACAATACACAGTACAATAACTTGACACTATCGGAGTTTTACCAAAAAGTTCACAAAGCAAAAAAATTGCTGAGAAGCAAAGAAAGAGGATGACAGGGAAGAAAGGGAAAGGATCTTTGGCAAAAGATCAAATTCACAAATTCACATAGCATGGAATGTATGGGTGTTTTCTGGCTTCTCTCACCAGCGTGCAAGTGGAGAGATGGTATTATTTGGTTTCTGACCTGACATGTTCACAGAAACAGAGCTTTTGAAGGAAGACCTTATCCATGAAAGCATGAAGTGCTCATTCAAGTAATTCAATGTTTGAGCACTGGAGGAAAAAAAAAAAGGAGAAACACACATACGCACTGTGCCTCATTATCTCAAAAGGAGAAGAGTAATAGGGCTTGTAAAGTGAGAGGAAAGAAAATGCCTTCCATGCCATGGAAAGAGTATCCAGAGGGAGGAAAGACAGACTGAAGTCCAGATGCTGATGCTTTCAGCATCACCTCTTGTTGTAATAAAATGAAGGTAATGAGATAGCAATTTCACGTCAGCTTAAAAAAATGGCGTAATTGAATTTCACACACTTGACTGAGCCCTAGTCTATGTAGCTTGTACACCACAACAATAGGGAATTCAAGGCTATTTATAAAGCCCTGTCCCTGTCCTCAAGGCACTCACAGTCAATTATGCTTCATAATCACATTTGGTACTTACCAGCCAGTAAAGGTCGCATCTATGCTTTACCTGCAGACAGGAAATGCTTGCAGAGTCTTAAACAGGTATCTGTCTAAACTGATATTTGAGATTGGTTTGATAATAAAGTATTTCAACAGCTGCCTGTACCAATTTTTTAAAAACTGGACGTCTAAAATTTTGAAATTAAAATTCAAATGTTTAACATTGAATTTCCATTATATTATCTAAAGATATAAATTGTTATTTCAAATATTGGTGAAATAATGATGAATATACTTTATTGTAAGGGGAAATTAATGGCTTTTAGCACAACAAAGTTGAGACTAATTTAGGGTACTTTATAATTGAATTACACTTTCTTTTATTCAACACTACATTTCAAGACATAATTTTTTTCTTAGTTTTCAGATATTCAAAATTTTCCAAAATGTTCCTCTTATTTACGGGTTTTAATGATGTTTTCTGAAGAAAAAAAAATCAATGTACACTTATAGGAATTCTACCCTTTAAATTGGGTTATCAACACCATAAATTAAATTACATTCAACAAAATATAACAGCTTAGAAAATAGAAGACCACATTATGCTAAACAGAAGACTATTAGGCATCTCCTCCAAAAGAGTATTGTTGAGTATTTTTCTCTATCTGTAAAGGCAGGAAAATATTTAGCAACTCAAATCTATACTGACAATATAACACACACTAGACAAGTCAATAATGATGTCCTCATTCTTCTGTATTATGATTGGGAAGTCTTAGCAAAGGATTTAGTTCAGATTCAAAACAATCCAATGGAAAAATGGATGAAGATACCTCTATGAGAAATACGTCTACTCCGCCTTCAATTTTTTAGGACGAAATATCCAGGGTAGAGTTCCTGTGCCATCATTTTTCTCCAAACTTTCCAATCAAAATTTATAATCACAATATAACAGAGTTAAAATAGAGAAATAAGTTGAATTTCAAGATAAAAGCACTACAGGAATAAGCACAAAATGGCTCTCATGTTCACAGCAGCAATGTTTACAATAGCAAAACTATGGATACAACTTAAGCCTCAAAACAGACTAATGGAGCAAGAAGATATATACAATGGAATACTACTTGGCAATCAAAAAGATAAACTCATGACATTTGTGGCAACATGGATGGAGCTGGGAGGGTTTATACTAAGTGAAATAAGTCAGAGGAAAAAAGACAAATACTGATGATGGTTGTACAAATCAGCAAATGAAAAAAAATACTGAATGGTTCATTTAATGAGTGAATTTTACGCTATATAAATTATACCTCTACAAAAGTGCTTGTGATATAAATTCTATGTGAAAATATAGAGAAACCAGACAATGTGTCAGATAAAGCCAAAACACAAAAACTAACCCTTAAAAGCTGGTTACAGTGGTCAACAAATGTTTACAAAAGCCATATTACTGAAATAAAATTAGTCATTTCCTATCAATTTGTATGTGCTCAACACAACTATGACAGTCAAATTCTAATTTTGGCTCTAGGGTTTTTTTTTGTAATCTGCAATAAATTGATGTTTACATCATGAAATGCATGCCAATCACTGGTCAACAAATTTTTACAAAAGTCATATTACTGTAATAAAATTAGTAATTTCCTATCAATTTGTATGTGCTCAACACAATTATGACAGTCAAATTCTAATTTTGGCTCTAGTTTTTTTGTAATCTGCACTAAATGGATGTTTACATCATGAAATGCATGCCAACAGTAATAGGCCTATGGTTAATACCTGTAAAAAATCAAGTCATAGACTACTTCTTAGCTTGTCTCCTGTACAGCTGTTCAGGAGCATCTCTGGGGAGTGTCCAGCAGTAGTCAGCCAGCATTGTAGTGGACCATTTTCCCTGTTACCTTTGTTCCACTGATGCGGGATCTTGATGAAAACGTTCGCCTTGTTCATCACTAACCATACCACAGTTTTCAGGGAAGAAATCCAGATGGGAATGAAGGAAGTGACTCTTTAGAGACATATTGCAGCCAAATTTCTGATACTGCATCAGCTTGTCTTCTACTAGTTCCTTGTAGTTTTTTGCCCTAACATTCCCAAGAAAGTTTGTAGACAGTAAGCGAAGCATTCCATGCTTGTTTCACATCACCCTGCAGCAAGTTGTTGAACCGATCATCTCAATGCAGACGGAATATTTGGGTAGACTATTCTCGACTTCTTTTGCTTTGTTATTCCACCACAAAGAGGAGGAATGAAGCAGAAGGAAAGGTCTTTTATGTGGTTGCTTGGTTCTCTCCACACCATGGGAACTGCAAATGGCATTGATGGTCTTTTGCCATTTACCCACTGTGAAAGCTGTGTTGTACATGTAGCACAGCACAGATGCGGGACCCAAGGCTTGTCTTGGTCACCAACCTTGCATCCAAAGTCAAGATGATAGGCCTTCTTCACTTGAGAAGCGATACTTTTCTTCTGCTTGGCAAATGTCACTTCCCCACAATTAGAGCAGAAATTGTCCACGCTATTAACGCACTTTCGAGGCATGACTGTTCTGTTTTGTGACTAAATGGATAAAATAATAACAATTCTATGGAACAGTAGCTTCATCTGTCTCGCACAAAGTCTGAAATATTTTCAATGCTCAACCTTTCTGACAGGGTTTTATCTAGTGCACGGCTGACATCAGCTTACTTCAGCAGCCGCCTGGCAGTAGTATTGCACTGCATCAGAAAATGATGCCATCAACTCTGGATGATGTGTGCATGATGGTATTATGCAATGCGATGCAATATTACATCATTCTAGGCTGATTTAGGATGTTGTTTCAGTCCTACTGGATAAATTTACACTGTGAAACATATAAAATGAATTATATGAAATATCTTCAAAACGAGAGCTAATAAAAAATTTTCAGGGCTATATGCATGTTCAGCACACCAAGATACTAGACAGAGATTAGGGCCTTTTTAAGTCAGTAATGATCTCACTGTTGACCAGTGTTCTAGAACTGAGATATTAAGAGGAGGGACTATGGATGCTTTGGTAGTAGAACACTATAGTAACAACATCCAAAGGAGGGGATCCTACCCTTCCAAAATAAAACCAACACTACCTCATAAAAGATAAATAAAAAAGAAATGCAGTAATTGTCCTCCAAATCTGTCTGCACTCACTCTTGAGTTATACTATTATAAACAATAAAGCTTCTTTTCTAAATAAAAAAAAAACAAAGATAAAAGGAAATTGAAAGTAAGACTACTGAGTAACATTATGATGAAAACAGTATATGAAGGCTGCTTTATTTATATCATAAACACTTTTGTTGAGGTATAATTTCTGTAACAAAAAATTAACTCATTAAATGTACAATTCAATTATGTTTTTAATTTGCTGATTTGTAAAACATCAATATAATTCATTTTTATAAAACACCCAACATCTAAACCATCCTGGGTTACAATTTAAAAAAAAAAAAAGCAGAAGAGGATAAAGGAATATTAACTAATCCTTGTTAGATCATTTGATGTCCTATTTGTTTAAGTGTGAGGTAGATAAGAAAGTAGGTAGGTAGATAAACATTTTATATACATGTATTTAAAGAATAAAAAGCAACTTAACGGAGCCACATATAAATGGTTTCAGAAACGATAAATATAAGTAACTACTAAGACAAAAATATTTAGTCATGAGCTATGATGTTAACATTTTGTCTTGGTAGCATAATTTAGGTTTATACACTGCACATGGAGTTCTCTAACTTATATTCCATAAAAAGGCTAGCTAAAATATCAATCAGGTTACTTTTCTTTAACACTTTACTTCTTCACTTTTGGCATTATTTATAAAAAGAAAATGTATTTGGATTTTAACACTCCACAGAGATGAGAAAATAGCTCTTTCTAGATTAAAGTATATCCCTGACCCCTTTAATATATGCATATGCTTTCTGCAGTGGCAATAATAACTTACCCATGTCTAGGTGAGTCTTGCTTTCTTTGAATTTTTTTGGATCAACTTTTTCAATACTATTAGGAAATCATATTCACATTAAATTTCTACTGAGTACAACTGCTCTACAACTTTTTAAGGAACTATAAATAATGTTAATTTACATATTATCTTTAAGAAGCTAAGCAGAACTTATTAAAGACAAAATAGCATATTTACATAGAGTAAATAGATTTTTAAATAAATGTGGAAACTTTATCTAAACTAATAATATGGTATGTAACACAGAACTTTCAATAAATTCCAAAATACAGAAATTATATATCAAATTTTCTAGCCAAATATTAATAACTAAATGTGAATACTCTGAAATAACGAATTAAAAATTACAACAAACGACATTATAATAAACATGAAACATCTTTAAAAATCATTCATAAAAGTCTATTTTTAAAGATATAAAATAAAAATATTGCCCTGGTGGCACAAGGGGTTAAGTCTCAGACTATGAAGCTATCGCAGCTACTGCAGCACTAGTTCAATCCCCAGCCAGGCAGCTTCCCACATGGCGCAGCAGACCTCTCCTGTCCCTCCCGCTGCTCCCTTCAGCAGTATTTTTCAGTCAATCTGCCTGTTCTGCTCCCCACTCTGTCTCTGGTAAATCCTCTCATCACCCCCATGTCTCTGGCTTACACCCCAACTCTTGCATGCATAAATAAATAAATCTTGTTAAAAAATAAAATTATCATGAAATTAAGAATTGCTTTAAAATACCAAATGGAAACATTTTAAATATATTACATTTAAATTTACACTATTAAATTTGAACATGGCCACTACTTTGGAGGTAACCATGAGTATCAATCAATGTAGATTTACAAGGAGACTATATGACTGAATCCATCACTATGGAATAGACTTGGTGGGGGGGGGGGGTGCAAGGGGAAAAAAATAATTGTTAAAAAAAGATAACATGCAAACATCAGCTTTCCCAACATTTCAAGGATATGTTTTTTTTTTTTTAAACAAAGCATTTTGGTGCTATATGAACAATCTATAATACAGAAAAACATGGGAAACTTACTAATTTATTACTGAGAGGCTATATCCTAAGATCCAAAACATACTGTCTAATTATAAATCTATTTGATACTTTAAAAATTTTTAGTCTACTCTTGATTATAATTCTTAATTTAAAAAAAAACAACATTTCCTTAACATGTTGAAAATATCAATTTCAAGCCAATGGAGATTTCTTATAAGAACATACTGAATAACCTGACAATGTTAGTCAAGATTTTTAGGAGGGGTCATGAGGGAGGATGAAAGATCTAAACCAAACTATATAAAAATGTCTAAAATACATTAAAACAATATGGGACTAAGAAATGGTAAGTTTCAACTAATGGTGGTAAAATCTTAAATGTTTCAAGAGAAACTTGAAATCTAGATTTTTTAAGTGAAATCTCTCATGTTTCACCACTGACTTAAACATTTGAAAGCATTGTATATTTCCAAAGAAAGCATTTCTGTGGGTTAAACTGGCCACAATGGACCTCAGCCCTAGACACACCCAGCACTTCCTGCCTCACCCCAAGCTCAAGCTGCTTCCTGCATCTGGACAGCCCTTTCCTCTCCCTCCACCCATTCAAAAAGCAACCCACCCATCAGGGTGTGGCTCATGGACCATCCCTCCAGACAGCATTCTCAAAAACTCTAGTAGGAACTACCATTACTCTTCTACTACAGACCATAATTCTTAGCATAGTTTATTTACCATTAGTATCCAAGGAGTTGTCGCTTCCTCTAGATTGCAGAGTAGGAAAGTGTTTAATAATAACGTCTGTTGTCTATAGGCCCTAATCCGTGCCAAGCACTGTGGGAATACTTTGTACACAGCTTCTATAATCCTCCCCAAAAAATGCAAAGTAGATATCCCCATTTCACAGATGACATAAATGAGATTAAATAACTAAACAGCCTAAAAGAAACAATTTTTAACTTTTCTCCAGACTCCAACCATATTACAGTTGGTCTGAATTCAACTGACTTGACTTGGAATTTTCCTGGAAAAGGAGGTCAGTGGGGTGAGAGCAATAGCTAAAATAAGAAGGAGCAATCAGAGTGTAAGGATTCAGGGTTTTGTCATCTAGAAATAGAATGTGAGTACTATGTGATGCATAAAAGGCTGAAGAAGCATTCTAAGTATGTACTTGAAATTGACTTCTATAACATAGTTTGGATCCAAAATTACTTTGCCTTAGCAAATTTTATTGAGTCACTTAAACTCTGTATTCCATTGAGAAAAAAAGAACAGACAGAAACGGTACAATAGCCTAAAAGTTTAAATTGTAGACATCTTTTGAATTATCCTTAATATTCACTTCATTTTAAGGTTAGTATAAAGTCTTCATAATAGCTAATTTGTAACTTTATTTAGAACTCAAAATGTCATCTTTGAGCTATCTATACTACTTAACCTTAAAAGAATTGAAAATAATCCCAAAATAATTTGTTGACAATTTCTATAGCTGTAAGCACTTTGTTTAGGAGGTTTTAAGCACTGTGAATGTGAAAAGAGGAGACAATCGAATAACAAAGCTCTTTTATAAGATGATCTGTAATGTCCAATGCATCATTCACCCTAAAGAACACAATTTTGTTGAAGTGTCTTTAAAAATACAAGATCTCGAACAGGGAAACATCTGTGCCAGTGAAATGGAAATGGTCTTTTTAAAGTGTTATTAGTTACTAAAGTGGAAATGAAGTCTTTTAAAGTGGCATTAGAGAGAAAATCACCAAGATGGCATGCTTCTCCTTTTTGAGTCTTTGAAATACAAGCTTTTTAGGATCCTTTTTATTAAAAAAAAAGTGGCAATAATATTAAAGGAAGTTAAGCATTTTTCTGGCCATTTATGAACTTGTTAAATACCTGCTTAGAGTCAGAAAGCTATAAATATCAATCAGACTTTGGTTCAAACTTTAACTTGTTCATATTTAACATGTATCCTATATGTCAAAAAATACCTGACTTTCCTTTCAGATGAAAAAGACACCTCATTACCATAGAGCAGCAGTCAGTGGATTACAGGTCAAACAGAGCAAGAACCTGTTTTTATAAGATCTGCTCTCCAAGAATAGTTTTCCACATTTTTGAAGGATCATAAAATATATTTTTAAAGGGTTGTAATAGACAGCTATAGATAAAAAGATGTTTGAAAATATATATACACGTACATATATTTTCACACACACACACCTCCAAAGAACTTATGTGGTCAGTAAACTGAAATACTTACTATTTGGCCTTTCATGCAAAAGTTTACCAACTCCCCACTCCCATCACAGGGTATAAAGAATTCTTTGTAATTGTGGCCTTAAGCGTAGGCCACTGACATCATACACCTCACACTAGACACTAAGCTGCGAAAGGGACTGAGCCAGGAGAATTAAGAGGTAAAGCATTAATGAACAGTGGGTGATTTTTAAAAATATACTTTACTTTTACCATAGAAGACAGACTACTTGAGTTGCATGTATGACAGCTTCAAATTGACAATGGACTTAAGGAAACTGTTCATTTACAACACTTGAAAATAATGAGGACTTAGATGGGGTGCTCTCACAGGTGGGAGGGGATGAAAGGAGCAGGACTTGCAATTTCATGCACATTTATCCCTTTCTCCATCCTCGCCCTCTCCTTTCCTCTAGGTACACTTACATTCAAGCCCAGATAAGACTTTTGAGTGACTCCTCAAAACCCTCCAAATTAACAGTTGGTTACTCCCTTCAAGGTTGGTCATCAACAGAAACCAACTCTGCTGGATGCTGATCTGGGACTTGAAGTATTTAATATAGTGACATTCATAGAAACAGAGAGTAAATGGTAGTTGAGAGGGGGCTTGAGGGAGAGGAAATGGAGAGTAGTTTAACAAATACAGTGTTTCAGTTTTGTAAGATTAAAAACATTCTGTATATAGCACAACACTGTGAATATACTTAACACTACAGAACTGTAAACTTAAAAATGATTAAGATAGTAAATTTTATGTTGTTTATATAACAACTCATAATACTGAAAAACAATTTTTCTAATTTAATGAAGACTTCAAAACATTGTTAAAAGAATTTAATACACAACTTTTTGAATAAGTCAAATCTAAGAGAACAAATGTTAGAACACAAAATAATTTAACTTAAAACAAATCAATAAAGTGAGTTTAATAGAGGAACAATGAAATACCATATTCCTCAAGGAGAAAATACTCAGTCAAAATCTATAGAACACTTACAAGAAAATATACTTAAATATAAAGAAAATCATGACAAAAATGACTCGCTTTACAAATTACAATCTCATAATATAAACTAAAATTAAAAGGCAAATACAAAGTTAAATATCTAAAAATAATTAATATACAAACATTTTAAAACACATTTTTAGGAATCTCTGACTCAAAGAAAGCAATAACAAAATTATAAGCCATCCAGAGACAAGAAATAGGACAAATCTTCCACAAAAAGTAGGATATAAGTAAATTCAGACACATATGTCTAATTCAATGGCTTCAAAGTTGAGAATTTTTAAAACGAATTAAGCAAAAAAGTAAACAGAAGACAGAAAACTTTAAAAATTTAAGGTAGAAGTCATGAAAGTGAAAATTAAAAAAGTAGAAAATATAAAAATCCAAAAGTCTTCAAACTTTTTTATAAAAGAATAATAGCAAAGCGACTTTTGGAACACTGAAGGAAAAAATAGACAATAAAAAAGAAGTAATATCTGTATTACAGCAGAAATGTAATTATGCATGTATGCTGTCCTGAGGCAACAAAACTAAGTCTATAAAGGAAATGAGTAATCTCCTAACTAAAAGTTGATCCAAAAAGAAAATTAAAGCTTTTATGGGAAAATACATAAACAAACTGGACAAAAAAAAGAGAGAGAGAGAGAGAAAGAGAGAAATCTACCACTGGAAAAAAGTAATAAAACCATGATCCAATGGTTCATACCAGAGTCATAACATCTAAGGAAGTAAATGTTCCTATTCATTTCATGGAAAGACATAAATATTTTCATTTTCCAATTCATCTATAAAACCACCATATAAAATCTGACTCAGCAACAACAAAATTTTACAAACAAATTCCACTTGTGAATACAGAGGTATATAATCTAAATAGCATTCCAAACTACCAAACACAATCAAGCAAAGTTACACAAAAATAATAAATTATGAAAAAGCAAGGTCTGTTCCCTAATACAAGGATAGCTCAATACTAACAAATCCTCAAATACCTCAAATACAATGCTTTGTAACAACCTACCAAAGGAGAAATAAAGATGATTCAACAGTAGATGATTAAAAAAATACCCATGATAAAATTTTATGGGTTTTCAAAAAAAAAAAAAGATCTAAGCACATTTAAGCAAAATAGGCACAGAAAAAAAAAATTTATGTAGTGAATACCCTACAAAATCACGCTTTTGAAAACAAGGAACTGAAGTCCAAAGCAACCAGATAAAACTAGGTTTCAGCAGCTAATAAGCCTCTTTACAGAGAAACAATTCATTCCCTTTGGACATGATAATGGAAAATGGGAGAAAAATCACAAGAGAAGGAATAAACAACAGAAAAATGGTTTCCAGGACTCTAGAAGAGGGGGAAATGGAGTTCAATGGGAATAGGGTTTGCTTTATAAAAGGAAAAACTTTCAGACATTACACAGATCTAACTATATATACTTTTGTGTTTTTTAACTGAAATTTAATTTCAAAAAAATTTTTAGGCAGAGAGAAAAAAACACTAAAATTTTAAAAAATGCGTAAAAGCCTAATGTAGACTGACAAACTAATGTGTTATCCCAGGAAGTCACAGCTGCAAGGACACGCCATAGTCACCCAGCTTTTATTTTGTATAGCTTACTCCAGGTGCTGAGACAAAAGACTGAAAAACATACAGGAGATCTATGAGAGTACCTCTTCCCTTGAAAGTGCTGGCATTCAAGTAGGGCTCAGTTATTACCATGGGGGAGGGGGATCAAGAATAAAATCTGGCTTCATCCCAGAATACAATATCAAATGAAGCAAAAAGTCATCTGCTACAGGGACAGGGAGAGAAAATACTTCTGCTTCCTCTAAGTTAAAGATGGGATGGCTCTAGAAAAGGAGAAGACACCTGTCATTGGGAAAGACACCCACTCCCCTAGGTCAAAGAATAGCAGTTGTTGAGTGACAAGCAGAAATCACACACTTCTCACTAGGGAAAATCCTCTGGCCCTGGGGTACTATAGGAACTAACTCAGGTCCAGAATTCTGCAGTGATACAAAAAAGTGATCAGTCATACTGATGGGAGGATAGGGAACTCACTTGCATGAAAGCCTTTCACTGACACAAGTAGGGATAGGGACTCTGAAAGAGTCCCCACTTGAAGAGTAGGCACACCAGGCCTTCCTAAGACTGCAGCTGGTGTAAAAGAAATGAGACCCCACCCATTCACAAATCTATTGAGACAACTACGAGGACAGAGGCAAAAACACAGAGAAAAGCTCCAGTTCAGGGCTGCCTGAAAGCTGAAAGCAGAATAGAAATAATGAGAATAAAAATTCTGTCTCACACTCAGTCTCACAGAACTATCAATGTAAAAGCAATGAACTCCTTGAAAAACTTAAGTCTCTGGGATTGTGACAGTCCAATAGCAACAACAAAGCAAAAACTCAAAAAACCTACTGATTAAATTGATTCATCTTCCCCTCCAAAGACACTAACACTCTGCAGTATAATAGCCATATACATTTCTTTTTCAGCATAATAATTATTTACCTCAGTCACTACTGCTCTTTTAAACATAATGGCAGCCAGTCAGTTAAAAATGACAAGAAACAAAACAAAGGAAAAAAATTACCCACTATCAAGGGATAAAGCTATCAATGCAATCAAACTCTGAAATTTCAGATATGTTTAAACTATCAAGTAGGGACTTCAAAATATCTATGAACAAAACGTAAAAGAATCTAGAAAGATGGAAAACATATAAAAAGAGAAATTCAGCAAAGAAGTGGTGATTTTTTAAAGTACTATCAAAATGCTAAACAAAAAACTTAATATCAAACATGAGGAATTTGTTCAGTGAGCTTACAACAGACTTATATAACAGCAAGAATTAATAACCTTGAGGATAGAGCAATAAATTATTTGGACTGGGAAACAGACATAAAGGATGCTGGAGGAGGGTTTCAGAAGTACTAAGACCTGTGGGATTAATTATCAAGCAGACTAATGTATTTGTCAAAATCCAAAAGGAGATGAGAAAGAGGGGCAACAGAAATACACACACACAAAAAAATGGATGGGTAGTTAAAAAGGACAGTAAGCTACAGATCAAAGAAGCTTAGAGAACCCCAGGCAGAACAGTTATAAATGACAGGACATCATAGTCAAATTGCTAAAACCAAAGGTAAGAAAATAGCCAGGGAAAATGAGAAACAAAACCCAATAGAAACAGAGCTTGTAATAAAAAAAAAAAAAGACATATCTTTAGTAACTATGTAAATGGGTAGATAACAGAACAACATCTTTAAAGAAATTGGAGAAAACGGTCAACTTAGAATTCAAAACCCAGCCAAATTATTTCAGAAAAAAAGGCAAATACTTTTCAGGCTACCAAGAGCTGAACAAAAGTCACTGCCAATGGACATGCACTGTAAGAAACCTTAAAGAAAGTTCCGTAGGCAAAAGTAATACAATACAATATAGAAATTTAAAATAAGGAGATAAAGAATCCTGAACTAAAAGGTGAGTAAAGACAGGAAGATTTTTTCTGATTTGCAATCTCTACTAAAGGTAACTAACTCATTAAAACAAAAACAGTAATGAGGAAATGTATGGCTTATATCATGTGTAAGTAAACTATATTAACATCACAGCACAAACCAAAGAAGAAAATAGTGGTAGTATACTATTATAAGACTCTGACATCATACAGGAAATTTTATATCATTTGAAAACAGACTTTGAGAAGTTAATATATATTCTAAACCCTAAAGTAATCATTGAGAGTATAAACCAGAGATACAACTAGTAAATCAATATTGAAGATAAAACAGAATACTAAAAAATAAAGAAGTCAAAAATCGGGAGAAAATAGATGCAAAAACCAGTTGAGAAATAAGTAGAAAACAAATACTAAATTAACAGAAACCCAACTGCATAAAAATAATAATTTTTAATGTAAATGAGTAATTCACTCTAAATAAAAGTTTAAGATGGTAAGACTGTATTTAGAAAAGTAACACCAAATTATTGTCTATAAGGAAAAAGAGTGATACTACATAATAATAAGTCAATTCACCATGAAAACATAACCTTAAATATGTATGCACCTAATAACAGAACTTCAAAATTCTTAAAGCAAAAAGTGATAAAACTAAAGAGAATTTGATAAACTCTCAGTCGTATTTAATACTTAAACATTTCCCTCTCAATAACTTGACAAAACAAGGAGACCTAAAATACCAGCTAATAATACAAAAATGCTTGAAGAACACTGTTAGTCAACTTAGAAAATTGACACTTTCAGAACACAGACCTAACTGAAATTCATAAATGCTGGAGCTGCTGACAGAACACATTGCTGTCAATTGCTTATGTAACATTCACCAATAAAGACCATATTCCGAGCCATTAAATAAATCAATTTTTTAAGGATCAATATTACATATACTCTGAAAACCACCCACCAATATCAGAAAGAAGTGGTCAAATCTCCTAAGTATTTCAATAATAAACAACATAGTTCTAAAATTATCTAAGGCCAAAAAAGAAATCACAATGGAAACTAGAAAATATTTAAACTGAATGGAAATTAAAAATGACAGTGCTCAACGTAAAATTTATAGCATTATATCCTTACATAAGGTCTCAAAGCAATATTCTAAGCTTCCATTTTAAGAAACTAGACAAAGAAATATTAAACATCTGTTGAAAGAAGAACCTGTGTAACAGAAGTCAGAAAATAACAGGAATCAATGAATAAGAAAGAAAAACATTAGAGAAAAAAAAACTAAATTAACCAAAAACTAGTTCTTTGAAAATATCAATATTTATAATCATATAAACATTAAAATAGAACAACTTTATAACACTAAAATTAAAATCTCAAACTTGCAATCTTACAAATTCATTTAAAACTGCAAGCTGAGAAAGTTTCATTCAAAAAGGACTATGTAAGCTGAACAGTTTTACATGTAGCAAATTGTATTTATACTTTCAAAATTCCCTACAATGTAAACAAATACCTCTAATCCCAAATGAATCCTCCTCTCTGTTAATGAAAAATACCAACTCTACAAAAATTATTCCAAAAAATAAATGAAGATGAAACATTTCATATTATCTTAAGAGTCTAGGAATAATATCATGAAACAAAGACATTAAAAGAAAAAAAAGCTACTACTATCCTACTTGAATGCAGACTTCTAATTCCTAAAAATGTATTAGAAAATTAAATTCAACTATACACGATAAAAACATACATCAAACATAAGTAAATCCTACACAAGAAATGGAAGCTTCTAAAATCAATATATGCAACTGATTCACTATATCAACTCAATCAAAAAAAAAAAGTATTATTTCAATAGACATAAGATAGCCGAAAATCTGTAGGTTTAATTACTAAGAAAACAACTATTACAACTAAAACAACTAAACATCAAAATATTTTCAAAGTACAAAATAGAAAATACAAAACAAATATAAAGGCATCCATATTCTTGAATCAAAATGCTGTAACACACTCAAAAAAACATTAAAATATTACATTGCATATAATTTACTGCAGCTTCAATTAGAATCACAACTGGGTTTTGTTTGTGTGTGTGTGTGTGTGTGTGTGTGTGTGTGTGTTTTGCCTACAGTAAGTGGTTCAATAGATAAAACACTCCCTAAAAATGAATATTGGCTAGATGTCTGAGATTATTCTAAAACTATTTTAAAAAGAAAAAGGTATGATATTATCATAGAATATATGAGCACATAAAATATGACAAATGTGTAATTGATATTTACTGAGATCAGAATATGTACCTTAAAAATGGTAGGGATAAACCAGACTGGCTATACATCTGAAAGTAAGTAGAAGTGAATGCCCTCTCATCAAATACAAAAAATATTCCAAATAGACTGAACAACAAAGTGGTAAGAATAAAAAAAATCTAAGTGTAGGAGACTGTATGCCTTATGTTAGTTTATCAATGTAAAAAAAAAATAAACAGGAAACCAGAGAGTGATAAAATCAATTCTACAAAAACTAAAAATAAAATGTCAAATGATACCTCTTTTCACAAGAGAATAGGCAAGACATAAGATCAGTTTCTGAAAAAAATTATTTGCAATGTAGTTTTAGACAAATGGTTAGTAGCTTTAATATAGAAAGAACTCTCACCAAACAAAAGACAGTAACTAGACAAATCAGCAAAGAACATGAAAAGGCAATCCTTACAAGAACAATTCCAGTTAGCTACAAACATAGGAAGAGACATTCAAGGTCAACAGAAGTCAGTTAATACTAATTAACACTGAGATATCACTGCACAACTATTAGACTAGAAAAGGGTCAACCATTACTAATGCAGTTTCAGGGAAAGGATATTTACCTGCATTGCTGATAAAAAATGTGAATTGTTAGTCTTCTTTTCAAAGCAACATGGCAACATTTTGAATCAGTAATCCCATTCTAGGAATTTATTCCACGGTTCCATCAAGGTGTAGATAGAAAGACATTCATTACAATACCAAAATCTTGAAACAAAGTACTGCCCACCAGTAAACTAATAAACATACCTTGGAACACCATTCAACAGACTGTGTGTGTGTGTGTGTGTGTGTGTGTGTGTGTGTGTGTGTGTGTGTGTTAGTTAATGGATTACAGCTGTAGCAACTGAATGGAAGGATTTCCCTTAGGTAATATTCAGTGAAAAAACCAGGTTGTAAAAGAATTTCCACAAAATAACCCCAGTTTTGCAAGCAATGATCAAAAAACCCTGTGTGCATATACATAAATAACACATATTAGTTTTTGAGAAAAATATATTAAATTTAATTTGGGCGACATGAGGATATGGATTGTTACTGTTGGCTAGCAGAAGAAGGAGAGGTAAGTAAAAAAGAAAAAAAAATTCACTAAAAAGTAGCTTCAAGTCTCCAGATATGAAACTATTTTTTTTATAAGATGTATTTGTAAACTGTGAAGAAGTGAATTTCTGCAAAGCAAAACTCATTTCCTACAGATCTAAAGTGTTCTTTGAAAAGTTAAATCATAAACTTAATAATAAATTCATATTTAAATACCATAAATACCTAGCTTTGAACTGGATGTAAACATTAAAGGAGATAAGATCTTTAAAAAGTATTATACACATTCTATGTACACACAATATTTTTTTATTTACTTTTTAAAGATTTATTTTTATTTATTTATGCATACAAGAATTGGGGTGTAAGTCAGAGTTGGAGAGGAGGATTCACCAGAGACAGAGTGGGGAGCAGAACAGGTGGATTGACTGAAATACACTGCAGAGGTGAGCAGCAGGCGAGACAGGAGAGGTCTACAGTGCCATGTGGGTTAGCTCCCTGGCCTGGGATCAATTCATGCCTCAGTGGCTGGCAATAGCTTGAAAGCCCTGAGACTTTAACCCCTGCACTACCAGGGAGGTCCATATATATCTAAGATATTTCTTTTAGGCATGTCAATGATCCATATGAAGAAAATTAACTAGACAGAATACAGGGCATGGCCCTTCCTCTGGGCTTGGTGGAGCTGCTTATTCCTGGGATCTGCCTATCCATTAAGACAGAGTCTGAGTTTTATACACCTCTGTATTCTCAGCACCAGTAGACGGTATCTGGTTATTTATCTTCCAGTTTTCATCAAAGAGTGCGAATGCCTCTACCTGTTCTGTCTCTTCAGGGATTGACTAGCTTGAGTTCTCTGGGCTGTTATATATGGGTTTGTTTTTTTAATGTCCTTCTTAAACGTATTTTGGAAAGAGGTAAGAATTCATCCAATAATATTCACTGATCATCTCACAGGAACTAGACATAAGAAGGTGAGACCTCTTACTGCCATGTGGACTTTCACAATTTTGGCTTACTAAGACTAACTGAAATTTGGGAAGATGTCAGTGGAATAAAGTGGAAAAAATATTATTGGTACTGGAAATCAAGGTTCTCATTTTGAATCTACCTAATGGGATGGTGAGGATGAAACTAAAACCACTCTGTAAACCACCAGGCAGCAAGAAATATTTTTTCACTAACCCATACTTCCCAAGTATTGAAGCTGTCTTAATTTCTAAGCTATTTATAAATAAAACAAGTGCTTCAGCCTAGGGCCTTAGTATAATCACAATATACTCCACAAGAGAACTCAGTATACAATAAGAATTCCATCAATGCTTTCCAGAGACTCATTAAAAGTTAATTTCTTCCTTAATATGTATTTTCTCAAGGTAAAATATTTTGTGTGTTTGCTCAAGCGTCCTGTAGAAAAGCTAATGGGAAACCAAAGACGTCCCTCTTTAAATACCCAAACTCTTTAATCGAAAGTTTCTCAGTTAATATCCCTTCAAACAAAACTGATAAGATTTAAAATAACTCTGATCTGTTAAACTGATTGGTTTTCAAGTTTTTCCTTACATTGTTTTTACCTAAACCCGTCTTTATTCTAGTATTTAAAGGTTTTTTCATGAAAGATTAAAGTTCCCATCACTTGAAACTGTAGGGGATGACTCTCAGTGAAATCAGAAGCACAAAGAAAAACATCGGCTGGCTTCACTTATAGGAGGTATATAGGGAAACCAAACAATGGGCAGGGAAAGAAAAAAAAAAGACAAAACTAGCAGGCAAACTATAAATCTGAGACATACAGCAGGGGAGGGTGAGGAATCAAAGTACGGGCAGGAAGAGCACAAGAGACTACGTGAAGGTTCACCAGTGACTTAGTGGTGGGAATTTTATGGGTAATACACCTGAGAGGTAAAACCAAACATTATACAAAATGAAGAATGATGTTAAATAAATATATTTAATAAAAATATATATAAATAAAATTCCCATCACTTACAAATAAAATACTATATATCAAATCTCTTGTGCAATATGAAAAAAAACTTCGTTAGACAGCTTCACATAAAAAATGTCTTTTTCACTTCATTAATCAATCATTATTATCTTTGCTTTGTCCAAATAAACCTTCTAAATTCGTAGCACTGCATTCCCTACTGGTCAAGTATATTTCAGGATATATATTTTTGGAAAAGAAAATTTCTGATGATATTGCAAACGACATAAGTTTACCAAAACATCATAAAGTCATCAGCTTTAAAAAATAACAGAAAATGTGAAACCATGACAGTTGCCAAAATAAATGGTTTTCATTTGCTTTTGTTGCTTATAGGTTTTTTTCTTTTCTATAAAATATAAACTTTTTCCATGAAGGATTTTTACTACAGATACATTAGCACTCTAAAACCTTTGATTTCCCAGATGGAAGCAAGTTTTTCACCAAACATTCTGTTTAAGCAGTATAAAGCACTTGATCCATTTATCACATATTACTTTGTATTATAATTTTCTACATGTCTTACTTCCTGTAATTGATTTTCAGTTCATTAATGATACCTTACCAATTTTCATGTATGATTTCTGATACATGGCAAGATCTCAAATGGATAAGACATGTTTATATATAACATGTTATTATCATTTTTCTATGCCTCTGACTTTAATCAAATACCAGAATGCATATGAATATATTACCACTATGGAACATCCTGTAGCAATTACAGTCTAAGACAATTTTTTGGATTCTCATAATTTGTGCATGTATCAGCAAACACAGACATGGTCTGTGTATTATAATAAATATTCTAGTAAATGTAGTTTATTGACATAATCTACAACAAATAACAGCCTTCAAATATAATATTTATTTGTATTATGTTCCCATTTTTGTGTTTTTTTGTTTTTTGTGCTTTTTTGCTTTTAGTAAAACTAACACTGGGAAATCATATTTAATGCTGAAGTAGGTAAGAGTAACAAGGGAAAGTTCAAAGGTTTTCAACTGTGCAAATCACTGCTTCAAAGCCAAGCAGCCAGTGACCATAATTGCATTACTCAGCACTAGGGGAAATTAGTTTCCAAGTCTATAAAATAGAAACCATAATATCATACATATGTACTCAATGAATATTTAATTTAAAAAGGAAGGAATCTCATGTTTTAATATAAAATATATTCCTTAAAACTTACGTAAAACTCAAATATGTATCCATCAATGGGCCAGACTTAATTTTTAAATGAGAAACATTTCCAGCGACCAAAGAAAAATTACAAAATCTATAATAACACAGTCTATTAAATACTGTCATTAAAAATAGATGTATAGCATTTCATATGATCTGTAATCTTATTATTTTTCACAATTTATCAGCTTAACTCCATTAAGCATTTTCAATAAAGATTCAACACTCACTGTTCGGCATTCCTAATGATTTCTTTAATATTTCCCGTTTCTCATAAGCAGAAGCAGCAATTTCATTCCCCCCTTCTTTCAATTCTTTCATTAAAGAAAGACAAAAAGGCAGTAAAAGTTTTTGATAATGTTTGAAATTATTGTCAAAAGTGGCAGAGTCACAGGTGGGGGGATGCAGGGAACCTGTTACTTGCCAGAAACACCTTCCCGTGGCAGCTAACAAAATGCATTCACCCACTGATGTTCACAACTCAAAATCCAGTCTATGAAGGGGACTTCAGGGGTTTCCACACAAAGTGTTCAAAACGTCAATGATCTGAAAGTCAACTCTACATTCCTGTTTACTAAAGGGTATATATTAAATAAGTTAACACATGAAAAGCACACAGTGTTTAACTTCTGTTTTATATATTAGCTACAAAAGAAAGAGTAGCTCTTTTACTTTGTTGCTCCTATTTATTCTGAATGGGTATGTTTTGGAACTGTTTTTATTTATCAATGAGTTAATGAGACCAGCACAATTAACTTGTACAGTTTTAGAAACTGGGTAGTTTGTGGTTTCAAATCCAACATTGTCTGCCACTATCTACAGGCTTCATTTTGGAAGAAGAAAAAAATGCAGGTAAATATAGAATTGCAGAATGCTTAATAAAGTTGAATATATTTAGCTGAGATGAAAAGACGTAGGTAGGAAATGACCATGATATTGGCATTTAGCTACTGAAAAAAACAGTCATAGGAACTGTTTTTTTTCTTTCAGGAAAGCACTTTAGCACTATACAATCAGTCTCTGTGTTAGGCACTGTGTTAGATGCCAGCAAAATGAGGATTGTTTTTCTGCTCTCCAGGAGCTTATTATCGAGAGGGGACAGACTAATCAACAAGCAATTATACCAAAAGGACTATCACATGTTAGAGGAGCACACACACAAAAACAAACAAAAAACAGACTGGAACCCAGCAAATCCTTAAACCAAGGGAGTATAAATCAGTCCCAGAAAAGTGGTACTTACAGTGATAGCTGCACATGAACAGAAGTTAGACAAGGTGTTCATATGACACAGTAAGAGTCTAAATGAGTTATATTGGTGAGTTAGTTGAGTCAGTTCCTTCACTCATGCAAGAATAGTGTTTAGGCAGAATGTGAAACTTTTTTTGTTTCTTAACTGGATAACTGAAGATTATGCAAATTAATGTCTTAATGTTCTCAAATTTGTAAACAATTTACATGGCAGGAAAATGTATGCATGTTAATGTGTTCAATACATTTTCAAATTCCCATTAAAGATCTCCATCATCTACCTGTTTTTTATATATTTGAAATAAAAGTTCAATTTCTTACCTGAAACCACTTTTATTAATACAATGTTGTATATTATCCTAAATTTAGTAAGTCTTGCCCTTCACAAATAAGGTATGATAAACAGATGTATTGATTCTAACTAGGTCTGCTATATTACTGTAACCTGGTAGAGTTTAACTAATGGTATATGTGTCAATACCACAGGTTCAAGCTCTTAAAAGTCATCAGAATAAGAGGATTGAAGAGACTTCCTAACAACTGCCAAGCTTGCTATTGAGAGTCCATCCAAATTGTGTTTAGCAATATGGCCATTTCATGTCTCACTTCACTATGTCCATCAATAAAAAGAATTCCTGATCTTTCTCTAATTGCCCCACATTCTTTGAAAGTTGCACATATAAATTTTCAATTTTTTTTCAGTGTCTGGTCCAGAACAGTCCCAGCTTGTCAAAGAACCTTTAGTTGCTCTTGACGCACAGCAGCTAGTTTTTCTTCTTGTTCTGAGCTTTTTGCATATCTAGATCCCACTCCCAGATTACCTTTTTTGCTTGTAATGTGTGTGTTATAGTGCAACAAAGTCTGAATCTAACCAAGAGACTGTAAGCCATAAATCAAGACATAGCTTAATCAACAAAATCCTGGCTTTACAAGGGAAATGTAATAGATAACTCTAAAACTATAGCAAAACAGCACAAATTTAATGATTCTATTAAAAAAAAATAAGGTCATTTCTAATGACCAGTAGATAGACGTTTCAGTTGATACATTAAAGAAGAAATCTGGAGGTTTACAGTCTCTAAATATTTATTGTTGATCTTTATTTTTTATTTTTCATAAATGCTCATGGGAATGCTATTTTCATGTTATCTTTGCTTTACTCAGACACTTCACCTGCATCATATAAATGTTAATTGTCACTTTTACACCAGCTACTTAGAAACTTTAAGAGTGACTTTCTCAAGGTCATAGAGCAAATCTCTGGTGAGACAGGAATGGAATTCATGACCTTTGACTGCCAGAAGTTTCTACCCACACTTGGAAATTCCTTCTCCATAAGCACAATTTATATGCTCACTTTAAAAGGCTGGAAAGTTCTTCCATTTTGCGGGGGGGGGGGGGGGGGGGAGTAGTGGTTTTCCTGTCAAATCAGTTGCCATATCATACAGGTAATTTTTAGTTTCACAAAGTGATTTTTACATACATTATCTCATTTTACACTCACCACAGTCCTATAAACTAATTAATTTTTCCATATTATAGCCTTGAAGTGTCTAAGAAATTTAAGCAAAGTCATCTAAGAGAGCCCAATTCAAACTGTGAAATCTCTGCTACTTTAAATCAGTTCAGAGTCCAGGATTTATAAACTCAGCAGACACATGATTATGAAATGATTTCTTTAATATTATCTATTTTATTTTTCACAATAATTTGTTGGTTGCCATGTACGTTTGTTGGTTTATTTTCTTTGGGGCATATTTATTTTCATGTTGTGCTATGGGTTTGCTTGTTCATCTCAAAATAAAATGAGAATAGGATTGCAAAACACAGATTTTGAAAAAACAGACTTTGCAGGTTTTTCCCCTTTTTAGGGTCCGGGAAAGAGTCTTTTGCCATAATTCCTTCTCATAACCTATAACCTATATGAAATGCGGGGTGGGGGGAGGTTTCAGACCAATATAAAGAATCTTAAAACTTTATAAATACACATCACATCAGGAATTACTGTGAAAAGACACATATGCTGATAAGCATAGTAAGTATAGTACTTAGTGTACAATTCCTGACTGTGTAGGCCATCAAGTTGTAGTGGCAGCTCCTACAACCCCTTATGGAGGTGGGAAAACTACCCAAAGGTCTCCACTTTTGTTTCCCTCTCACCTTCCATCCAACCATCCAGCCAGCAGCAAGGGTTTTCTGCTATTCCATCTGCACCCTAAATAGTAACATTCGGTGGGCAAGTTCAATTAGCAATGATTTTTCAAATGTCACATACCATGAAATCTGCCCTAAAATAAAAGTATGACTGCAAGTTAAACAAAAAACAAAAAAACAAACAAACAAAAAAGACAGGAAGAAAGTCCATACCAGAGCAGAATTCTTTGGGTGAAGTTTCTTAGAAGCTACTGCCAGACCAAAACAAATTTTTATGGAGCAACAGGACTACTCAAGTAGCCACTTTTATGACAATAAACACCCCAAACCGAAAAATCCTTTTGTAACATAATTACTGAGAATATATAGAGAAAGTAACCATTTAATCCACAGCATGTGTTCTCTACCACAGGAACTCAAAAGCTGACATCAGATGGGTGTGTCTGGTCTAGGCCCCTTAAATGAACTGAAGTCAATCAGTCTCTGGAATGGCTTGGGATTCAGAAACTAGGCAGGTCTTTCAGAGCCCAAGGCTGCTGACCTTCTGGGCACAGGGCAAGGCCCATCTGTTTTCTTGCATTTTGATTTTGGGAGAGGTACTTGTGGTGGATGAGTTAAGGCTGTGGTTATAGGGTGTATCCAGTTATTTTATTTTAATATTTTTATCCTTACATTTTGTACATGCTTAAGTTGTACATAACTCTGCAGACTGAAAAATAAGTATGAATTCAAAAAAGGGAAATCAAATGATAATTGGACAAAAATATAAATATTTCCACTCTCCCAACATATGGTGTTTTCAAACTATAAATGATAGATGTAAGCAACTGCAACCTATTTTAGGAATTACTAACAAAAATAAAACTTGTTATTTAAAACAAAAAGCGGTGTCGATTCTGATAAAACTGTTTGGGGAACATTAGTTCTTGTTTATAAATCAACATGGAAGCACAAGTAGGGAAACTTATTTATCCAAGAACAAAAAAAGAAAGAAAGAAAAGAATAACCTTTCAAATGAGCTTGTGCCATTTCTAGTTGTGTAGACTACAACTACTTTGTATTAGTACACAAATCATATACAACTAGAGTTATTAAGTTGATACTCTAAGAAGACTTTTCTCTTACAACATAAGGTAAAAAACATATTGACATACCTGACTTTTAATTTGATTATTCCAAGGTTATTTAATTTGTATAAATATTAAAATTCCATTTTAGGCATTGCAGAAAACATCCCAGACTGTTGTATGTTCAACTCATTAAGAACATCACCTCACTGGTAAGGTTACTCAATAACTCTATATTACCAACACTGGTTTGAATTCAAAATGCTTTCAATATAGGCCCGAAGGTCTAGGAACTTTTGTCATCTTTACAGAGATAAAACTATACCCATATTTACAACCAAATGACTTCAATAAGATGGAAACAACCTGCTTTATGCTGTAACATCTAAAAGTCACTCTGAGATTGTTAAAGTGCATATTTACCTTTCAGGAGGGGAAGTAATCCCCAAGGAACATATATATTTTTAAAGGGTCAAAACACTCTCCTTATTATATGCCTTGTGCAGGCAAGCATCCTGATTTGTTTTTGCCTAGGCTGGGGAGAATGAGCTGACCAGTGTTTGCAGTCCCTTCCCTTTCTGTACACACATAGGCAGCAGCAGTAGTAAACAACCAACAGCCAAGAGTTGCTAAGGTCAAGGTCTCAAGTGCTATCCAGGACCAGTTTTCTCTAAATGACATTCGGTCATTGAAAAGGAACTTTCTGGAGAAATAAATACATTAAGGTTTCATTAACACAATTAATTTTCATTCAATAAAAAGTGATACAAAGCATTCCAAAATAAAGTTGAGCTAAGGGAAGTTTCTTTTAAATATGTATTACTAAGTAATAGATAAATAACTGAAGCACTTCAAAATAAACAGAAAACTCTCAAGAATGTTTTGTTTACCTTAGTCAACTACATTAGTTACACAGCTTTAGGTCATAAATTATGAAAATCTTATATGAGAACATTCCAAATTTTACCAGCTTAAGCATATTTCATAATAGTCATAAATTAGAAGGTAGAAAAATAAACCTCTTTCCCAAATATAAATTTCTGCCAATTCTTGGATGCTCAAATTGTTCTGTGCCTAACTCAAAGAAGGTTAATACACTCAAGCTAGTCTCAAGATTGACCAGTCTGCAGCAGTAAAGATACAACTTATGCAACTGAAATGCATGTCCTTCAACACACTATTTTTACTAAGCTTCTACGGTTAAATATGTCTTAGTTTGAAAGTATATCCTTTCACTGCAAACAATTTCTACGCGGTTTTATAAAATGTAAAGAACATGTGAATGAGGTTTGCAAATAAAAGCACAGCCAGGGTGGGGAGGGGGGTAAAGAAGGTGGGGGCGGGGGGGACAGGGGAAATCTCTCTTATAATTAAACGCCAATTTCAGAAAGCATTTATTAGAAGATGGTATACAGCCACTCTTCAAAGTGACCACTCCTATTCCCATCACAAACTATTGGCTGTTAAAAGCCACCAAATTTATTGCAAAGCATTTACTTAACGAAACAACTCTATCCTCCAGTAAGAAAAGGGCATGGAGGCGTCTAGGTGGATTTGCAGAATGACGTGCATTTGATTGGCAGATGTCTACCGAAGTCACTAGATGCACATGCACTAAATGTAAATAGAGTGGCTCTTCTCCCTGGTGTTACGGAGAAACTGAGAGAATATCAAAGTCGATTTAAAATAAAATATCCGAATGCTTGGCCGAGAATTCTATTAGCCACTGGAATTGCTTAAGTCCATATACAAGGATACTTAAACCGTCTGTACAGTTAAATTAGAGAGCTGACAATATTAACCAAACAAACTGTTTATCCAGATTACACATTCCGTTGTACTAATACTCTAACTCAACACAGTCAGCTTTTATCAGCGGAATTAAGGCTATTACTATTAAAGTACGCAAAAAGCACAGGGTGAAGGGGGCTGGGAAGCTGCAGGGTACATAACAAAGGAATTGGTACTTTTTCCAAGCATTTGCCTCAAATGTACTTCGCAATGTAACTGTTGAGTGCACCCCACCCTTTTCTCCAAAGATAAAAGTTTTCAAAGTTCTAATAAGCAGTTCTCCACCCAACAAAAGCAGGATTCACTCTCCCCGGAGGGGAGCAGCTAACGTGAACAGCAACTAATGTCGCGGAGGTCAAGTCCGAGTCTCCGAGCGAGATCTAAGGCAAGAAGTGGCTCCCAGGCCGGCTCCGCGGGCTTCCCGGCTCGGGTGGACGTGCAAAGTTGCCCCTTGTCAACTCCGGCCGGGTCCCCCTTAATTGAAAATAACAGCCACCGGCCAGCCTCTGGCTACTTCCATGGACCAGGCACTGTAGCAAGTGACAGTTACACATCATTACGACCACAGACAATAATGAATGTAGCACCAGGACCACTATTCATGCCAGCAGTGTCATCTCCGCCTTAACCCCTTCACCTCCACTCTCCAGCGCACACCCACAGCCCACAGAGCCCCGGCGCGGCAGTTATCGCCCGAACTAGCTCTATTTCTGGGGGCAAACTACTTCCATAATCCCCCACCCTTTCCCCAATTCAGTCCTGGTGTTTTATTTCTCATCCTTGGCGAACTGTCAGGCAAACACTGCAACCAACAATTCCACTAGGGGTAGAAAAATATTTGCTTAATTCACGTTACTTGGTAAGTTCTTTAAAAAAAAAAAAATTGGGGGCGGGGGGGAACCGCTTTCTTCTCCACGAATCCGACCGACGCTACTTGCTTTGCAATAGCATCGCCCTCCCTCGGCCCCCTCCCGCTTCCCAACACTTTCCCCCTTTAAGAACACAGACCAACCAAAATGATTTAACTTGAGCAGATGACAGAAGGAAAATAAAACATGTTAAGAGAATACGGTCTGATTTGGGATGGCAGGAAAAAAAAAAGAGGAGGGGGTTGTTTATTTTGATAAGAAACGGAATCGGCACAGACCTGAACAGAAGCTGCAGAGCAGGAGAAATTGTTTTCTTTCCCTCATAGAGTCCCCCTCTCTCTCCCTTTCTCTCTCTCTCCCTCACATACACACACGCGCGCGCACACACTCACTCTCGCACACACACGGCGTCACCCGCGCACACTCACACGCACACTCGCACACGCACGGGCAGAGCCTCTCAGCTGCTCTCTGCAGTTCTCAGGAAATGAATGGGGGGCAACCCAGGGAAGTGTTGTACTTGCAAATGACTTACCCAGATCACATGATGCGCTAAATGTAGGGTGGGCCGGTGGGTGGAGGCTGCCGAGACGCGAGCCCCGGTCTAGCGTGGGGAGCCTCGCCAGGCCCGCATCGAATTACCCCGGGGCCCAGCCGAGGGGGTTGCAAGACGCCGCTTCTCCTCCCTCGCAGCCCGCAGCTCAGGAAACCGGAGAGGCGCGGGGGGTGGGGTGGGGCGGGGTGGGGTGAGGCGGGGAGGTGGGGTGAAAACACCGAACCCCCAAACAAAAGAGCTCCGGGTCCTCCTCCCCAGAAACAAAGCCCCGCCGCTGCGGGCGAGCCCCGGGGTGGGGCCGAGGGCGGGGGCGGCAGCGGGGAGGGGCTCGCTCAGCAGGCGCTAAGTCGCTTTATTGCCATAAAATGGGGCCCCCGAGCCGCTCCGCCCGAGGATTAGGAGGCGGGCTCTGAGTGTGATGGTTGAAATCCCCTGTGGGAAACTAACCCCTCCCCGCTCGCAGAGGTAGAAGGCAACACCCACTGCCCGGCCCTCGCCTCGCCGCCCCGGCCGCGGGGCTGGGGGGGTGGGTCCGCGGAGCCTCCACCCCGCCCCACCCCGCCCCACCCCTGCCCCCGCCCCCCGGCCCCCGGCCTCCGGCCTCGGCCGCGCTTCCCTTTCACCTGCACCACCTTGCTGCGGCACCCAAAATAACCTACACATGGCCCGCGGAGCCTTGGGAGCCACTGGCTCAGAGGACCCGCGGGGTCTCGCGGCGGGAGCAACCCCCGGATTTCAACTCGCCGGGCGAGGACTCGCGCTGAGCCCCGCGAAAGTGCCCTCTTTTGTGTCAAAGCGCTCAAGGCAGCGTTTGGAAGAGAATTCGGAGACAAATAAAGCGCGGAGGCCACTAGGCCCCCCGCCCCTCGCCGCTCCCGCCCGGGTGGGGACGTGCAAGGCGGGGGCCGGGCGCCCCAGCCGTCCCCGCGCCTCCCCCGCCAGCTAACTTGGAAAGGTGTGGGCGGAGCCGGCTCCAGCGGCCGGCCGAGGCTGCGGGGACCGCCCCCGAGCAGCGGGCATCGTCCGCGCGGGGCCACAATGAGGTCCCGGCCCGGGCCGGCCGGGCAGGCGGTGCCCTGGGCGCAGGGCGGGGGTGGAGCGAGCGGGGGGCTGCTGGGCGCGGAAAGAAGGGGAATCATTATTTGGGTGCCAGAGCGACGCATGTTGCGGGCGAGGTGGGGAGGGGGTGGCGTCCTCTCTCCCAGGTCTTCACCTTGGCGGGCTGAATGGGGGCGCGCGGAGACGCGTGCCTCGTTGCGGAACCCTGGGAAAAGGGCGCTAGCCCGCGCTAGTTATTTAGGGAAGCCGGCGAACTTGCAGGAGGGAATGGAAGTGGAAGCTGCGCACCGCTCTACTGTGGGGTGGCGGAGGAGAGGGGGAGTCTAGCCCCCGGCACTGCACCCCAAAAGGGAGCCCCGAAAAGCGGGTGGCCTGAGCCCAATCCTTGACGCCTTCCAAGGCGGCGCCTCCCACCCCGCCTACGCGGCCCGGGGAGCGGATCCGCGGGATTCTGGGGCGGGAGAGGAGGTGGCCGGCACCGCCGGGCAGTTCCCGCGGGTGCTCGAAGGGCGCAGGGGCAGCGCCTCACTGGAGGGTCAGCGGGGGCGGGGAGGAAACGAGCGGAAGCGGCGGGGCGGGATGGGGAGTGGGCTGGCGGGGTTGCGGCGGTCCCGGATTGAGGTTTCCTGCGCCACTTTTTTGCAAACCTAGGTGAGCGCGCTGGGGCCCCCAGGCCGGCCGGGCCCCTGCGCTTTGCCCCGGTGCCTGCCCCGCGTGGGAAATTGTCCTATTGGCAGGAAGACCGCTAAGGGGAAGTTTGTTCGGAGAGAAAGATTTGCAGTAATGTGGCATCAAGTGGCGTGGAAAGAGAAACGAGGGAGAGGCGGAGAAACAGGAAATGAGAGCGAAGGAACGAATTCCAGCCAGGGAAAGCCGACCTCTACAATTTGTGTGACATTTTCCAAACACTTCTAAGGGCCGGGGAGGGTGGGGGGCACGTTATTAATGAAAACAAAGGCAGTGTACTGCCTGGGGCGTTTTCTGTCTGGCCATATTCGGCCTTCGAGGAAGATGGGAAAGTGGTCCAGCCTGGAGGACTCCAGAGCCCACTTGTAAAACCCTACCTAAGAGGGTGTATCAGTGGGCCTGCATCTGAGAAATAAAACAGGTTGAGAGGAGGGGTCTGTCCTGTGTTAGGATTTCAAAGGAAAACAAATGAAACATAGAAGTATGTGGAAAGCGGGGACCACATTGAAGGGAAGTACCCCTTACAGATGGAAAGCAGTGGGAGCAGAAGGCCATGAAAGCCCACCTCTGTAGGTGTGCCAGGGGAATCAGGAGCACCAGAAAGAAAAGGGGACCTGGAAGCTGAGAGGTCACTAGGGTGAGGGGCCTCTGTTCTGGAAAAAGCAGCTCCTGTCTCTATCCCCAGTCTCAGCCTGGACACTCTGCCGCATCTATATGAAACGACATGAAAAGACAAGTTTGAAAGCCGGTAGAATATCAACAAATGTACAATATTTAAAGGAAAAACTTGCCTGCACTAGAAACACTGTCAGTTTCCCTGCAGGTGGGGCAGAGTGAGGCAGAGAATGAGGAAGTGAGTTGAACTCTTTAAAGAGTGGAAGGATGCTGTAAGAAAAGATTCCCTGGCAGTTCTTACACTAACAGCTCTATCTCAGAGAGCTGAGTGGCCAACTGACCATAAATGTATTCTAGGGGAAGTGCTTCTGCCCTTGGAAAGGCAGTCCAAACTGCACTCCCTTCTTTTTTTTTTTTTAAGATTTTTTTTTTATTTATACATACAAGCTGGGGTACAGGCCAGAGGCATGGGGTGGCGAGAGGGTTCACCAGAGCCAGAGAGGGGAGCAGAACAGGCAGATCAGAAATACACTGCTGAGGGGAGCAGCGGGCGAGGCAGGAGAGGTCTGCTGCGCCATGCGGCCGGTCATCGAACTGGCGTCGCCCCTGCCGACAGCTCCACAGCGCAGCGCTTAACCGCTGCGCCACTGGGGAGGCCCCTGCACTCCCTTCTTATGGCAACTGCATGGGTATGTTAATACAAGAGGATAGAGAAAATAAAGTACAAGAAGCCTTCCCAGAGGCATAAGGAAATTAGAACTAAGTCAGGGATAATGTCTGGAATCTGAATAGTGTGGGTAAAAGAAAGAAGTACATCAAGTATTAGAAAAATACTACAGAGGTTTTTCTTTTTAACTGACAGATAAGAAGGAATAGAAATGTTCAAGGCAACTCTCCAGAGGCAAAAGGGGAAAAAGAAAGAAGAAAAATACAGGTGACTGTGAGCTGGGCATAGGTGTGGAAGTGCCAAAATAAATAACAAAAAAAGAAAGCAAACAAAAAAACAGAAGCATGACTTTTGTTAGGAGTTAGAATACTTGAGAAAGGCAGGTGTGAGAGAGAGAGAGAGAGAGAGAGTGTGTGTGTGTGTGTGTGTGTACAGGCATATTCCAATTTGTCATATAGTTCTGTCTGTAGAACTTAAACTCAGGTGTTAACAGAAGAAAAGATGGTAAGGAAAAAAAAATCCACATATCCTGGCAAAAAAAATGTATGCCTATCTTCACACTTAGACCTTTTCCCTCTACTTTTGTTTATGTGGGGGGGGGGGGGGAGTCAGAAAATGCAAAGTGGGAAAAATTATTTCACCCAGATTGCATAATTCTCACCAGGTAAAGGAATGTTTTGAAATTGCAGAATCATAAAATCAGTGTTGAAAGAACTGTAATCCTGCCCCAATGATACTTTATTTCTGTTTAAAATGATAATGACGGGTCAAAGTTTATGAACCATGTCCTCAAAATTTATTTACTTATTCTTTATTATTGTAAATACAAAAAAACTAAAATAAAAAGAATCGGCAAAGATGATAATGGTGGATTTAATGAGTTTCCTATTCATGGTACATGCACTGGATTTCTTTTACCTAATATCTTGTCCAGGAAAGAGAAAAGCATACACAAGCAAAATAATATACCTAATTCAATGTAAATGGCAATGCAAAACTGCTACAACTAGCAAATAAAGTTGTTACATAAAGTGACAACTTAAAGTATTTAATTTACTTAAACATTTACTCCCTACCTACAAACTTTTTTATTGTTGTTATTTCTTAACCAGAGGTGATAATTCTTTTAGAAAATTTAGTGTCAGGGTTGAAAAGCATTTTATGGTATTATGATTACCTGAACCATACCCTGATTTCTCTAAGGTAAAGACTCTACAATATCTGTGAACATTTAAATTTCTTAGGCCTTTGGATTATTGATGCCAAAATTAGCTAACATATTCCAGGCAGGGGTAGAGCAATGAAGTACATTTACAGAAGTAAAAACTGTACTGACAGAACTTACTGAAAGTAAAAATAAAAGTGATTCCTAGAATTGTTAATGTTTTTAAATATACTCAATATTTTTCATAGGATCAAACGTGAAAATATAATATTAGGTTTTCAATGCCTTCTTTATTTTTTTTTCAATGCGTCTTATTTTGGCAATAACGTTCAGCAAAGGGGAATTTTCCTAGTTAAGTATGAGAAAGACATGTAAAGACTTACTACAAATGCAAACAGCTGGTGATATTATGTGATTACATAGCAAACAACATGTTTTGATTTGAATGAGATGTCTGGAAATTAAGGGAAAATGACATTTCATAACTTTGTTTTGTTGCAGTCAATACAGTTTTGGGTTCTAGCAGCATTATCTTCATCATATCCTCAGATGTATCTCTTTTCCAAGTCTCTACATAATCACTTTCATTCAAGTCTTCTCCTGCCAGGCCCCCACTACTACATGCCCACCCCACAACCTACCTCTAAGCCTCAGGCCTTCCTTCCAAGCAAATCCTTAATTATAGTCTACCTGTATTTAAAACACTGAAGTAGCACAAATCAGTTTCAGTATGTCACCTGACATCTACGGACTCAGGTTTTGTATCTGGTACTTTTCCAGCTCATGTGGAAAACCAAACTCTATATATCCTCCATTTTACTTTGTAGTCCTCCTTTGTTTTCTCCTGTCAACTCTCTCCGAAATAATTCTTGACATCTCACACACATGGATACTTATGCCATCCCCTTTGCAAAAAAATAATCTGTCCCTTCTTGGAGCTTCATTGGGTATAATGGATACAGTGCCTCACACACTGACCAACTTTTTGTCATCCTTTTTCTGATTCTCATGTTTTCTGACCATTTAAATAATATTTCCCTCACTTTGAAAAGTTATCACTTATTGGATGCTTACTTGACCAATATGAACTATACTGACCAAAGTAAGCATTCGGGAAATGTCAATTCCCTTCCTTATTCTTAAGGGGCTTACACCTATCTGCTTTCATTAAATATTGTTGGTTTCCCTATCACAAGTAACTGTTTGAAAACTGCACCTTAATCTTTTATTTAAATGTCCTCTTACCCCTTACATTATTTTTCACAGAGGTAATAACTGATTACTAGTTGAATAAATCAAGCACCTATGTATAAAATTCGAATGACATGCTCTGAAACAATATAGGGGAAAATGTGAGTTTTCATTTGGGTGAATATATTGAAAATAACAAGCAAAACTGGAATGTCTCAACAAATGTCTCTGAACATTAATTCTGGAATTATTCCTCAAGTAACTTAAGTTAGAAAATTTTACATAAAGGAATGTATCAGATCTGGAACTTTTTAACATAATTTAATTGTCCCTATTATATTTAATCATTAAAAAATTATTCAATCAATCATGCTGCTTTTCATCATTTTTTATTAGAATTAGATAGAATTATGCTGTATTAAATAATAATTCAAATTTCAATGCCAGAGGGAAAATTCACAGCAAATTTGTTTCAAAAATAGCACTTTACAATTTTTTAAGTTTTACACATTGGCACTATAATGTAATAGAGATTATCTGCATTTTTAAATATAACAAGTCAAAGTATGTAAGATTTGAAAAATAGCTATCCTTGCCTTTATAAATTTGTATGAAAATGAAAACTGTACCCTCATAAAAATAATTTAATTCAGCTAAAGTATATTGCAGAATACCACTTTAATTTCACACTATACACAAGGCAGTAGACTCTATTATAAGTATATGAAGAGCTTAGATAAAATTAATGAATAACTATAATATGAGGTACAATGAAAACACTCTGCATAAAACCATATCTGTTTGGAAATATTAAGGACTTTGTGGAAAGGATTGTACTTAAAAGATTCTTTAAAATATGTAAGTTATTTTTATTTTTTAATAGTATGAAATATGTCACTCCTTATAAATATTGATATATCATGTATGTGTTAATGAAACAAAGAAAATGAACTGTTTTCACTGTTCCAGAAACATGCTGCCAGTTTATTTTTCAAAAGTATTTTACCAGTTTACCATGACACCATCATATGTGAGAGTGCCATTTTCGCTGTGTTCAGTCAGACACTACTTTGATACTATAAACTTTAAACTGGTAAGTGAGAAGGGCTTGGATTTTAATCCTATGATTGGTAAAGTATTAACTCTACTTTCAGAATATAAATGTGACGTTGCTGTGTAGGATCTTTGGGCTGATTCGAACTGCTACCCCCACAGCCTGGTTCAGAGGAAGAGGCTTTAGCTACAGTAGGAAAGGAGCATTGGTGCTGCTGTGAAAGACATTGCAAATTTATACTCTAAAATTCAACAACTTGTTATTCGGGGGCAGCGATACAAGGGAAGGAAAATAGTACAAACCGTATGTCTTGTGTTTCAAGTCTTGGTAATAAGAGAAAGTGATCTTAAAGTATGAACTTCAGGAAGACGAACTTGTTTTTACTTTGGATACATTTGGAAGTCATCTAGCTAATTACTTCTACCATAGTGGAAGTTCAAATAACAAATTAGATAGCTGACTGAAAAAAACAAAAAAATAGAGCGAAACCTAATTAGAAACCTAAAAACAACATGAAATGAAAATAAGGGGAGAGAGGAAGGGTGGGAGGAAGATCACTATATGAATTAGTATTGCTTGGCTTCTATCTGTACACGACAGAAAACCTGACGAATGGCTGCCTAGACACATTTTTTTGTACCCTCTCCCCCTGCGCCCATAATGCAACAGTAAGTCCAAAGGTCGACAGTCATAGTTGAAGATAAAACAGCTGCTCTCTGGTGCCCCAAAGCCCCAAGCTCATTTTCTTTGCCTGCAACTCATCTTAAAGTGCATGAAGAGGGAAAAAGGTAAAGGCCAAATCTGTTCCTTTTGGAAAGCTTTCCAGAAACAGCACCCATATCCTCCACCTATATTCTACGGGTCAGAAGTGGGTCACATGGCTTCCTGGTAGCCAATCACAGGAAAGCAGGCATGGACAAGGTCATCTTAGATGATAGTTGTGACAACCAGCTGACAATACATGCTTTGTGTGATTTAAAATTGCATAATGTTATAGTTTTAAACTGCAAATTATTATATTACTGAGGCTTTTTTGAATTATTGCTGGCAAACAGTCAACCCTAGAAAAGCATTCTGTGGGCTTACAAATTATGACTCCATTATTGTAAGAACATCAATTCATAATCTACAAGAAAAAAATCTGTGATGTTTCTTAACATGCACTTTTCCATACAAGATGGTAAGACCAAAAAATCATTAGAGTATACAAACCATAAAGCACTCAGATGAATTAGATGAATCCTAAGGCAAAATGAGAATTCTAGTTTAGCTTCACCCAGTTACATAGTGTGGTTATGGCTTACCTTTCCACCCCATCAATTTACACATCTTTAAGAAGCAAGACACAATTAGAAAAGTAAATACAAACTGTATCTGTGTCTCATATTCAAGTATTAATGAAGCAGCACTGTAAGACCTTGCACCTGTGAACCAAAAAGCCCTAAACTGATTCCAAGTTTCATTACTTGATTGAGTGACCTTGGCCAGCTTGCTTAACTTTTCTTGCTTTCAGCTCTCCTCCTTGTTACAATTGCAGCTTTTTTTTTTATAAGGATTTGAAGGACTTCTATACCTTTCTTTATAGGACTGAAAATATAGGAGACTTGGCAAGAATTGTGTCTGAACAATTCTCAATTATCCCACCAGTGTCTAATTCAGTGCCCAGTACAAAAGTACTCAAAATTTTTTGATTAAAAGAGGAAAGTAATTTCCAAAGTGCCTAGCAGATTGTGAGTGTCCTAGAATTATTTGCTTTTCTTTTGTATTAGCTAGAATAGTTAGTTTCTTTAATACAAATAACTCATTGTTTACTATTAAAATACAACTGAATATGGTCTTCTACTGTAATGATAGAGCTGTTTGTCAAGAAAAATAAAGGAATATATGACTTCAATAAAATATTTGGATTTAGTTAATTCAATTAGTAAAGATTAGTTTTGTCCTACGTTTGTCATACATGGTTTTTAACTGACCCATCTCCCAAAGTAGAATACATATAAAGTCAAACTAATTTAGATTTTATGACATGATAATTTTATGCATAAAATATGCAATAAAGAATTTCCTCCTTCCTTCTCTCCCCCACCCCTCTCCCTCCCTCCCTCCCTTCCTTTCTTCCTTCCTTCCTTTCTTCCTTCCTTTCCATCCTTCTTTCCTTCTTCCCTATCCCCTCCATCCCTCCTTACCTTCCTTCCCCAATTTTTAAGATAGTAATAGTGGATAACTGATCCATGAAGACTTAGGTCTCACTTTTTCTTTATTTTTAACCTGTTCAAACTTAGCTTTTAGAACCTTTTATGTGAAATTCAAATACAATTCCATTCTCAGTTCCAGATAAAAATAACCATGACAAATACAAGAAAGTCACTGCAAAACAAACAAAAACTTCAAGAACCCAAAGAAGCCAAAATGTAGCTTTTCTTTAACTACTATTTATTTACCCTTTACTATGTACCACACATTGTTCAAAGCATTTCGCATATAACAATTCATTGAATCATAAGCCTCTTGTGAATCTCGACTATCCTCACCTTCTCAGGGCAATCCACACCAAACTACTGCAAGTTGCAAGCCCCACAAGAACTCCTCCTCCTCCTTCCCTTTCATCTTTCTTTTCAGCATTTATTACCATCTATATACTACAGGTTCACTTTTTTTGGTTGCTTATTGTCTATCTTCCCCTTCACTAGAGTAGAAATTCCACAAGGGCAGAGGATTTTTCTTTTGAGTTCACTGCTACAGTCCATTGTGTAGAAAAATGTGTGCACATAGTAGGCACTCAATAAATATTTGAGAATGAATGCAATTCCCTTTGCATAGATGAGGACACTGAGGCATCTGTTGCTTTAATATAACCTTAACTTCAAGGCTTTTACTATCAGAAATTTGTACTGTCATTAATTGTCATGATAGAATTCATTTTCTCATGTCTCATTGGCATGAATGATTTTGATAACCTTAACAGATCCAGCAGATGAATAGGAGTCTCAGGAACTACATAGTTATCACATGATCACGAGAAAAGAGTTTCTTTGAACATGAGAAATAAGCCAGGAAAATTAAAACTAAATACTTGATCATTCACTACTATTACTATATCTGCGTATTTGTATATTATTTGTATTTAAATAAACTACTGACTCTTTTCAAATTAAAACATAATATCAGGGGCCTCCCTGGCAGACTAGAGGTTAAATCTCAGCACTATCACCACTAGACCTAAGTTAGATCCCCCATCAAGGAACTAACCCACATATGGCACAGCAGACCTCTCCTGTCTCACCCACTGCTCCCCTCAGCAGTGTATTTCAGTAGATCCACCTGTTCTGCTCCCCACTGTGTCTCTGTTGAACCCTCACACCTCCCGCACCTCTGGCCTACACCCAGTTCTTCTAAAAAATTAACAAATATTTAAAAAATTTTTAAATATCACATCATTTTTTTTCATCTATCACTGCATATTTATAGTGCATAGGCTTTCCTTAGTTTTGGGAACTAAACAGAGTAACAGAGGGGAATAAATGTATGACTGAACACTGTCTATATTTTAGCTCACTAAGAGAGAAAAATTAGATGGCATCATAATATTTTCATTCTCATATTATGCCTTGTACTTTTATGCCTAAGTATTAAGATGATAGGTGCTATAGAAAGGGTAAATAAATACAACAGAAGTAGTCTGTTTTGTTATTTCAGAGCTGTTGTATTGAAATACTATCTTGTTTACAATTTTCAGCTCCACAAATCCTTATCAATTATTAAATATTTCCCCATTGAATTAAGCAGGGTGACTCTATTTTCTCAGGAGAAAATATCAGGTGAAGCATAAGGCTTACTTCTAACATATAAATATTTTCCTGTAAGAATAAAATTCCAGGGGCCTCCCTGGTGGTGCAAGGGGTTAAATCTCAGCACTATGAAGCTATAAGCAGCCACTGCAGCACAAGTTCAATCCCTACCCAGGGAGCTGACCCACATGGTGCAGCAGACCTCTCCTGTCTTGCCCGCTGCTCCCCTCAGCAGTGTACTTCAGTCAAACCACCTGCTCTGCTCCCCACTCTGTCTCTGGTGAATCCTCTCATCCCCCACACCCCTGGCCTACACCCCAGCTCTTGTATACATAAACAAATCTTTAAAAAAAGAATGAAATTCCATAATTTTATTATACCCATCCTTCCCCACACTAGACAGAAAGTATATATTCCACTTATTACATGAAAGGAAAAAGAATTTAAGTCCCATTCTTTATGTCTTTGAAGTTAGAAGCATCTCTTTCCTACTGCCATGACAAAATAAACAACATAGAAATTAACCACTGTTTCTCTGGCATTGTGCTGGGTACTCCTGGCTGACTCCAGGGAGGTAACAATGAAGATAACTACAGAGAAAAGTCAGGGAGAGAATGTGACTATCACATTCCACAGCGTAAAATGTGATGAGTCCTGCACCATCAAACATGTGATCATTTCTTTTCAGTGAGATAATTATATTAATAAATCAATTATTCATTTATCAAAATGACTCATTAAAAAGTTTGGATGAGTAGTGTTGTATGATGATATAATTTGCTGTTAATATGCCTCTTTGTTTCTTTATGAGTTATGCTGGTTGTTTATATGGTTTCTGGCTTCTTCGAACTGCTGTCCACATGCATGAGTTCATGGGCATCGGCTTAGACAAGAAACATATGGCTGGGTCTGCTGTGAAAATCTAGACACAAACCATGAGTAATTCTAGCTCTGGTTGTGGATGTGTATTGACTTGCGTCCATTCATGCACATCCACATTTGGGACCTGTATTTCTTACAATCAAGTGCTAATAAAAATATTTATATAATTTAACCCCAGCAATATCTACAAATACCATTTTTATTTAGTAACATGTAATCAAGCAGCAAAGAAATATGTTGCTATTTAATCTAGAAGCTTCGAAGTTAGAAGGGAAATTTGCAATTCTCTATAGATTTGGCAATAAAACCTAGACTTCAGGTTGTTAGCTCCTACTTCTGAGGATCCAGTTCCAAGGTTAATAACAGACATACTCAAACACATTTTAAGCCTACACGCAAAAGGTAGTGTATTTCTTATTCTCAGTCTCACAAAATCTGAGAATTATCCTGATGCAACAAGCAAGCACACTTAATGATTCGAAATTTCAAATCTGCAGGAAGTTTTTATGTTTAACTTGAACATGCTTTTTTTTTTTTTTTTTAAACAATTGCTGTAATTATCCTAGGATTTTTTCAAAGGAGAACTCTTTGAAAATTGGCTGGTCCAGACCTTAAAGTAAGCATAAAGCAGGCACTTAACAGACATTAATAGCTAGCAAAGCACTCCTAAGTTAAAGGGGGGAAGGTTTAAGTGGTAAGGGACCTTTGAATTAAAAAGAACATTAAGTGAACATCGTAGCCATAGCATTATAGACATGTCACAAATACAGACTTTGAGTAGAATGACTGTCCCATGCTGTTGACCTTCACCAAGTTAGTTAACCCTTCTCTAACCTTTATTTTCCCACCAGGAGCAATACCTTCTTGTAAAGGAAATGCTAGACCACAGATCCAAAATAATGTTATTTTATTTCTATTGTCCCCAACAGAAAAACTATTTCTTTCTGCAATAATGCAATATAAGTTTGATAAGCTTCTGATTTAGACTCTGACCAACTACTGGGGAAGAAACAAGTTAAGGATGCTGGTGAAGGACACAGGATAGCCTCATATTTTTAAGAACAATCTACCTGTGTTATGTTTCCTTTTAAAAGCATTCTTAATTTCCTTCACCACGCTGTTAATAAAGAGCTAATGCTGCTGTACAATTGCTTAGGACTTTTAATTTAGAAAAGTGCTCCCTGTCAGTTATTGCATTCTCCTGTTACAATGTATGTGTAAAAATCAATGTGCTGTTTGACATGTTTTCTTCTCATTTAATCTAGATGATAGCCAGAGAGGTAAGCGATAACTTCTCCATTTTACAAAGAAGAAAACTGAGAGCCACCTTGCTCCAAAGCAGCATAGTTAGTAGTAGATGGAGTTAAGATTTATTCCTAGGTTAATGCACTCTATACGAGTATTTTTATTTGTTTTAATTTTCATTTATTTTATTTTATTTTTTTTAAAGATTTATTTTTTATTTATACATACAAGTTGGGGTACAGGCAGAGGCGTGGGACGGTGAGAGGGTTCACCAGAGACAGAGTGGGGAGCAGAACAGGCAGATCAGAAATACACTGCTGAGGGGAGCAGCGGGCAAGGCAGGAGAGGTCTGCCGCACCATGTGGGATTCTCCCCGGCCGGGCGTCGAACCACTGCCAACAGCTCCACAGCGTAGCGCTTAACCGCTACGCCACCAGGCAGGCCCTTCATTTATTTTTTTAACTGAAGTGACATTGCATTATAACATATAAGTTTCAGGTACGCATCATTGAAAAACCCGGTGGCGCAGCGGTTGAGCGCTGCGCTGTGGAGCTGTCGGCAGCGGCGACGCGAGTTCGACGCCCGGCCGGGGAGAATCCCACATGGCGAGGCAGACCTCTCCTGCCTCGCCCGCTGCTCCCCTCAGCAGTGTATTTCTGATCTGCCTGTTCTGCTCCCTGCTCTGGCTCTGGTGAACCCTCTCGCCGCCCCATGC